>BSBK01003092.1:0-350485 GCA_027943335.1 Chamaecyparis obtusa | reverse complement strand
CGTATGATATTCATAGAACAAAGATGCATATTATACATGTATTGTGGAACAAGTTTCAGTGAAATATTCATCAAAGAAGAGATTAAGGGATAAGGATCACAGAACTAGACCATTGAAAGATTGTGGTTGATAGTATTCGAAAACCTCTTATCTCTTATCCATATTTTGGATGTGCTCTTTTGAGCATTTGCCTATTTGGCTAAAACCGGTTGCAAGGTTATAGATCCATATTTGAAACAACAACTATATCATTGTAGGTGAAATTACTACATCATTATTTAAAGGATCATATCAGAGATGAAATCAAATCACAAGGATAAAAGATATAATTGCATGAGAAGAACCATCATATTTAATATAGTATTAATGTCTACATGATAGCAAGGGGTAGCAGTTTCAATGTTGTGACTTCATTAATATGCGATGGCTTCCTTGGATCAAGGGACTGGTGATAAAATAGTATTAAGGATTTACATATCATGTGTAAGGAAGGAAAGCACTGTGGAGAATCTTATTTGCATTCCAAAATAATTGAAGATGAATTGGGCTCACCTTAGGGAAAGGAAATAATTGAAACTAAAAGATAAGTACTCTATGTTTTATTAATGCATATGAATTTTGAATTCGTAATTCTATAACATTGAATGATAAATGTTGTATGGTTCTATCAATGGTATTTCTTTTTGAGATAGTTTAACTTTATGAACTATTGATCTTTGACATGCCTTCAAGAGGAAAGCATAAAGACATTTTCATTCAGAGGGAGTCTGAGAATTTAAAAGGAGGTCAAGAGGTTGATGAACTTGAGCTTCAGAGGGAGAAGATAAATGATATGGTTCAGTCAACTTTTGATAATCTCGGTCATTTTGTGATTGAGAGGGAGTTCACTAATGAAGGTGAAACACCTTTGAGGTAAACTTGATATAATTGATTATTATACTATTAGAATTATTTAATGCTATATGAGCCCTGTGTATATCATCTGGAGGTGATGACTTCCTATGATCATCACTTGTATTTTTGATGTTATTGGAAGGTGACAATCTTACAATAACTTTCTCTTATCATGATAGACCATGTGATGGCTGAAACAGATCATGATAGAGGTATTCTTGAAATAGATCATGATAGACCATGCGATGGCTGAAACAGATCGTGATAGAGGAATTCTTGAAACAGATCATGATAGACCATGCGATGGCTGAAACAAAATCATGATAAAGAATTCTTGCGTGGTGGATTAATTTCATACTGTGATAGTCATCATGAGGATGTTGAAACAGAATCACAGTTATTAAAAGTGATAGGCAACATGTGAGGTTGAAATCATGATTACTGAAGGTGATATACATCCTACGATGTTGAAACAGATCACCATTTCTCATATTGTGATAGACATCATGTGATGTTGAATCAGATCACAATTATTGATATTATTGAGTTAATGTAAAACATATACTAATTTTATCTTCTCTAACTAAGAGGGAGTGTTAAGGAATGTAGCTTCGTTCAGATAAAATCATTGTTATTGAATTATCAAGTATATATCAATATATATGTAATAATAATAATATGTATTATAATTACTATATATATATATATATATATCACAATAATTAATATAAGTGGATTATTATCATATTATGATATATATATATATATATATAATTGATATTATTTATATATTAATATACATATATATTTAAATAATTAATAAATATTAATGAATAGACATGTCCCTTTAAAAGACATGTCTCTTCTTATCATTGTCTTGTATAAGTACAAAGAGATCGATGCATTTGGAAAACATAGACAATATAACAATGCCATTACATTTGCAATCGATCATAAAAATAACATCTCCAACAAGAACTGAGATGTGCTCCTAGTAACAACCTAACTTTGGAAGGTCTTGTTGGTAGACCAACTGCTTTTGAATTGTCAAATTTTGATAATTTCATTACTCATAATATTGAATCTGCATTCAAATCTCAAATGGTTCTTCATAAGTCTAGGAAAGAAAAAGAGAAACGTGTGGATAGTGACAGTGACACTTCTGATGATGATCTTGATGATCTTGAGGCACTTATGGCTAGAAGACTACCAAGAGGAAAAGGAAAATTCAAAGGTAAACTTCCTATAATATATTTTTCATGTAACAAAGTTGGCCATATTGCAGCAAGATGCCCTAACAGGAATGACAAGGATGAAAGAAGAGAAAGAAAGTATAAAGACAAAAGGGATGATAAAGATTACGTAAGGTATTAGGACTACAAGGATAAAGATAAGAAGTCTTGTTATATTTTGAAGAAGAAACTAACAGTGAATCTAGTGAGTCTGATGATTATGATGTAGAAGTTGTTTATGTTGCTATGAAAGATGATTTTGATGAAGATGAGAAAACCACACTTATTTCATATGTGAGTAAAGGTGATAAATGGATAATTGATAGTGGTTTCTCACATCACATGAGTAGTGATAAAAGTAAGTTTGAAACTTTAAATCATTACAAAGGTAGTAGTGTTAAGTTTGGTAATGATGCACCATGTCTTTTAAAGGGAAAAGGATCAATAAGATTGACTAATAATATTATATGTGACAATGCTTATTGGGTTTAAGGACTTAACTATAATTTTTTGAGTGTTTCACAGCTAAACAGTTCTGGTTACCAAGTTGAATTCCATCACAAAAGGCTAAGATATTTTATGCCACTGGTGAACTAATTGGAAGTGGAGAACAAACAAGAGGTAATTTTTTCTATCTATACATATCTGAAGAAACATGTTTGTTTTCATAATTTTATGGTGTATGGTTATGGCATAAGAGGTTGTGTTATGTGAACTTTGATAATTTGGTAAACATTAGTAAGATGAAAAGAGTGAGATGATTACCAAGATTGAAGAAACCTGATAATGTCATGTGTAAATAATGTCAATTGGGAAAAATGACAAAGTCTAGTTTCAAGAGAAAAACATACACTTTTGATGATATTTTGGAATTGGTTCATACTAACCTATGTGGACCTATTGGTGTGCAAAACTACTGTGGTGATAAATATTTCAGTCTCTTTGATTATTCTAGAATGATGATTGTGATGTTTCTTAAGAAAAATATGATTCATTTCAATTTTTTAAGTGGTATTTGGAAAAAATTAAGAAAGAAACAGGTAAAAGATTGAAATGTTTGAGATCTAATAAAGGAGGAGAGTTCATATCTAATGAGTTCAACCTATTCTGCAATGATAGAGGAATAAAGAGACAAATGTCTGCACCAAGGACACCTCCACAGAATGGTATAGCAGAGAGAAGAAATAGATAAATCATGGATTGTGCTAGAGCACTGATGATAGAGAAATTTTTTGCACAAAAGTATTGGAGAGAAGCTGTAAGTACAAGTGTTTATACCTTGAATTGAGTACAAATCAAGAAAGGTACAAATGCTACACATTTTAAGTTATGGAATGGTTATGCACCTAATGTGAAATATTTTAAAGTCTTTGGAAGCAAATTTTATATAATCAAGGACAATAGGAATGGAAGACTTGATGCTAAAAGTGATGGAAGGCATATTCCTAGGTTATTCCACTAAGAGAAAAGTTTGCAAGTGTTTGAATTCTAACACTAACAAAGTTGTGGAAAGCACAAATGTTAGAGTTGATGAATATGCAAAAAATAATGAGGTTGAGTGCAAGAAGGAACCTGAATATTATAGATCTTTTGTATACATGGAAGAAGGAGAGGCCAACAATTTATCTGAACTGGAAAACAAAGTTTCCAAGCAATAGCAAGACTCTACCAAGTTACAACAAGAAGATGTCGAGCATCAGGAGAAAATTGTCGAGCAATCGAAAGAGGAAGCAGAGATACAAAATGAACCTGAAATGAATTTGCAAGATGAACCTAAAGATCAACAACAAAAAGAAAAGAAACAAGAGCCTACATTAGTACAGTATGTAAGAAGACATCATAAGCCGAATCAAATCATTGGAGCTAAAGAATCTGGAGTCATGACAAGAAGTAAGTTGAAAGACCAAAAATGCTTATTATGTGAGTTAAACCTAAATTAGTGAAAGATGCTTTAGAGAATGAAGCTTGGATTCAAGCCATAAATGAAGATATTGAGCAAATAGAAAAGAACAAAACCTGGACACTGGTGCCAAGACCAAAGGACAAGAATGTTATTGGAACCAAGTGGGTGTTCATAAATAAGTTGAATGAACATGAAGAAGTCACAAGGAACAAAGCTAGATTGGTTTGTAAAGGGTATGCATAGGAAGAAGGCATTGACTATGGGGAGACATTTTCCCTAGTTGCAAGATTGGAAGGAGTTAGAACTCTACTTGTATATGTAGCTTACAAAGGATTCAAAGTGTATTAAATGGATGTCAAATCTGCATTTCTAAATGGAATACTGGAAGAAGAAGTATACATTGAACAACCAAAAGGATTTGTTGATCCAAGCAAGAGGAACATGGTTTATAAGCTACACAAGGCACTGTATGGATTGAAACAAGCTCCTAGAGCATGGTATGAGAGATTTCATAATTACTTGGTCAAGATTGGATTTGCAAGAACAAATGACAATAACAATCTGTACTTGAAGACTGAAAAAGGTAAAGGGATATTGTTAGCTGAAATATTTGTTGAAGATATCATATTTGGAGGACAAGATGCCTTATGCCAAACATTTTCAAATGAGATACAAAATGAATTTGAGATGTCTATGTATGGAGAGATGAAATTATTTGCTGGTTTGTAAGTTTATCAGATGGAGAAAGGTATCTACATTACTCAATAATAGAAGTATATCAAGGAGATACTAAAAACCTTTAGCATGGAGGACTTTAGACCAGGAAGTACACCTATGGCTATTGGACAAAAACTATCAAAGAATGATGATACAGCTGAAGTGAATCAAACCTTGTATAAGTCAATGATTGGAAAGCTATAATATGTTGTTCACAACAGACTAGATATTACATTAGCAGTTAGGATACTGAGATATCTGAAAGGAACAAAGGACTATGGATTATACTATAAGAATAATGAAAAGTTTGAATTGAAAGTTTATACTGATGTAGATTGGGCAGGAAATGTGAATGATAGAAAAAGTACAAGTGATAGCACATTCTTTCTAGGAAAAAACTACTCTCTTGGACAAGGAAGAAACATAATTGCATTTCTCAATCTATGTCAAAAGCTGAATATGTAGCAGAAACAATTAATTGTTCAAACATAGTGTGGATCAAGAAATTTTTGAAAGGTATGAAGGAAGAAATCATTGATCCAGTTGTTATTTTCTATGATAACACAAATGCTATCAATATATCAAAGAACCCTATGATGAACACTAAGACTAAGCATATTGCTATCAAGTATCATTACTTTAGAGAGCTAGTTCAAGACAAGGAAGTAAGATTGGAGTATGTGAATACAAAGGAACAATTAGCAAATATATTCACTAAGAATTTACCCAAGGAAGCTCATGAATATCTTAGAGGTAAATTAGGGGTGATTCCCCTAACTGAGGCTACCTAGATCAAGTAGGAGCATTGCATCAAATGTATCACTCAGAATATTTGACAAATTGATGCAAAGGAGGTCACACTTTAGGAGTTGCCTAAAATTTTGAAGAATAAAGCATAAGATATTAATCAGTCATAAGAAAGATGACAAAGGGATTATATAGTTCAGAGAGCTGACATGAAGATATCTACATGGTGAAGATGAATGAGCAAGTTGAAAGAATCTTTCGCATTGTTGTCAAAGAGGGAGAGATTTAGTGAACTTGAGGGAGAGATTCAGTAGAAGTTACCATGAATAAGATGAGGGAGAGATTCAGTAAACCGATGAACAGAAAAAGGGAGAAATCTATCCAAGAGGAAGTTGATATTTGGATGTGAATCATAATGAAGCTAAGGATATTAATGAAGATTTGAACACACAGAGAGTTGACAAAAGTTGCTTCATTACATACTTTTTTGGATTGTATGGTAACTGTGCATATGGATTTTATGGTGTTATATGTGGTGTTTCCATCAATGCTAAAGAGGGAGATTGTTGGAAACTACAATTGAAACAATTGGTATATTATCATTGATGTCAAACCTTAACTGGTGAGACAGTTTCTATCTAGTAAAGTTTCATACCTTTTGATTGATGAAGAGGATTTGAAAAGAGGAGATAACAAGAAGACCTAGTGAAAGGTTGAGTTATGAGAAATTGCAATGGGTACTTGATTAGTTGACACATTGGTAAGGTAATGTGTTGTTTATCTATAACACTAAGTGAAGAAGATAATTGATTTGAAACATATAAGAGATGAGGAAAGAAATTTTGAAAGTTAAGGCTTAATCGAGTAAAAGAGAAAAAGATTAAGGAAATTAAGTGTAAGTCAAGTGATGCTAGTGTTGACTGAGCGCTAGTATAAGGTAAGAAAATTTTAGTGTCGAACGAGTATCAGTAATTACTGAGTATCAGATAATTAACTGAGTGAAGATATTAATTTCCAAGAAGAATAGTTTAGCGATAACTGAGTTATCTAGTGATGACCAAGTAGAAGAACACAGTATTGGCCGAGTGTCAATAATTCATAGTTTATGAAGGAATTGAGATTCCCAGCCAACATAGTTGAATTCTTGGGATATGTAAAACATGTTGAAGATAAGGATGAATGACCTGGAGCATTTAATGCATGGTAAATAATTTTCTTATGGATTCAAGGAGAAGTTTTGAGAAGTATCTAGAAGGAGGAGGAGAACAAAATATTGGAAGAATTCGATGAATATTACCTAAACCTAAGATCTATGGAGATGATTAAGTGGAAAAATAGTAAGCTACCTAAACAAGGAGGTATAAGGATGACCTAGTTGTAGGTTATGTAGTATGAGGAAGAGGTTGATTCAGTTGATTGGAGAACCTAAGCAAAAGGTTGAGAAGAGTTGTGAAGAGCTGAACTGAGTTGTGGTGATTGCTTGAAGGGATTTCCAAGAAGATCAGAGATTAAGATGATAATGAAGGCCAGTCAGTGGATCAGCATATGAGCTAAATTGGATCTATATTTGCAAAGTGAGTTGTATGTTTTAGATCATAACCTATTGTTACTTTCTAACCATTATATCAGTCAAAATCTTTTAATCAAGGTTGACCTAACAATCATTTGTAAATCCTTTAATCAAGGTGACATTATAATGGGATGTTCTTAAGCCCTCTAACAAGGCCACTCCTAACAGGGTGATCAAATCCTTTAACAGGGTCACACCTAGCAGTGTGTATTGTAACCTTTAACAGGGTTGGATCCTCACAGAGCTCACTTCATAAGAGTGCAAATTTGGTAGCATGTTACTGGTGGTTTTTCCCAAATTGGGTTTCCATGTTAAATCATGGTGTCATACTTGTGTGAATGTTATTTGATGTGTTATGTTTTATATTCTGCAAGTTGATTACTTTTGGACAATGGACTGTAAGTTTATGTTATTGATTATATTCTATAGAGACCGAGTGAATTTTTGTATAGATCTAAGTTGATTGAAGTGTTTAAAAGTTGAATTGGTACATTTGACCTGAGGATAAGTGATTCACCCACCACCCCCCCCCCCCCCCCCCCCCCGCCCCCCCCTTGTTAGTTATTCTAAAATCATTCTAACAAAGGGTGCAACATAGATCTAACCATTTCTAAGATGGTTATCTTTTTTCTCTCGGCTATGCTCTTTTTTCTTTTTTTCTTTTTCTTTCTTTCTTTTTTCTTTTTTTTTTGGGGGGGGGGGGGGAAGGGGTGGGGGGGGGGTGGATATTACACAAAAAAATTCAAAATCTTTGTTAATGTATTCAATTACATTATCTATTCTTAGAATTTTAAATTTATAATTAGACTAATTTTTAACTCGAACTTTAAATTCTTTGAATTTAGAGACGACTTCATCTTTATTTTTAAGGTAATGTCTTGAGATCATTCTAGAATAATAGTCAATAAATGTAAGAGCGTAAAGTGACCATTTAAGAGAAGGAACTTGAAATGGCCCCATTAGATCACAATGAAGTAATTCTAAGGTTTTTTATGGAATTTGATTATGATTTTTGTTAAAGGGTTGTATATGTTGTTTACCTAAAAGACAATCATTACAAAAATCTAATTTATTTTAATTTTTTTGTAATCTAGTTACAAGATTATGACAAGAAATTTCATTTAAGCTCCTAATATTAAGATGTCCTAATATTTCAAGCCATAATTGTAATTCATTTTTAATTTGTATAGAGAAGCAATTTTCTTTTGAAGTATTATTAAAAATAAAAATACAATCCTTTTTGAATACCTTAAGCAACAATACTTCTATTTTGATCTTTAATATACCATTTATCTTTTGTAAGATAAATTTTAAAATTATCTTTGGTAAGTTAGAGCATGATAGCAATTTTTTCCTTAAACTTGGAACAAACAATGCATCTCCATTAGTTTTATTAAAAAAATTAATTTACCTATTCCTTAAGATTTAGTTTCTAAATTATCTCCTAAATATACATTTTCAGTACAACATTCTACATCAAATAAAACATCATACATGTATGTCCAGATGCTCCACTATCAAGAATCCATTCATCATTAGTTGATGCACGCAAGAAAGTATAGAGACAATATTATTATTTTTTATTTTAATTATGATTTGTGTTAGATTTATAAAAAAAATAAAAAAATAATAAATTTTAATTTTGTAACAATGATCTTAGTATGGCCTAGTTTACCACAATTTGAACACTTTAGTTTTTGTTTTGTTTTCTTAATTTTGTGAGAATTTTTAGAATGGTTAAATGATTCAGAGATATTATCTTTATTTTGTTTTATTAATGTGTTTATTTTTATTTTTTTGACATAAAAGAGCTTTGAGGCTTTCTCTTTAGAATTAAAGTGTGACATTGCATGTTCTTCTTGAATAAGAAGAGAAAGAGTGTCCATAAATTAAGAAGATAACATTCATTTTGATACTTAGAGTTTAAAATATAAATAAATTCTATAAACATCGCATGAATGCTTATTTGTACTATAAAATATAAACATCACATTTGCATCCATCCAATTGAGATTTAATATTTTTTATTTTAACAAGGTAATTTATTATTTTTTCATCCCCTTTCATATGAGTTGTAAATAATTTTTAAATTAATTTAATTTTTTTGAAAGCCTAAATCCTTCCTACATACATTCTAATAATTTCTAGGCTATTAAAATAACTTATGAGATCAAAGTTCATATTTCTACTAGTAGGTTGTTTTTCATTACATGTTATTTTTCATTGTTATTTTACCTTTAATTGGATCTTCCATACCATCCACATAGCATGTGAGATTTAACAATTGTGATGACATGTGAGACCATAATTTGTAAAGATTGACCTAAGAATGAATTAATTATTAAAAAATATTAGTTTCTTATTTTTAAATAAAAATAAAAGTATTATTTCTTCTTTGTCTTTTGAGATATTTCTTATTTAATATAAAGGTTACAATAAATTTAATTTCAAAGAAATTATAATAAGATCTAATAATTTTAATATGATATATTAAATTAAGAAGGAAAAAATAATATATTATATTCTCTAAAAATTTAAAAACATATTTTATGTAGAAATAGTTTTTAACTTTATAGTGAAAAAGAAATCACTTATAAATAGGGTTTCACTTTATAGTGAAAAAAAATATTTAAACAGTGTATTTAACTTTAAGGTGAAAATGAAAGGTAAAATAAAAAATCATATTTAATTTTATAATAGGTAAATTGTATTCTATTGGTATACAGATTTTCCTTCTTATTAAAACTATAACAATCTACAAATACTCTGGCCCAAGACGAAGGAAAAACTCATACAACAGTTGAGTTAGTCACTCACGACTAAACTCTTTTCGATTAAGGGAGTGGCTACCTTATACAAAGATCAATCTTGACAATTCATTTATTTGAAAAGAATGAAAACCGTAAAAGCAATGTATACTTTTGACCTGAAAGTACAAAAAGGCTTTTTCAAAAATCATATGAAATAACTACTGAGAGATTTATGCTCTGAGAGAGAATCCACATTTATCTAAGCCAACTGACTGAGACTATAAAGAAAATTCCCAGAAAGATCAATTCAACATATACTGAAATAAAACTGAAAAGGAATCTATGATCTTGAAACACATACACAAATTGCAACAACATGAAATTAATTCCAACTGAAATCAACACACATGTATTAACCAGACACACTGATTTGAAAAAGATACTGATATTTGTTATATATATCCACTGATACTATATTATGAGTTTCAAATCAAAACATGAACCATTTCACAAAAGTATTTGCAGTAAATATTAAACTATATGTTTTTCTGCTACTAGAGAACCGACCCTTGCCAGGTCTTTCAAAAATTAACTTATAGCCTCGCAGGGCATAATCAGTTTCATAACTAAAGTCTATTCTTGGAAAAGAACTAACACCTTATAACTACTTGGAACCATCCTTTCAAAAACTAATCAAAATGGATTAGCTTTTCTCAGCCTCAGCATTAACAGTGGCCTCAATTGCTTTGCGCTCATCTGACCACTCCGTGAAAGCCACCGCGAATCTCTCCAACATCTCCTTATTTGGTGAAGAAACAAGATCTAGCCTTTGTTCCTAGATATCTTTACAATTTTGCAACTTCTCCAGCTTAGTATTAAGCATTTTCACTTGTTCTTCACCGAGCATTATCAGTGATTTTACCCTGGTGATGACTGAGCAGTCTCGGGCTACCATTTCTTTGGCATCTTTTAACCCTTGTGCTTTTATGGTGAAGGATTCTTTCATCCTGGCCTCATCTATTCTCATTTTCATTTCACATGTGGATAGATTGTAGACACAATTTATATGATTGCTGACAACCTCCTCAACACAGGTTACTGTCTTTAGAATCTACTCTGATTCTTCAATACCTTGATCAATTAAAGTACATTGCCATTCCTCATTTACCTTTTCCACAAACATGAGACTGGTATCAACGTCAGGAATTGTCTTCTCAAACATGAACTTTTCTATGTCGTAGCTAAAAGCTTCATCCATATTGGCTATTGTTATCTCAAGACTATCTCTCTTTCCTTCCCAAAGCTTGACTTTAGCTACTAAGGTAGATACTAGTTCAGAAGACTGATTAGTTGAATTCTTGTAGGCTTGAGTGAAGTGATTAACCATCTCTCCAACTTCTCCCATCCAATTATAGAATGCCTTAGAGAGGGACCTCTCTTTATGTACCTGATCAAGGAACTTTTGATTGTCTGGAGACTTGACATCCAGACTTAGGGGTACCATCACCAGAGGTTGAGGAATAGGACTTTGCAATTGATGAATGTACTTTGCCATTTCAAATAAAGCTTGCTTAAGCTTAGCTTTGTCTTAAACATCCTTCAGCACTCTGTGATTGATTTTCTTGTTTGCTAAATTCAAAATCTTCAAATCAGCAGCTCTGGAAGATACTCCTAAATCCACTTTATCCATAGTGAAATCTTGCTTGATGACTTTAGCACTTGTCTTGTTGGAATTGGGCTTGAAAATCTCTGCAACCCAATGACCTGTGGTCAGATCCACATCCACCATAGACTCTGTTTTAGGCTTCTTTGTTCTAGAGGACTTTCCAAGGTATTTACTGACCAGGTCACCAACAAGGACTGAGGTAGACACAATGTTCCTCTTCTTATTCACAGTTAGATCCATCCAATTTGGTGAAATAGGAGTTGCATTCTATAGGGAAACAGTGGTGCTAGGATTGCTCGAGGTAATAGGATCTTGTTGACTTGAACTCCCATCGCCTCCAGCTGTTATTGAATCCATATTGGATGCTTTACCTCTTTTCAACCTTTTGAACTGCTTTACACTAGGCTCCTCAGTGTCAAAATCTAGGACAATGCAAAAAGGAAGCTCTACCTTCTCACTTATTTTGCTCCTCTGCCTTGTAAACTTCATAGCATCATTAGAAACCAACTCTAGATCTTCAGGAATTTTTGGAGAATATGAAACACCTGCAGAAAGCAATAGTTCAATCTTATTAGTCAGAACAGGGGACTATTCAATTTTATGATCCCTTGGACTCTTTCTGGTTCCCAACATAGGGGTAGTTGAGATCTTCTTCTTCTGGACCTTGAGCCACTGTTCTATCTTCCGAAAAACTTCCTTAGTTAAAGACTTCACATTTTCTTCTTCCTCTGCCAGCCAATCAATTCTTCTGATTAACATTTCAGCTCTTGATACTACATTTTTTGGTTCTGATGCACTACTATCTTCATCCTTAATATTTTTGATGCTGAAAGGTAGCTTTAAAGCAATGATTTGTTTAAGGGAAAACCTAGAACATAATCTTTTAGTAACCTCAACCTCATCTATGCAATCATCCTAGTAGTCTTCCAAAGCTAGTTGATGAAGGAACATGGCATCCACTCTAAAATGGCTCTCAACAAAACCTTTGCTATCAAAGTAGTTCCTTGCCTAATATGGCTTAAGATTCATTTCTTTCAATTCATTCATCAAAAAGGCAAAGTCATGCATCAACCATAATTTGTGATGTCCTAGTTCAAGTGGGAAGAAGGTGTCGATACCTCTCTTGACCTTGTACTTCTTCTCAACCATTAATAAATATCTTCCTACTTCAAGAAGAATGCACTTGTCTGGGCAATACCTGGGAAGTTTTAATGGAGCATCATTGAAACCTCCTACTCTTAAATAGGTAAAAGTAGGGAACTAAATATAAAAACTTCCATAAATTTTCACAAATTCCATAGCCTCCTCTGATATCCTACAATTAGGTTTTCCTCTTAATTCAAAGACTAATTTGGAGGAAATGGTATCATGCACCTTCTTAAAACCCATGGGGTATTTTCCTTTTTGTAATAGGGGGTGATATTCATAGATAGGCATACTGCTATTCCATTCTTTATGAGGAAGACCATCCCATATTCTATAGATGGTGAGAATATAAAAGAGGTATGAAGACATATAAAAACTAGAAATTAAAGCTGGCTGAGATAAACTTTCATGTAATTTCTCAGCTATTATTTTAGCCCAGTCAATAGCATTACCAACGTCTAGGATAGCCTACACAAAGATGTACATCCAGTCTTCCTAGTTGGTGTCTATAGGATTACCTTTAACCCTATTCAACATTACCGTTATATCCCTAACTTCTCTGAATAGGTGATCTTTTCTAAGTGGTCTAGGCAAACGGGAACCACCCTTTTCCAGGTTTAACAGCCAATCCCTTGCTATGTTATTCCTCTATTCCTTCTTGTTCTTCTCAGAGTCCGCTATAGCTTTATGAATACTCCAATCTCCATAGATTTCAACTGACGGAATCCTAAGAGTGGCCATTTTTACTATTCTATCAATATTTATTAGAACTTCACCACTTTCTATTTTAATGCACCTTTCAACCTTGTTGTACTTGTTACGACATTCTATTACTAACTCCGGGCATGGAATCACTTCAGGAAAACCAGTGGCTTCTAATAAACCACTTTATGTGATCCTAACAGGTATGGCTTCATCTACCATTTTCCTCAGCCTTGAAATGATTTCTCTGATATCATCATCTACTATAGT
Organism: Chamaecyparis obtusa; assembly: GCA_027943335.1. Classification (NCBI taxonomy): domain Eukaryota; kingdom Viridiplantae; phylum Streptophyta; class Pinopsida; order Cupressales; family Cupressaceae; genus Chamaecyparis; species Chamaecyparis obtusa. The sequence goes on along the minus strand of BSBK01003092.1, from coordinate 336,888 downwards.
TGTATCCCTCATTTCAAGTAAACAACAACTAACCAAAGAAAATCTATTTTCCTTCATGAATTTTACTTTGGAAGAAGACATTCTGAAATATAACCTTGTAAAATTCTTATGAAGACAACTCTTTTAAAAATGCAGAAGCTCAAATAAATTACAGGGCCAAGGTTGCTATGAAACTCACTATTTTCCTACCTTTTGAGAAAGTTACCTCGCAACTCCCAAAACACCTCCAGAAGATAGCAGAACAGGATGAAGAAATGTAAAGATAGGGAAAAATAAATACACACTTGCTTCACTTCCCATCACTTCATGAAAAATTGCCATCAATTCACTTTCACGTCGTAATAAATGATAATAGCCTATTACACACTTTCATTTAGTAAGAAAATCCCCTGAGCTGAGGTGGGGCCACTCTTTCCATCACGTCAATAATTTTGTTGTCAATCAATAAAGATTTGGCTCACGACTGATATCGGGGTAGTATTACACCTCAAAAATTGATCCTTGAATCATAAAGTTTGGGTTCAAAGTACGTGATTCATGATGTTTTAATTTATATGCACATAAGACAACTATGGTGGACCCTAATAAATTCTAGAATAAGCTCAGGAAAAATTATAAACTATGATTTTAAAATCATTACTTGAGAGACTTTTTAGTGTAAAATCGTAGAAGTGCACATTCTAATGTGAACTTTGAATTGAAAAAATGAGGTTCAAAGTTCAAGATTTAATTCAATATTTACACACTGACATGTGACCGTGATGAGAAAAGGCTTTTACAAGACACAACATACACATGACGCTTTTGGAGAAAAATATATTAAACTTTAAACTTTGAACCTTGAATTGGCCGGTTCAAGTTCAAAGTTCAAGGTTCAATTTGCAACTTAAACTTTGACATAGCTTCACAACTTGTCGCATATAAATAAGGTAAAAATTTATTTGATGGGCAACAGGTGGCTCCAATTGGGAATTAGGACTGTGAAGGACTAAACAAGGACTTCAAGCTCTCTCGTTTTGCACTAAGCCAAAAAGACAACACACGCGACTAACCTACAGCACAACAAAAACTTATGTACAAAGGAAGGCCAAACTTATCTATAGCTCATAAAGCTTCAGATCTTGCCCATTATAAGATAAGGGCATTTCAGTTCCATCTGCGTACCTGAGTTTAAAAGAATTAGGTCCCAATACTTGACTGATTTTGAAAGGCCCCTTCCAAAGGGATCCAAATTTGTCATGATCACCTTGGGGCTCTCTTCTTTTATCCCATAATAGCACTCTGTCATTCTCCATAAACTTCCTGGGCCTGGCTCATTTGTCAAAAAAATTCTTCACCCGAGATTGGTGCAGGGCTATGCGGTTCACCATCTCATCTCGTTCTTCTTGGATCTTGCTTAGGTACATAATCCTTTTATCCAATCCAGAGGCAATGAGAGTTGAGCTTCTACTCCATAGACTAGTTCAAATGAAGTCATACCTACAGCTCTCTTAGGAGAAGTATGATCAGCCCAAAGAGCTTCGAACAATCTCTTATGCCAGTCTTTAGAATTTTCATTTACTAGCTTCTTCATAATATTGATCAAGTTTTTATTAGTAGATTCTGCTTGCCCATTGCCTTGGGGAAAGTAATCAAATGAATGTACCAATTGAATCCCATTATCATAGCAGAAAATTTGCATATCTTGAGAAGAAAATTTATGTGCATTATCAGCAACAATCTTTGCAGGAACACCAAACCTAACCAAAATATTCTCTTTCAAGAAAGAACAAACCACCTCAGTAGTAGTTTTCCTCACTACAATAGCCTCTACCCATTTAGTAAAGTAATCTACAGCTGTTAGAATATGGATATGTCCAGCACTAGATGGGGGATTTATTGGTCTTATAAAATCTAAACCCCACTGCTTGAATGGCTCATCAATTATTACTGGTCTTAAAGACAAAGCAGCTAAATGTGGCTTTCCTGAAAATAACTTGCATTTTTTACATTGTGTTACCCATTTGTAGGCATCTTTAGACATTCTGGGCTAATAATAACAGTTCCTCAAAATTTTGAAAGCAGTTACCATTGAGGAGAAATGCCCACCACATGCTTCACTGTGAAATGACTAAAGTAATTTCTTCTGCTGGTCTTCATCTACACACCTAAGAAACATTCCATCCAGACCTCTTTTATACAAAATATCATCCACTGTAACATACTTAGCTACCTTAAGCTTCAAGTTTCTCTACTCCTTTGCTGTAAGATGAGTCGGACACTCTCCATATGTAAGGTAATAGGAGACATCAAAGAACCATGTGTCTTTTAATCCTGTAAATAAAGATAATGGAATATCACCTTCAGGGATCACATCACTCTCAGTAATTAATTTTCACAGACCTTGGCCCCTTACCAACTCGGTAGGTTCGATCTCTAGATCAAACTCTTGAACTTTGGCCACCCAATTAGCTCTCTTATTCATAGACACCTCTTGTTGAGTTAGTATGCTCTTGACAGTAGAATTTGGGACATACACTATGGAATGAGAATGCATAATATAATACATGAATTGCTTTATGGCTTTTACCACTGTGTAAGCCTATTTTTCTATGGGTGAATACTTCAACTCATGGTTCTTTATAGGAATGCTCATAAAAGAAATAGGCACTTCCTCACCTACCTCATTCTTTTGTAGCAAGACTCCTAACATTGTGTGCTCTGATGCATAGCAATGTATCACAAAGTCTTTAAAAAAATTTGGGTGAGCAAGGATAGGAGCCTATGCAATTACTTCTTGAACCTTATCAAAAGACCTTTTAGCCTCATCGTTCCGTCTAAATGTATGTTTCTCACTTAACAAGTTGACCACAAGTCTAGTTGTTTTTGAAAAATCTAGCATGAATCTCCTCATAAAATTGATTTGTTCAAAGAAAGACCTTATTCTAGTCTTATGGGATGGTAAACACAATTTTTGAATCATTTGCACCCTCTCTGAGTCTATTGCAATCCCCTTTTCTAAAACTATGTGACCTAACAATTTTCCTCCAGTCACATAGAAGATTGATTTCTTGGGATTTAAAGATATCCCTTGGTTCCTACATTCTTGGAGAATGAACTTCAGGTCTTTAGGATGTTTCTTCCTTCTGCATGAGAAATTAGTCATATCATCAAGGTACACCATGATCACCTTATTCATTAAATGATTGAAGGAGGAATTCATGGCCCGCTAGAAATTTGCTCCTGCATTAATCAGTCTGAATGGCATACAGTTATATGCAAACGTACCCCAGGAGGTAGTGAACACCATTTTGTGTTGGTCTTTTGGGGCCACACTAATTTGGTTGTACCCTAAAAACCCATCTAGCATCGACATCATTTCAGACCCCGCTACCATCTAAAGGATATGATCCATGTTAGGGAGAGCAAAATTGTCCTTCAAACTAGACTGATTGAGATTTATGAAATCAACGCAAATTTGAATTTCTCCATTCTTTTTGTGGACAGGGATTATGTTCGCCACCCAGGTTGAATGATGAATTGGATAAATTATTTTTGCCTTAAGCATTTTAGCAACTTCTCAGAAAATGGCATCAGCAACTCTAGGATTATAATTTCTCAATTTCTGTCTGAAGGGTTTAGCTCCTAGCTTTAAAGGAATATGATGCTAGAACTTGCCTTTTCTGAAATCTTTTAAATCCTCATATGACCATGCAAAAACATCTCTAAATTCCTACAACAATTTTGTAAATACCTCTTTCTCAATAGGATTATAGCATATACCTAGGTTGACAAACTTAGGTTCTTCATTGCTTCCAATATTGATTTTCTCATAACTACCGGGCTGATCTTCTTTTGTCCCATTGGCATGACCTACAAAGCAATCTTTATGATCAACAAATTTTCCATATTTACAAGACCTTTAGGAATGTGATTCCCTTTTAATTGAATAACCTTTCCTTCTTTTTCAACTTTCTCCTCAGAATAGAACTCTTGGCATTCAGATTATGAACCCTTGAAAAAGATAGAGGAAAAATTTTGCATACCTTGAAGAAAAGACAACACATGAGCATCATCACTAAAAAATTGCCAAGAATTAGCATTATCAGGAACATTGGGTCAATGGATGAGCTCAATGGTATACTGATCACTGTCAAAGTCAAGATGAGGAATCAACAATGTTGCAGAACCAGCTAGGGCATCTGCTCTAGAATTCTTTTCTCTAGGAATGGATTCAATAGAGAAAGCCTAAAATCCTTCTATTTCATCCTAGACTCTATTTCTATAATGTTTCATTCTATCATTCCTGACTGCATATTTTCCTCTTACTTGTTTCACAATTAGCTCAGCATCTCCTTTTTCTTTAAGCATTTTAATGCCTTTTCTCTTGGCTTCTAGAATCCCAAGCAACAGAGCTTCATACTCTGCAGTATTATTAGTGTTCTCATACTCAAGCTTATAAGCAGAAGGGAATCTTTCTTCAGTAGGTGATATCAAAACCACTCCAGCCCCTGAACCAGTGGATGAACAACTACCATCAAATTCTAAGGTCCATAGTTCCTCATCATCATTTTCATTCATCACTTCAATTTCTGGCATGATCAAATAGTTAGAGAAATCAGTCTCCTAGTACAAAATATGAGACTTAGGATCATCAGAGGGAAAAACTATGTACTTACATTTAGTCTCAGGTTGTAGAGTGACTTTTTTATCCCTAATGGGAATGATAGCTTGAGACCAATCCAATTTGATCTCTCCACCCAAATCTCTACAAAAGGTTCTGCTCAAGAGCATACCGTAACTTGCTGGAATATCAGCAACCAAAATGGTCAACTTGAGTCTTTTATCAGGGAAAGTTGCTAAAGCAACTTGAACATCTTTGATTTGGCCAATCAAAGGGACTTTTTTGGAGTCCATGGAGTAGCACCTACCAAAAGTTTTTGTCAGAGGTAGATCGAGGGCTTTTGCTACTAAAGAGGGCATGAAATTGTCAGAAGATCCAGAATCTATGATACAATTGCTAAGCTTATGACCATGGATGAAAAATGATACGTAAAAGGGCTTAGGTTTCCCTATAACTGGAGTACGTTTTGAGGATTCAAGATTAATGATGGGCTCTTTGATCTCAGGTTGTTTTACATTTGATTCCATAGGGGGTTCATTAGTGGATGTAGTGTTTGCCTGATTGGATTGAACAACAGGAGAAGAGCCTTTCACATAAGCAACCAACTTGTCTAATTCACCAGGATTTGACTTCAAATATTTAGTAGGGGATATCTAAATTTTAGCAGACTTATAGAATTCTATAAAATCAAAAGTTGGCTTAGAATTTGACCTTCTAAGGATTTTAATCCCTGTAGGTTCACTTCCTGGAGTCTTTGTATAATTGTCTGCTTGATTTATTAGTTCTTTACCTCTCTTACCTTGGAATGGAGATGGAGAATGACTATGGATTTTGCCACCCTGTTGTGCTTGAGTAAGCACTGAACATGAAGGATGCTCCAGAGTTGTAAGAATGTCACCACCTCATTCTGAGTTAGACTCGTATTTGAGATAATAACTTACGGAGTCGCCAGGTCCTCCGGAGTTATCCTCATTACTAGGAATTTCCATAATGGTCTCTTTGTTGGCCTCCATTTGCTTGTACCGCACCATCTCAGGACAAGAATCACCATCATGCTCATCAGTCAAGTGAAAAAAACACATGTTTTTTTAGCAGGAGGTGCTTCAATCTAAAGTCTAGGCTAATGTGTTAATGTATTTGATTTCTTTACATAATTTCTTGTTCCTTGGCCTCCATACCTTCTAGGAATGTCTTGATATGGAGCAGGGGTAGTTTTTGGTAATTGCCTTTTTAAGGTAATCATATCATTTACCAGTCTCTGAACCACAGGATCAAAAGACCCTGATGTAAAAGCTTGATTACCAAGAGTCTGAACTTATCTTCTCCATTTCCTAGCAGTAATCATGTCATCCTCAAGCTCCACTGCTAATTCTTGGGCAGTTGGCAAGTCTGCCACTCTTCCTCATCTAAGATGGAAATTGATATCAGGGGGCATATCATTTACAAAGAATCCCTTTCTATTTTCATCACTGGGATGATGAGCAGTAAGAATCTGCTACAAGAGCTTGTTAAATTTAGCTATAAATTCTCGCATAGGTTCCTGCATCTCCTTCTTTAATTGGGAGAGTTGCAATAATAAGGAGTGTTCATCATCGATTGCTTTAAAGCAAGCCATGAAATTTGTTCTCATGCCATTCCAAGTTGTTATGGACCCATTGGGAAAATGATGAAACCAATTTGTCATAGTTTCAATCAAGGTCTGAACAAAAAGATGTATTTCCACATCTTCTATGCCTACGCCTATCACACTACATGTAGTATTAAAAGCATTAATGTGATCACTTGGAGAAACTTTACCATCACCAGTAAACTTGGGCAGAACCTCTCTAACCCCTTTGGGTAAAGTTTGTAGGTTAAAATTTGTTAGGTCCAGAGGACCAACCTAAGCACCCCATGGCTAATTTTGGGCCATGAGTGGCAGAGAAAAATTAGAGGCTGAGGATTAAAAATGGATGGGTTTACTGTGCCAGATAATGTAAGAGCTTGGAAACCTGAAATAGGAATAGTAGACTTGATGGGAGAGGAGGCTCTACTAGTCGTTTGAGTCTTTCTTCTCACAGGAATATCAGGGTTAAAATTCAATCGCTCAAGGGCCTCAAAATCTTCATCAACTAGTCCTTTTTTTCTATCCCCTCAGGTATATCTCCTTTCTGCCAACTTTGATTAGGACTATAATAGAAATATATATAAAAAGAAAAGATTATCCTCTAGGTCTTTGGGCTGCTCTGTTTTCTACAGCAGCTAGTCGAGCCAGGGTAAAATGTCTCAACCACTCTCCAATCTCTTCTTCTTCCTAAATTAATAATCTCACTTGTTGGTATTGCTGACCACTTGTTCTTAATTTCCAAGGAGTATTATTCAAATCAACAATAATGTCTTTCTGTGTATCAGTGAAGTGAAGATTAGGTTGTAACACTGGGGGAAGCTCTTGCTGGCCAGGAATTACCTCAGCACGTAGCACCATAACTAACCATTAAAAGAGAAGAGTTAAGCTCTGGTCTACTTATAAGTATCCCTAGCAGAGTTTCCAAAAATTTGTTGGTATACAGATTTTCCTTCTTACTAAAACTATAACAATCTACAAATACTCTAGCCCAAGATGAAGGAAAAACTCATACAACAGTTGAGTTAGTCACTCATGACTAAACTCTATGCGATCAAAGGAGCAGCTACCTTATAGAAAGATCAATCTTGACAATTCATTTATTTGAAAATAATGAAAACTGTAAAAGCAATGTATACTTTTGACCTGAAAGTACAAAAAGGCTTTTTCAAAACTCATATGAAATAACTACTGAGAGATTTATGCTCTGAGAGAGAATCCACATTTATCTAAGCCAACTGACTGAGACTATAAAGAAAATTCCCAGAAAGATCGATTCAACATATACTGAAATAAAACTGAAAAGGAATGTATGATCTTGAAACACATACATAGATTGCAGCAACATGAAATCAATTCCAACTGAAATCAACACACATGTATTAACCAGACACACTGATCTGAAAAAGATACTGCTATTTGTTCTATATATCCACTGATACTATATTATGAGTTTCAAATCAAAACATGAACCATTTCATGAAAGTATTTGTAGTAAATATTAAACTATATTTTTTTCTGCTACCAGAGAACCGACCCTTGCCAGGTCTTTCAAAAATTAACTTATAGCCACGCAGGGCATAATCAGTTTCATAACTAAAGTCTATTCTTGGAAAAGAACTAACACCTTATAACTACTTGGAACCATCCTTTCAAAAACTAATCAAAATAGATTAGCTTTTCTCGGCCTCAACATTAACGGTGGCCTCAGTTACTTTGCGCTCATCTGACCACTCCTTGAAAGCGACCGCAAATCTCTCCAACATCTCCTTATTTGGCAAAGAAACAAGACCCAGCCTTTGTTCCTAGATATCTTTGCAGTTTTACAACTACTCCAACTTAGTATTGAGCATTTTCAACTATTCTTCACCGAGCATTTTCACCTATTCTTCACCGAGCATTATCAGTGATTGTACCCTAGCAATGACTGAGCAGTCTCGGGCTACCATTTCTTTGGCATCTTTTAACCCCTATGCTTTTTTGGTGAAGGATTCTTTCATCCTAGCCTCGTCTATTCCCATTTTCACTTCACCTGTGGATAGATTGTAGACATAGTTTATATGATTGTTGAAAACCTCCTCAACATAGGTTACTGTCTTTAGAATCTACTCTAATTCTTCAATACCTTGATCAATTAAAGTAGATCGTCATTCTTCATTTACCTTTTCCACAAATAAGAGACTGGTATCAGTGCCAAGAATTGTCTTCTCAAATAGGAACTTTTCTATGTCGTAGCTGAAAGCTTCATCCATATTGGCTATTGCTATCTACAGACTATCTCTCTTTCCTTCCCAAAGCTTGACTTTAGCTTCTAAGGTAGATACCAATTCAGAAGACCGATTAGTTGAATTCACATAGGCTTGAGCAAAGTGATTAACCATCTCTCCAACTTCTCCCATCCAATTATAGAATGCCTTAGAGAGGGACCTCTCTTTATGTACCTGATCAAGGAACTTTTGATTGTCTGGAGACTTGACATCCAGACTTAGGGGTACCATCACCAGAGGTTGAGGAATAGGATTTTGCAATTAATGAATGTACTTTCCATTTTGCATAAAGCTTGCTTAAGCTTAGCTTTTTCTTCAACATCCTTCAACACTCTGTGATTGATTTTCTTGTTTGCTGAATTCAAAATCTTCAAATCAGTAGCTCTAGAAGATACTCCTAAATCCACTTTATCCACAGTGAAATCTTGCTCGGTGACTTCAACACTGGTCTTGTTGGAATTGGGCTTGAAAATCTCTACAACCCAATGACCTGTGGTCGGATCCACGTCTACCATAGACTCTATTTTAGGCTTCTTTATTTTGGGGGACTTTCCAAGGTATTTACTAACTAGGTCACCAATAGGGACTGAGGTAGACACAATGTTCCTCTTCTTATTCATAGTTAGATCCATCCAATTTGGTGAACTAGGAGTTGCATTCTATAGGGAAACAATGGTATTGGGATTGCTCAGGGTAACAGGCTCTTGCTGACTTGAACTCCCATCACCTCCAACTATTATTGAATCCATATTGGATGCTTTACCTCTTTTCAACCTTTTGATCTGCTTTACACTAGGCTCCTTGGTGTCAGAATCTCGAACAATGCAAAAAGGAAGATCTACCTTCTCACTTCTTTTGCTCCTCTGCCTTGTAAACTTCACAGCATCATTAGAAACCAACTCTGGATCTTTGAGAATTTTTGGAGAATATGAAACACCTACAGAAAGCAACGATTCAATCTTATTAGTCAGAACAAAGGAGGATTCAATTTTATGATCCCTTGGACTCTTTCTGGTTCCCAACACAGGGTAGCTGAGATCTTCTTCTTCTTGGCCTTGAACCACTATTTTGTCTTCCAGAAAACTTCCTTAGTTAAAGACTTCACATTTTCTTCTTCCTCCGCTAGCCAGTCAATTCTTTTGATTACTATTTTAGCTCTTGATACTGCATTTTTTGGTTCCGATGCACTGCTATCTTCATCCTTAATATTTCTAATGTTGAAAGGTAGCTTTAAAGCAGTGATTTGTTTAAGGGAAAACCTAGAACAGAATCTTTTAGTAACCTCAACCTCATCTATGCAATCATCCTAGTAGTCTTCCAAAGCTGGTTGATTAAGGAACATGGCATCCACTCTAAAATTTCTCTGAACCAAACCTTTTCTATCAAAGTAGTTCCTTGCCTAATATGGCTGAAGATTCATTTCTTTCAATTCATTGATAAAAAAGGCAAAGTCATGCATCAACCGAAATTTGTAATGTCCTAGTTCAAGTGGGAAGAAGGCGTTGATACCTCTCTTGACCTTGTACTTCTTCTCAACCATTAATAATTATCTTCCTACTTCAAGAAGAATGCACTTGTGTGGGCAATACCTGGGAAGTTTTAATGGAGCATCACTGAAACCTCCTACTCTTAAATAGGTAAAAGTAGGGAATTGAATATAAAAACTTCCATAAATTTTCACAAATTCCATAGCCTCCTCTGATATCCTACAATTAGGTTTTCCTCTTAATTCAAAGACTAATTTGGAGGAAAATGTATCATGCACCTTCTTAAAACCCATGGGGTGTTTTCCTTTTTTTAATAGGGGGTGATATTCGTAGATAGGCATACTGCTATTCCATTCTTTATGAGGAAGACCATCCCAAATTCTACAGATGGTGAGAATATAAAAGAGGTATGAAGACATAGAAACTAGAAATTAAAGCTGGCTAAGATAAACTTTCATGTAATTGCTTAGCTATTATTTCGGTCTAGTCAACAGCATTACCAACATCTAGGATAGCCTACACAAAGATGTACATCCAGTCTTCCCAGTTGATGTCTATAGGATTACCTTTAACCCTGTTCAACATTACCATTATATCCCTAACTTCTCTGAATAGGTGATCTTTTCTAAGTGGTCTAGGCAAATGGGAACCACCCTTTTTGGGGTTTAACAACCAATCCTTTGCTATATTATTCCTATATTCCATCTTATTCTTCTCAGAGTCCGCTATAGCTTTACAGATACTCCAATCTCCATAGATTTCAACTGACGGAATCCTAAGAGTGGCCATTATTACTGTTCTATCAATATTTATTAGAACTTCACCACTTTCTATTTTAATGCACCTTTCAACCTTGTTGTACTTATTACGACATTCTATTACTAACTCCGGGCATGGAATCACTTCAGGAAAACCAGTGGCTTCTAATAAACCGCTTTCTGTGATCCTAATAGATATGGCTTCATCTACCATTTTCCTCAGCCTTGAAATGATTTCTTTGATATCATCATCTACTATAGTCGTATCCCTCATTTCAGGTAAACAACAACTAACTAGAGAAAATCTATTTTCCTTCATGAATTTTACTTTGGAAGAAGACATTCTGAAATATAACCTTGTAAAATTCTTATGAAGACAACTCTTTTAAAAATGCAGAAGCTCAAATGAATTACAGGGCCAAGGTTGCTATGAAACTGACCATTTTCTTGCCTTTCGAGAAAGTTACCTCGCAGCTCCCAAAATGCCTCCAGAAGATAGCAGAACAGAATGAAGAAATGTAAAGAGAGGGAAAAATAAATACACACTTGCTTCACTTCATGAAAAACTGCCATCAATTCACTTTCATGCCACAATAAATGATAACAGCGTGTTACACACACTTTCATTTAGTAAGAAAATCCCCTGAGCTGAGGTGGTGCCACTCTTTCCATCACCTCAATCATTTTGTTGTTAGTTGATAAATATTTGGCTCGTGATTGATATCCAAGTATTATTACACCTCAAAAATCGATCCTTGAACCATAAAGTTTGGGTTCAAAGTACGCGATTCATGATGTTTTAATTTATATGCACATAAGACAACTATGGTGGACCCAAATAACTTCTAGAATAAGCTCAGGAAAAATTATAAACTATGATTTTAAAACCATTACTTGAGAGACTTTGTAGTGTAAAATCGTAGAAGTGCACATTCTAACGTGAACTTTGAACTGAAAAACTGAGGTTCAAAGTTCAAGATTTAATTCAATATTTACACACTGACATGTGATCACGGCGAGAAAAGGCTTTTACAAGATGCAACATACATGCGACACTTTTGGAGAAAAATATATTGAACTTTGAACCTTGAACCAACCGGTTCAAGTTCAAAGTTCAAGGTTCAATTTGCAACTTAAACTTTGACATAGCTTCACAACTTGCCGCATATAAATAAGGTAAAAATTTATTTGATTGGCAACATATTCTATGTTACTATTTCTAAACTATTAAATTCTATAATTTTACTGAATAGTTTGGATCTAAAATTTTATTTGGTTACATACATGCATACATAATGATTATGTTTTTTTTAACTAACTAGCTAAATAAATAATCATATTAAAATATTGAACAGAATGAAGAAAAAATAACTATAAAAACCCCACTAAAATAGTATCTATAACACTTACAAAATAGTCTATTAAAAAAATAGACAAAACCTAGGATAATTCAAACTTCCACAAGCCTCCCATGTAATTCACCTCAAATTCAATATTATTTTTTTCACAACCCAAAATGTTGAGGACTTCTCCCTCAAATATAGGAAGAAAGGTTGGTAAAATACTCCAAAGGGTAGTTACCATACCTTTTCAAGAACAATCTTTGTCTACAATTAATAAGTTAAAAACTATTAATAGTTATTTAATTTATCAATTGTTCACAAAAAATGTAGAATGCTTATAAAGTATTATTATAAGAACATTATATATTATAAGAGTTTGACCTCAAATAAAAATTGTTCTAATAGATTTTCCCCCTTACAAATGATCTTGAGCTAAATCATGCTTGTTTGTTTCCTAGAGTTCCCCTTATCCATGTGAAAATCATTAATACTTTCACCAATGATCTCTTTACCACAATTGAAGCATTCACACTAACAATCGATCTGTCAACTCTTTTCTTGACTTAGATGCCTCTTATTCTCCTAAAACTTGTCTTAATCATAAACATGTTTTAAGGTAAGATGATTTTATGCATTTCCTAAATTACATGTCACCTAACATTACATTGAGTAGAAATGACACATTAAATGATTAAAGTACATACCCCCAACCCAAAAATTTAACACAAAAGGAATCTCTCATCTTCCAAATGGACATGAATTATGCTAATAAAGTTGTGCATCCTCCTACAGGGATCCATCCATTCATCCCTTTAATACTTCACAATGTTCTCATGCTACAAATTCAAATGAGGTATATTATGAAAGTCCTTCCCCATTAGAGTTGCATACAACTTATAAATGTTCTTTTGATATAATTTCTAAATAGGATATAGTGCACAAGGTATTGGATGCATGGAAGTGGAATCAAAGTCCTTATAGAACCTATGTCTCAATATAGTAAAGAATGCATAGGATTCCCTACTCCTTCCCTACCAATCCTTTCATCCAAAGCTAACCTTCACCACCCACACAAGACAAGACCTATTCCTTTGCATAGTCATATAAAACTACAACAAATATAATATTTACAAGCCCCATAAATGATAATAAGGTTATCTTTCCTCTAATAAGAGATAGGTATTCAACTAAACTAGGTGATGACATAAATTTTTGTATCTATCATCATGTGTATACTCATCCTCTCATTGATTGTAAAGAATTTAGGAAGCATGCTATGAATCTTGTTAACAAAAATCTCATTATTATAAAATTTAGTTTTGAAAATTTTCTTTATTCAACTTCTCATATAATTGCATAACATTATTTGATCTATTATTTTTCTCCTCACTATGTGACAATAGTAGCTCAAATTTTTTGGGGTAATTGTCATCAATGGTAGTACAATTTCATGTACAACCACACTTTTTTAGAAATGTCAGATTAATCATTCTTGTATTTATATGTGGGGAAATAATGAATTTTGAACATTCATCTTTTATAAAGATCCTCATTCCCTTTGTTTAGTTGTATCTTTTATATAGATATCCTTCCTTACATTTAATTATTTTTCCTTCATGAGGATCTTACCTTTACTTGGAGGTGTGTATCCTTGATTAGGACCTCTTCCTTTCTCGAAAGTGTATATCTTTTATAAATTATCTCTCTTTGGTGTTGAGAGTGTGAAATCCCTCATTAATTATTCTCTCTTATATTAACAAGGAAGGCACACATTGTGTATCTCCTCCCCCTTTCTTATTATTGAAGATTTTATCTTTATTAAATATATCACCTCTCTATGGATGAATATATCTTTATGAAAATATATCTTCCTACCCCTTTGATAGATTTTTATCCTTGAAAAGGATCCCTTTACATTTATTACTAGATGCATTTACAATTGCCTCTTCCTTGTTTGAATATTTGTATTCTTTATAAGGATATTCTTCCTAGCTTGGAACACGTGCATTTTTGTTAAGGATATCTCCTCAGTTATAGAACACCTACCATAATATAATTTTCTATCCAATAGAATCTATGACAAAAACATGAATCACCCAAGAAAACACAACTTCTTGACCAATGGAATTCATGGTTTTTCCATTGAAGCCCTGTCATAACACAACTTGCTAGTTGTTGGACCATGATTTATCATCTCATCAATTGGTTTAGACTCTTGCTCTTTTTAGAAGTTTTCATGTGCTCTTAAAATAGCATTTTGAGAATGATATTAGTGGCTAATTTTTATTATTATTGAGGTCTCTTCAACAAGATGACTTGGTGCCTTTCTTTTTAGTATTAACCTGTTGTGTTTATATCTATTTACCTTTTACTTTGTATTGTCAATTGTCTTATTTTTCCTACCTTGGATGTTGTTGTGTGAGTTAAGATACTAAGCTTGGGGGATTTTTTTCTCAACTTAGTAAAATATTATCTCTTTTTTCCCTTCCTCTCAACCTCTCTATCTACTTTAACATGAGTATGAGTGTAATTTCATGCTCCTACTATCCATATAGTATCATAAGTTGTATCTCCTTACAATTTTACTCTCCTTTAGGGACCTTTATTGTTGCCCCATCACATCTAAATTATCATCATATACTCATGAGGTGACATGATCTTATTTCATGGGACCTTATAGTCTAGAACCATATCTCTCTGGTCTCTTTAAAAGGGGCTCAAAATAAAAAATATGCAAGTGTTGGTTCTCACCATTTGTGATCAAATCCTAATATTTAATATAATCATTAGAAGTCATTATAAAATAGGAAATACCTTGTGATAATTATATTAAGGAATCATTTATCATTCATAAGACACCTACGAGCATTCTATGAGATCCTAATTGTTGAGTGCACATTATTAAGCATCATCAAAATTGAGCATTATAAAACAACCAATTGTAACAACCTACATGCAAGTATGTTTTAATGTTTTATCTTGTTATTTCTTATCATGTCATGTTATTTCATTTGAAGGACTTGTATAAATAACATTTCATCACCACCATCATCAATTCATAAGGTAATATAATTTCAATTCAAGCATTTCAATTTTGGTTCAGCCTCTACCCTACCAAGGGTAATCTCTCTTTCTCATCATCATGACTATATTGGAGGTGGGGATACAAACACAAGATTTATCTTAAGAAATCACCTATACAACACAATATTTCCATTCTTCCATGTGTGCAATATATAGGTTTGATGACTAAGAGTTGTGGAATCACAAATAACATACTAAGACAGATAGTTTCAATCTTTGAACAAGTGAAACCCCTAGGTCTATGCCAATTTTCTCCCTTGATTAACACCTTTAGGCTATATTTTAGAGGGGAAATATCTACACAACATCCTAATCCAAAATCCAAAGCCTCAACTAACAAAAACACCTTTAGGTCTAGGGGCTTAGCATACTTGACAAGCATTTTTTTATTCTAGATTCCAGTAATAATTTCTTTTGCATCTCATTCCTAAAATATCTTTTGTGTCTTATTTTGTTTAATATATATTTATTTATGCTAATGTTTATCCCTAAGAGGTTCAACCTAAATAAGGATAAATTTTTTTTACAAGTATGGGACCCATTGCAACCTATAAAATAACCTTTGGAATTTTAGAAGCTAACTGTTCATTCTAATGGGTTTTAAAAAAGGAAAGAGAGTTTTCCGTAAAGAGAAAGATATGCTAAAGGGAAATGTGCCAATGTAAATATTTTGCAACACTTTAAACCTTCTTGAAAGCCTTGAAAGCATTTTAAACTCTTTTCATCTAGGGATGCATCACTTGCCAAAAATAAAGACACAATATTGTGCAAACCTTTCTCAGTTGGATATAGAAAAAGGAACTCAAAGTAGCAAAGACACAAGGTGTAGTGTTTGATTCCTTAATAGAAATAGTTTGTACAATACATCCCTAGTCTCATGATAGTTAACCATTCTAATAAATCCACTACAAGTTTTACAATTCATCATCTGTTTAAATACACGTGAAAAAGAAAAATACATACATGATCCACAAAATTTTAAGACAAGTGGAAGACAAAGAGACTGACATTAGTAAATAGGATCTAATGTAGAATTAACTATCATAGAACACATTGATAATAAAATGAATGCAAGATTTTTCTATGAAGGTAACCACCCAATATCTAGAGGCAATGGAAAGTACAACAACAAGAGAGAAATAAATATAGCAGGAATAAACTCTATTCTCACCAAGAATGAAATAGAGTGAATCAAATAGATTCAAATGGATTGAATATTACATATGAGAACTCTTGGTTATATATCCAAGGTGAGCACAAATGAGCGAATGAGACAAAGATAAGTGTTGTTGTCTCATTACATAGTAATCAACAGACAAATGATCACATCTAAGGTAGAATGACATGTCCTACAAAGGTGGATCATCCTCCAATGTGTAATAAAGTATGCACAACATATTCAAAAAAGGTGAAGAGTGATGGATTGATAAGTTCACTAAAGGTGGATTCAACACATAAAGTAGAATGCGATAACATGGTAACACCAACTAAAGTGGAAATGATCCTAAAAGCTCCTTCGTGGACCCTGAGTAAGATTAAGTAAAGTGTAATTAGTACCTAAGTGAGAAATAACTAAGGTAAAATATCTTAATTACACCAACAATGAAGGAATATAACAGAGGCACAATCTCCATACTTTATTAAGAGAAAACATGCTAAGGTCGAAACACAATTTTCAAATTACAATATTGTCTTGCAAATTTTGAACTTTTATTTTTACAACGGACTTGTAGTTTTATAGATATTTTCTCCATATTTTGCATGATGGCATCATGATCCTTAATTATGATGTTTTTTATTAACCTTCCCATGCTAAGGATTTCTACATCATTAATCATTATTGCTTCTAAGAATGGACGAAAACCATGTCTTTTTAAAACTAGTTCGCCATCGTGAAAGGTAATCTGTTAATCCCACTCACCATGATTATTTTTATCTTAATAAATGGTGGTGTTTTCTAGCTTAGATAAAATCTTCCTCAGGATATCATGCAAGATGGATGAGTAGTGCCTAAATTAAGAGTATGTGTGTCCCACAATGTCTCAGAGTGGTGCAACTACAATTATATGCATGTTATGTAAGCATGAACGTTTGGGGTTCCTCGTTTGAAGATGGATTGAGGATGTGTAGTGATGACATGTGGTTGGTCTTGGAAACCGCCCTTGGATGCGATTGAGATTGAGTGTCAAGTTGGCATGTGTTTATTTGCATCACAACACATGACTATAAATATATAGGGGTAAGGCTGCAAATGCTAGAAATTACAATCAAGGAAACTAATTATTGTAGATGATGTCTACACTAAATTTTGTCAATTTTGCACCATTTCACTTAGAATCTTGCACCTTCATATGAAATCATATTTAATAATGTTAAATAAAGAAAAAAGGAATAGTTAATCACAATGTCGAGCTCTCCTTGAGGACTGAAGCCAAGCTTGATTGATTGTTATAAGAAATGATACAATATTGAAAATGGTGAATTTCAAGACTAAGGGTCCAGTTCCATACATTTCAAGAGAGAATAATATTTTTTTATAAACAAAAAAGTTAATTAGAACATAATATTTCCTTAGTCCATAACAACGTGAGTGTGCTTCTAGCTTAAACTATGTAGTAATTTTTCACTAAATTTTATATTAATTGTCCCCTTCCCAAAGCAAAATCATAAAGTATGATATAAAACATTAATGAAAAATCATAAGTGAAAAATATAATCTCATTTATCTTATTTAATTAAATGTTAAGACATAGATTTTGTATTACAAATACATGTAGTATTTGATATAAATTTCAAATTATCCAAATTTATATTAAATATGACCCTTATCCATAATAACAATGAAAATATCATATCATTACATATAAATTAAATAATTTTAGTATATTTGATCAGTTAAATTGGCACCAAGAGGGCCATGTGCAAATCAAGGATTCAAATATCAATGGCCAAGCTAAGTCAAAATACAAAAAATAAAGGAGCACTACTCCTAAAAACTATTCCTAACATACATCCTCTTCCTCCTACTCCTACTTAGTGTCCATTGAGGGGCTAGAGTTCCAAAATTAGAGGTTTTCATGGCACTGGGACTATGTCTACGAGCTCTTTTAGAAAGTTGATGTCCCTACAAACCCAGAGGTGCTAAGCCTCCTCCTCATCCTCCATTAACCAAATCAAGAAGGGGTTCCACAAGCCATTGTAGTGGAAGGTGATTCATGACCATGTCCTTATTACAGAACAAAGTCCAAAATCATAGACTACCATGTCTAGATAGTACATCATATTACCCCTACATTTTACCTTAACTAGTTTATGCATTAGGATCTTCACCATGCTTTTTTCTTCCTAGGCTTGGAGTAGCTAGACCATGAATAATGACACTGTATGCACCCTAAAATGGTCACCTAGACTTTGGGCCCCCATTCAGCAATTTATCAAATCCCTGAATCAATATTTTCAAAAATCAACATTTTTCAAATATCAATTTCCTTGATCAAATCCTATTTTTATCATTTTCGATTATTTTCTATGGGCTAACCATTTTATCCCAAGTCTTTATTTATTTAAAAGGAATTCCCTCCCCTTTTATTAAATAAAAAGCCCCCACTTTTCCTCTTATCCCAAGTTGCACAAATAAAGCATTATTCTTATTTTATAAAAAAGAAGAAAAGGCCTTTTTGTCTCATATGGACACAAAAGTCAACTCTTATTTTCTCATTGAAGGATATTTGTGCACATGGATTGCTCCTCTTTCAAGCTCCACCCTTGATTAATTTTTTTGCCTCTTAATCTCCATGGTCCATTGCTTTTCAATTCCTTTAAAAGGAGAGCTCTTTTCTCATTCTTAGATCCCAATTTTTTATGCTAATCTTATGCTGCATGATTTCTTGGAGACTTTGGAGCTTTTGGATATCTTCATGCATTTAGCTTTCATTATTGCATCATAGTTTCATGTTTATGCTTTCTAGCTTAGTTTCCTTTATGCTCTAGATTAGCTCACATAGCTTAATTAGCAAGGCTTGTAATACTTTCATTTTCATAGTTTAGCTTGCATCTTCATTCTTAGCCTAGTTGCATTACATTTCTCATTTTGATTCTTGAGGATATTGGCATTCTTTCCCTTGTCTCTTTGAATATCCCATTATGTGGTTTACTAGCAAGGTTGCATGCTTCAATAGCTCTAGCTGATAGCACCATCAACATCCTTGTGACTCCATGCCTAGGGAGCTCTAGGTTTCTTTCTCAAGGTTTCCCATTCATGGATTCTCTTGGAAGTAATGACTTAGAGAAGTGCACTATTTAGTGTGTACATTTTTGGCGCCCACCGTGGGACAGAACACTCTTGTTTTGTCTTTTTTATGCATTTCTATCAATTTTTCATCATCATTTTAGCTTTTTGTTTTGGGTCTTTGTTTTTCTGACAGAATTATCATGTGATAGTTTTCCAATGTCTTACGACAGTTCCTTGTATACCAGTGCAATACTTTACCAGTTAAAGTATCACGCACCTTGGCAGATTCTATTGCACTGTTGTTTCGTTCTTTGTTGTATGCAGGTATCGCGAACTATCACACAAAGATAAAGTATCACAGTCGTATACAATGAAGTATCGCACGATTCTTTCTCTGACAGAATTATCGCCTAGGCCTGGTAGTGAGTAATTTTTGACATTTCTTTGCAAGATTTGATCTATTTGATTTGGATTTCTGATTTGTTGTAGTAGAACAGAGTTTGATTTGTAGATTTTATTTGGTTTTGATGTGCTAACCCTTGTTGGGCTAACAAGTTGTGCTTGTAGGTGCTCTCATTGCTTAAATATTTTCTTAAAAGAACACATGTCAAAGCTCCAAATGCATAAGGGCTACTAATGGTTTTTTCAGGGCTGCCCAAAACATAAAAACCAATCAAGTGTTTGTTTAATTGTTTTATTTTTTAGTGCAGCATATACTAGTTGTTTCTTTTCATAGGCACTTAATATCTTGTTGTAGGAATATTTGGGTGGTAGGAGATTATGCTTTTCACCCTTCTGGTGAAATAGAAAT
This sequence comes from Chamaecyparis obtusa, assembly GCA_027943335.1. Classification (NCBI taxonomy): domain Eukaryota; kingdom Viridiplantae; phylum Streptophyta; class Pinopsida; order Cupressales; family Cupressaceae; genus Chamaecyparis; species Chamaecyparis obtusa. Next base: position 316,701 of record BSBK01003092.1, on the reverse strand, counting down.
CTTGACCCATCTTTGGATTTTGAAAGCAAGAGGGTAATTGAACCTTTGCTTGGTGTGTTTGGGAGAAATTTTTGAGCTAGGAGAATATGCTCTTCACCCTTGAGGTGAAACAGAAATCTTGAAACTCAAAGGTTGATCCACTCTTTGTTTAGTTTTTAGAATCTTTTAGTGAGCCTGCTCTTGAGCAATCAAGAGGAACGACCCAAGTGGGGACAAGCTTTTTGCCAGCTATTTCGACCCACTATAAACTCAAGGCTATCAAGGATACAAAACCTTGGTAGATGTAGTACTTGTCTTCGCTTGATGTGAGTACTTGTGGGATTGTGACCATGAGGAAAATGTTGAGCAAGAATGCTTAAGGTACTCTTGTGGCCGTGAGGTCCGTTACTTGCCGCAAGGTAAGGAGTCCCTTTGGGGAGCAAGAGGGGTATTACGAACGAAAGCCCTTACTAAGAACCATAGATAGAAGCCACCCTATTTTTCTGCTTAGCTTCTTGGTGCAAGGATTGATCCTAGTGGACTAACTCGGATCACCCCAAGATTACTCACCATCTGTGTTCCTTTGGTTGTGTCATTGAAACTTCCACGACAAAGCCAATATCTATTATGGGCAACCACTTTGTGTGAGGCAATGGAGCATCAAGTGTGGGCCAACTTGTTAAGTATTGAGCCTTTTTCTTTTTAGGCTAGTAAGTGCTTGAAGTGTTCTTGTTGTGATCTACTTGTGTAAACATTCTCAAATATCAAACATCACGGTAGCATTCATAAGATTTTATTGCTTTGATATCACAATTGCTTGTCTTGGCAAGGTTTCTTTTTCCCTTGTGTAAGTGTTTTATAACACGTTTGATCACCTACTATTTGCAAACTTGTCTGATTACTACTAGTACTATGCTTGAAATCAAAAAATCTAACCTTCAAATTGAAATTTTGACCAAATTGCCCTTAAAACTGAAATTTTTAGCACTCACTAGTCAAGAGTCGTACAATCCTGAAACTTTATCGCACACTATTCTGAGATTTATTGTGTGATACTTCATTACTGCAAAACTATCACACTACTTGCCTGGAAAGTATCACATAGGCTGCCTGGAAACTGTCGCACTGCTTAGTGCAAATTATCGCTTGGTCAGATTCTATCGTACTATTTGCCTGGTAATTGTCGCACAGGGTCTTTTTATTGTTTGTCTAGTTTATGCTATTTTTAGCCTTTCCTTAGTCGACCAAATTTTAGTAGGTGACTTACTCTACCACTGGAAACCTGTTTGTACCTTGGGTTCCTGTATTTAGACCCCTTGAATTAGTGTTTTTTGATTTTAAAAAGTAGTCTTGCTTGGCATCGATAAGTTAGGAATATCCTTGTTGAAAAAGTACACCTTTAGATTCTTTGGTAACACACTTGGAGAGTTTCAATACTCTTTTGTCCAAATCACTTCCATCAAAATTCAATTTCAATTTCAAATATATTTGGTTAAATCCATCCTCCTAGTCCATATGTGTTAAGATACTCATCCTTTTATTATACACCTCTGTGGTAGTGTTGGTTTACACCTTTTGCAACTTTCTATCTCACCATCTCTTTTTGGACAATTGAACACTTTTACTATCCTAGTTTGGTATTGACGTTTCATAGGGTCATCTTATCACCAGGGGTCTTTTTCTTTCATGTCGGTTACGACAAGGTACCAAGTTAGTCAAGGAAAATGACCTCAAGTTGTCTTTGATCAGTTACCCTTAGTCCAAACTTGTCAAAAGCGAAAGGGAAAGGAACCCCTCTTTGATCAATCACCTAGGAGCGAGTTTGAAGCTTGGTTTGACCTGAAGAGAAATCCTAGTGAGTTGAGTACCTCTTTAGCACCTTCTCAATCAGATATGGACATGAGCTACACCATGACTAGAAAGGAGAGAGAAGCGATGGATCAAAATCTTGATGACATTTTCCAAAGACATAGGGATAACATGTTGTTTGGTGATGACAATCAACTCGAATCACCCCCTATCAACTCAAGATATTTAGATGCCCATCAAAGAGCTGAAAGACATTATGGGCGAGCTCACCAAGATGCACGGTCACAACATGAAGACCAAAATAATGAATCTGGTGATGCTCATGTGAATGCAGCATTCACTAATGACTTGTTCAAACATTCAAGGCCCAACTCTCCACTCAGAATAACCTCAAGATATGAAAATGAATGGCTTAAAAGGATTGAGCATGAAAAGAAGGCCTTTTTGGACGAACAAGCCACTAAAGAAGAAAGGTTTAGACACCTAGAGGTGGAGCAACAAGCCTTGTTAGAGTTGAAAAGAAAATCATTCCAAGAGGAACAAGATAGGCTTTTAGCCCAACAACTCAATGACCAATTCAACAATAGGGGTACCAACAGTGGAAACAACTCTCCACCATCTACTCCCTCAAGAACCCCAAGAAGTAGAAGGTGGTCAAGGACCCCTTCAAGATCTCCTAGTCCTAGAGGAAGGAGGATTTCACAACATAGGAGACAAAAACCTCCTAGGAACTCGAGACAACCCTCCCAACGAGCTCACCATGGCTCTTAACATGGAGGAAGTAGTGCAAATTTTGATGATCAAGGGTTTATGAGGATGCAACAAGAACCACTATTCCAACAATATGTGGAGAAGTATCTTGATCAAAACAAGGATAGGTTCCTAGAGAGTCTGATTAACAAGGGTGCTAGAGTCCCTTACAATTTTGATGTGGATAGAAGAATCAAGAAACAAGGACCCTCTCAAGAAGAGGAGATCAAGCAACTTAAGCGTATGATGGAAAAGGTGTTGGCACCTAAAAGTTCCTTTTCACTTGACGCTATTTGTCCCAATCCTTTTGACAGAAGTGTGAGTATGACAGATTTCCCTAGGAAAGTTGAAATCCCCCAGTATGACAAGTATGATGACAATGGTGATCCACATGATCATGTGCGTTAGTTCTACATCATGAGTTTTGAGTTTCACCAAGATGACTCCTATCTTATGAGATTATTTCCAAGGAGTCTCAAGGGCCAAGCCATCGAGTGGTTTACTAACATAACCCCTCCTGTCAAAACTTTCAAGGAACTTGTCCATAGATTTGTTCAACATTTTGCATACAACCCGTCAAGATCAGTCACTATGTTAGACTTGTGCAATTTGAAACAAAACCAAGGGGAATCCTTTGTTACCTTCTTACAAAGATGGAGATGATTGTGCTCTCGCTATTATAGGACTATCCCTGAGCATGAAAGGATTGATATCATTATTAGCAATTTGGTGCCTGAAATGTGCTACGAGGTTCAGAAGATGGTCTTTGATTCCTTTGACACTATGGTTGAAACCGAATGTCGAATTGAGGATGTCTTGAAAGAGCAAGGCATTTTAACCAAACATAGCAATAACAACAATGGTCAGAATCCTAACAATACTAATAAGGACAAAGGCAAACACTCACACTGGAACAAGAATAAGGAAGTAGTCAATGACGGAGTTGTGGACTCTTCCTAACCCAAGGATCAAGGAGTCCTCCATTTGTCTAGTGTAGTCTAAGCTATGAAGCTCAACACATCCTCCAACCAACAAGAGCATAAACCAAAGTACCAGGATAAGCCTAAAAAGGAGAGGCGACAATTTTCTAAACTGGGTGACTCCTATGAGGATGTTTTCAAGACGCTTATTGCCAATAACCTTGCACAACCACAAGATCTAGAAAATTTTTGCATACCTAATGTTAGGCCACATTGGTGGAATAAAAAAGCTTTCTGCAAATTCCACAATGGCATTGGACATGACATCAAACATTACTGGAAACTTAAGCACCTTATTTAGGATCTTATTGAGAGTGGCAAACTTTAGATTGATGGGTTGAATACCAATGTAGACCATAAGGCATTCAAGGAGCCTTTGCCCAAATATAAAAAGGGGGAAACCTCTAAACCCAAGAATGGTAAGGCCAAAATCAACTATACCTACACAGGTGCGGAAAACATGGTTAATATGCTTGAGATTGTCAAGGAAAGTGTCAACATGATGAGAGACAAAGACCCTTATAGTTATGATGTGGGCTCTCCTCCTATATTTGATGAAGAACCTGTGGTGGTGCTTTGGGGTCCTCACTCTCAAACATCATCCCAAGCTCTTAACATTGTCACTAGAAGCCAAAATCAAGGTCCTGTGGTTATTAGAGGTCCTAGTTCTAACCAGTCCAACAAACCCAAGCAAGTGACATCTAAGAATGTCACCACCAAATCAGCAGTCAACACTGAAATGAGCTATAATCTTGTTGACCAGTTACAAAGAACGTCAGCTCAAATCTCAATCTTTGAACTCGTGGAATTGTCTCCAAGACATAAGCGTATCCTTGAGGATGCTTTGTGTACAACCAATGTTCCTAACAACATAGATGTTGACCAATTCCAGAACATAGTTAACCACCTTGCCAGCCCTCATTACCTAACATTCTCAAAAGAAGATGACAAAGCTTTGAGCCATCCACATAATCTTTTCCTTCATATAAAAGTCACAATTCACAAGACTCGTGTCAGGCATGTGTTGATTGATGAGGGTGTTGGGCTCAACATTTGTTCTTTGAGTCTGTTGAAGATACTGGGTTATTCTGAGAAATTTATTGAGACCTGGAAGAAAATGACCATTAAAGCCTATGATGAGGCAGAGAGAAGCTCCAAGGGCTTGGTCGTCCTTCCTGTCAAGATTGGCCCTGTTGAAAAGGACATTTTGTTCCAAATTGTTGATGCTGGTCCTCTAGCATATAATATCCTACTTGGTAGACCGTGGATCCATGACATGCAAGTGGTGCCATCCACCTACCACCAATATGTTAAGTTCCCCTATAATGGAGTAGAAGTTTGTATACTCAGGGATAGCACATTATCTATTAATGCAATTTCAGCAGGAACTCATGTTCCCCTCAACATGGAAGCAGAGGATTTTGATGCAACTCTAGCACAATGCAAGGATAAGTTCAAGTCCATAGACCTTGGTATGGGGGGGTATCAAATTGACTCCTTTACAAAACTGCTAGTCTCACCTAGGTCCTATGGAAAACCTTCACAAGAGATGCGTCCTTCATCTTCAACCATGACTCTGTTTGGTACATTTGTAGAGTCCTCGGTGCCCATCTAGGATGAAAAAGAAGAGGTAGCTATCAAGGACTGGATCTATAGAGAAGATAAATACATGCATAATGAGAACTTCTCTCCCTCTCCTAAGGCATATGGAAGAGGGTACACTCTTGTCAAAAATATGGGATATCCAGGTCATGGTCCTCTTAGTCACAGATTAGACGCTAGAGCCGAACCACTCGATCATGCTCTTTTTGGATGCAGGTCTAAAAAAATGGTTGGCCTAGGTTTTGAAAGTCATAACAAGAAAAATGCTCCTATCCCTGCTGTAATGGATAGTGATGATGAATCAAACTACATACCCAATTTGCAAAATCAACAAGATAGGTGTGAAGATTGGGTCCCTTCCACCAATCTCCTTTTGGGAGATTCAGATACTCCAGTTGCCAATCCAACAGTTTCAGACCTAAAACAAGAACAATCCATTGTTGAAGATCATGTTGAGGATCCTATTCAAGAACATCAATACACAAATGGCATTCAAGAAGGTGTTACCCTTGGTGACATCAAAGCCTCTACCTCAAGGCCTAAAAAATATGCTTGGTGTAAACATCCGACCGGGATTCAGATACAGACTCACATGAGTATGAATGGGAATCTCTCTCCGATTATTTTCCAGTTGACATGGACATTGATGTTGTCCATACATATGGTTCCCAACCTAAGGTAGCTAACGAGTCTAGTGTAGGATTAGTGGATTTGAATCCGCAAGTCACTTTAGTGGATGATGCTTCACTTGGTAGGATAAATCCTGATTTGAGTACCTTAGAGGGATACTTGACAGACCCTAACTCTACCCTCACCAGAGATGATACCATTCACATACACAACATTGAACCCATAATTGACCTACCCCTTGCCAATCCTCACCTAATTTATTGGTCTCAATGCTATCAAGAACCTTAGCTCCTAACTTTCCAAAATGACTATGAGATAGCATGTTACCTAAATTCCCTTGAACCTGTAGTCTCTTCCACCAGCGAACCAACTACAAGCATGATAGAACCAGATATCAAGTACCTTAGTCACAAAATGAAAAGAAAAGAAAAAAAGAATAAGAGTTCTGATGGTGAAAACCACTGTGTGGCAATGTCAGAACCTAAAAAAGTAAAAATAAAGGACGTATCTAAGGGTGAAAACCTCTTCGAGGCACCTAAGGATGAGGTACTTGATCATCTCCCAAGTTATTTTCAAGATAGATCTTTAGTGCTTTTCGAGCCTACACAACCAGTTAATTTGAATACAAAAGAGGCTCCCCAAATAGTGCATTTAGCTCAGTCTCTATCAACATAGGAAAAAGAAGCATATACCAAGTTCCTATAGAGCAAGAAGGTTAATTTTGCTTGGACTTACTTAGACATGCTAGGGTTGGACACTAATCTCATTATGCATCACTTGTCCATAGCTCCAGGTATAAAACCAGTAAAATAGAAGTTGAGGAAAATGCATCCTCACATAGCTCTTCTCGTCAAAGCTGAACTAGAAAAACTCCTAGTGCAGGATTTATAAGAGCCATTGATTATGCCGAATGGATATCCAATATTGTACTAGTTTCAAAACATGACAAGTCCATTCACGTCTACATAGATTTTAAAGATCTTAATAAAGCATGCCCAAAGGATGATTTTCCACTTCCGAACATAGACATGATAGTGGACATGACTGCAGGTTATGAGATCTGTTCATTGATGGATGGTTTTTTTGGGTATAATCAAATCAAGATAGCTCCTGAAGACTAGGAAAAGAATGCATTCACTTATGCATGGGGAACCTATTGTTGGAATGTCATGCCATTTGGATTAAAAAATGCAGGACCTACTTATTAAAGAGCTATGACAACTATCTTCCATGACATGATGCATAAGAATATGGAAGATTATGTGGATGACACCTTGGAAAAATCTAAAAAAAGGGATACACACCTAGGAGATTTAGAAGTCATTCTAGATCGCATGGAACAGTTTCAGTTAAGATTAAATCCCAAAAAGTGTGCATTTGGAGTCACCTCTAGAAAACTCCTAGGATTTATCATTTCAGCCAAAGGAATAAAGGTGTACCTAGAGAAAGTTCAAGCGATATTGGATATGCCACCTCCCAAAAACATCAGCCAAATGAGGAGTCTCCAGGGATGCCTTCAATCTATAAGGAGGTTTATTTCACAACTGGCTGATAGAGCTCAACCCTTTAATAAGACTTTACACAAAGGGGTTAAATGTGTCTGGAATGAAGATTGTTAGCAAAGCATGGACCAAATCAAGCAATACTTGGCCAATCCTCTAATCTTAATGCCTCCTATCCCAGGAAAACCACTCATATTGTATGTGTCAGCAACAAAATCTTCCCTGGGAGCATTATTGGCTCAACTTGATGATACTAGAAAAGAAAGAGCTATATATTACATTAGTCATACTCTTGTGTTATATGAGGTTAATTACACTAGTATTGAAAAATCTTGCCTTGCAGTGGTGTTGCTTCCCAAAAGTTGCGACATTACATTCTTGCACATACAATACACCTCATTGCGAAGATTGATCCTCTTAAATATTTGCTTGGTAAGGCTGCTCTCATAGGTAGACTTGCTAAGTGGATGATGATCTTATCAGAATTTGACATAGAGTATGTTGAGCGTAAGGCTATAAAAGAACAAGCCATTGCAGACCAATTGGTTGATTTTCCAATTCGAGATAAAGCACCAATTCAAGTTGAATTTCCAAATGAGCACATAATGTACATGACTGCAAGAACATGGAAGATGTTCTTTGATGTCTCTTTCATGCATAATGGTTCAAGAGCAGGAGTGTTATTTTTTTCTCCTCATGGGTACGCAATTCCTAAGTCCTACAAACTATTATTCCCATGTACAAATAACATTGTTGAGTATGAGGCCTTGATAAATGGACTAAAAATGGCTATAGAATGGAGAATCATAGAGCTACATATCTATGAGGATTCACAATTAATAGTCAACCAAGTTAATGAAGAATACCAAACAAAGGATGAAAAACTGGTACCCTATAAAAAAATGGTTGATTCATTGAGACGATATTTCACCTTTGTTACATTTCAACAAATCCCTAGAGCAGAGAATAAAATAGCTGATGCTATGGCTACATTGGCTTCACTTCTTCAGCTAAAACAACATGAGTCTAGATTCAAATTCCTGGTGGAAGAGCTATGCTACCCTATCTATGACTCCCAAGAAAGCCAAGTTGTTTGTACCCTTGTTGGCCATGAGTCATCCCGCTATGGTGCCATTTACTCATACCTCCATGATGGCATTATCCCTGAAACCTTCAACTATTCTGAATGAAGAAACTTGACCCAAAATGCCTCTCGCCACACCCTTATCTCTGGTGATCTGTATAGGAGGGGTTTAGATGGGACACTTCTTAGGTGCTTGGAAAAGGATGAGTCCAACCAAGCATTAGCTGACATTCATGAGGGCATTTGTGGAGGACATTCCAATGGTCTTTTCATGGCCCGAAGGTTGCTTAGGGCTAGGTACTACTGGCCTACCATGCAAACATATGTAGTAGCTTTTGCTAAAATATGCGAAAAGTGTCAGAAACACAGTAACCTGATACATGCTCCAGGCAGGGAGCTTATTCCTTCTATTTCTCATTGGCCATTTTAGCGTTGGGCCTTTGACCTTGTTGGGTAGATTCATCTCAACTCATTAGGTGGACACAAATTCATTATCACTGCTATTGATTACTTTACCAAATCGGTAGAAGTTGTCCCACTTTCTGTTGCCTCAGGCAAGATAGTTTCTCTATTTATTTTGAACCATATTATTTGTCGGTATGGAGTGCCTTCTGAAATAATCACTGACAATGGAGGTCAGTTTAAAAATAAGGACCTTAAACATCTTTGCAAGAAGTTCAAGATAAAACAACATTGGTCCTCCATTTACTTCCCACAAGGAAATGGACAAGTAGAGGCTTCAAATAAGACCATTCTTAAAATTCTCCTTAGAACAGTTCACAAGAATGGTAGAGATTGACATCTATAGATAAATCCAGCCTTGTGGGCCTATAGAATGAGTATTCGTACTCCAACAGGGGCTACTCCTTTTGCCCTTACTTATGGTGCTGAAGCAGTGTTACCTTTAGAGGTGGAGATTCCTTCTCTTAGAGTTTCCCTTAAAGGTATAGTGACAGATGAAGACTACCACGCCATGAGGCTCCACGAACTAGAACTTCTAGATGAAAAGCGTAAAGCATCATTTGATCACATGAGAGTCTACCAAAAGTGTATGTCCAAAGCATTCAACAAGAAGGTTCACCCTAGAGAATTTCAAGTGGGGGATCTTGTCCTACGAGAAAACCCTAAGAACCAACAACATAAAGAGAAAAAGGGCAAATTTGAACCTAATTGGCTTGGACCATATATTATTACTGCTACTTTTGGGACAGGTGCTTATTTACTATATGATCTTGAGGGAGAACAACTCCTTGATCCTATTAATGTTTTGCACCTAAAGAAGTTCTATCCATGATGCCTATTCTATCTGGGGGCATCCTTTGTACATACTTATTGATCCTGAAAAAATACAAAAAAATGCAAAAAATTAAAAAAAATTTGAAAAAGTGCCTTGGTGAAAACCTGGAAACAGGCGCCTTGGTAGCAAAAATACAAAAAAATTGAAAAAATAAAAAAATCTCCAAGTGGTGAAAACTTGGAAACATGCGCTACTTGAGGCCTTTGCACCCTTGTTTCTTAGCATGCATCCTCGATACTTAGCCTTTCTCCATCATGCCTTGACCTTGTTGCCTTGGTTTGGTATTGGTCTTTGTCTTTGTCTAGGGGGCATAACTGTGTTAGCTTTGGTCTCTAGGATGTGTTGGTCTTTAGGACATCTTGCAGATAATGTTTTTCAACACCAACCCCAACTGTGTTTTTCAACACTACCCTAGCGTCAAGTGTTTCTCAACACTTATCAGATATCTTACCCACAGTCTCACATGATATGATATTTTCCATTGGCAGATGTGATACTCAAAGTTTGACTCTATGACCTATACACATGCACTTAAATACTCAACTCACTGAGATTTGTTTGACTTTATTTCTTTTTGTGTTGTCTATGATGATTTCTTTGATGAGTGTTCTCTCCCTAATAGTTTTCGATGATGCCGAGCTAGAAGACTGGGGGCATGAAGACATGTTTTATTGTTTTTTCTGCTTGTGGGTATATTTTGTTGGTCCTAACTATCATTAGCATTTATGCTTGTTCCACTTGACATTGAGGTCTACAAGGTATTATCCTTGACTATTTTTGCAAAGTGCATACTTCTAGCCATCTTGACTTTTCTTGTGTCTCAATGCGAGTATAATCTTGCTACACCAAACTTAGGGAACCTCACTGCACTAGTCATCTTGACCTATATGTCTTTGATGCCTAGGTGGGATTCCCACATATCTATCTGATATAGATCATATTCAGATTCACATAGTCATACTAGTATGTATTGTATGATCTTGCGACGCTACCAATAACACTCGATGATGAATATTAGAATCTAAAAGCTTTGTGACCTTGCAAGTAAACCACTTTTCATAGTAGCTTGCATTTTTTAGGTTCATGTTAGTTTAGTTTTGTATCTTGCATATGGAGAGAGCTCTCCTTTCATCTTTCGTGGACTTGTCGATCAACTGCACTCACCTTTCATTTTCTCGATCATGTCTTTCACTCCTTGTCTTTCACATCACGTCCTTTTCCTGTCAGCACAAGGGGTTAATCTTATCATCATATCTATATCAAAGAGATCATTTTTAAAAACATGAGTCTATATCATAAACATGAGAACTAAGCATACATATATGAGAGAGATTATACATGAGCATATATATCATACATTTTGAGCAATATCACAAGATAATATAAAAACTGAAACATCCATCACAAGTGGGACAAGTACATAAGATATATCACAAATCCAGTAAATATCATATATATAAATGTCATGATACAAATACAATGTGGGATCCAAAATCTGGATAATGTCCCAGGATATGTCTCTATACATCTATCCACCTAGACTTAAGTCTGACTCACCCCATCATGAGGTGGTGGTGGTGCCACCACCCTATCAAGTACCATGTCCAACATGCCTGCCTTCTGAGAGTAGAGTGGTGCTCTTTGTCCCTTAGGTACAACCTATATGTAGAGACCATGATAGTAAGCAGCTCGTGCTACCTCCCTCCGAATCTCTGTCGCGTCTTCTTGAGCTGCCCTCTCCCGCTGATCTATCGTGGCTCGCAGATTAGTTACTTGTTGATCTCTTATGGCTATAGTAATCCACAGCTACTGCATCTCCATCTCCAAAACCTGGATCCTCTCCTTGATATCCTTGAGATCCTCTCCTCCTCCCCCTGCAGGCTAATCCTGCCCAACATCCACCCGTCGGTGAGATGGTCTCGCCGCGTCATCCCCCTCATCCTCAGAACCCTGTCTTCGTGACTATTTTCGGCCACCTGATCTAGATCCATGTCCTCTCTCTCTCACCCTCCCTCCATCTCCTCCGTCCTCTCCATCTCTGTCATCTCCATCACCACCCTGTACTGCCGACTATGCATCAAGTACAGTAAACTGAGGGAATGGAAACCTTCGCCACTCTGCCCTATAGGCCGCATCTGCACCTGCATCTGCCATATCTGGGAGATAGTCCCATGGCTCCTTGTATATAGCTGTGGTGTCATGTACTGCCTGCTGGTAGTCTAGCATCGATAGCCATCCCTGTCCCTTCTCATCTCTAACTCGAGCATAGGTAGTGGTCTCTATGGGCACCCTCTGCTGTCGCCCAAATTGTCTCCAGACTCGGGTGATCACAAAGTGCTCTACTATCTTAGAGTGTCAACCTACTAGTGGTCGGCTGCATAACATGTATCCTAGCTCTCGCTCACAATCACCCCACTGCTCACAAGCCTTGTACGGTCTCCACTGAAATGATGTGAGCTTGTCCAATAACCTACGGTAATATGTCACATCCCCGCTATGTGGCTGTGACAGGAATCTTGTGTATCTATAGATATAGGGGCGTCTCCGCTCCCTCAACTACATGTGTGGGTGCACAATGACGATGTGCTCCCACGCCCATACCTGTGCTAAGACAGCACCGCATACCCAACTCCTGCTCTCCTTGTAAATAATCTCATGGAGCTCATGGTACATGTCAGCTAGGATGGTTGGGCCCCATGCCATCCGTCGTGGGTGTGCTATCAGATCTACAACCAACCTACCCCAGCCCAATGGGAACCCTCTCTGGCTCCTATCAGTAATCAGTGCCTGTGCTACTATAGAGCACACTATACATGGAACCGAGAAATCTCTGTCAAACTCCTCCATCAAACGATCCTAGCTAAGGTGTCTATCAATAAAGGTGACATCCTGGAACATGTCCTGCATGATCTATCGTCCCTCGATCAGATCCTGATCATAGTATACCTGTGCCAACAAACAATTATGTCAGTTTCTATCATATGGAAACTTTACATTTATGAATATCTATAAACATGATTATACTCACTGGATCTCCATGGCTAGGCACTCGAAGGATCTGATAGACATCCTCCAAGGTAATTGTGGCCTCTCTGGTCAACAAGTGAAAGGTGTTATGCTCACTGTGCCACCTCTTAGCCAATGCTGTCAATAACCCATGATCTACCTGAATATGGGGCATCTACAACAAGTACTCAAAGACCATCTCCCCCAAGTCTGCTTGTCCCAGATCATCAAGATCTCGAACACACCGTAACCCGGTTACTCTCGGTGCTCTAATGAGGAGCGCTAAAAATTTCCCCTGCAAGCCATAACCCCAAACCAGATGTCAGAACATATCATGATGGATGTATAAAATCAGTACAAAACATCTTAAAAGCAAACATTGTTTGGACCCATGTCACAGTGCTCAAAATTTAAAACATGTCATATTTCTTACACTAGTGCGATACTATTTTTTGAGAAAATATCCTGCGATATTTTCCTCAGTAACAGTGCGATAATATCTTTGAATGCGATAATTTGCATAGTATCACATGATGTTTCATCTGGTATCGTGCGATACTGGATTCAACATCGGTGCGATACTATGTCGACCCACGAATTAGCGCACGACAAATACTATCAAAGGGTGCGATACTTAATAACTATCACATGAAATTTCATATGAATGAAATTTGAAATATTTTAAAATAATTAAAAATGTGTTTAAAATGACATAAATGCTCATTAATGACTCAAAAGGGTGAGTTTTTTTTAAAACATACCGGGGCACCATACTGAGGAGGCCAGTTGTGCAACCAGGCGCACTCGAATTGATGCCTGTGAACTGAAATTGCTGCTTGCTGGGCCATTTTCTCTCTCTGAGCTCTAAAAATTCTCAAATCGCAATAAGACAAATGATTTTGAAAATGATTTTTTTACCCTTTTTATAGCATTTTGACTTTTTGACCAATTTTCAAAACACCTCAGAATTGCACAAAAATTGCACCCCTGCTAATTTCGATGTCCTGGATCCATTTTCGGGATCAAAATCAAAATCCAAGTTCATCTTGATGGTCAAAATTGTATTTCAAATTTTCACCCTCTTCTGCGTAGTTGGCTGACCATTTGAGGCCTGATCTTTCGATCTTTGTTGGGGAATCTTCATTTCTTCATCCCCATCTCTTTCAACCTTCTAGTCTTTCATTCGATTCGTCTCTCTGAGGTTTGACTTCATTTTTATCCTATATCCTTCTCAGTCAAACCTAGTCAAACTGGGGCATATCTTCACTGGTTGATGGTTATCCTATCATCTTTCACCTTTGATTATGATTTCTAGTGACTTGATCAAGTTTATCAATTTGCTATTCTCGTCTACCTGATTTCAATTTTGATTTTGAGGGGGCAGTACCTATCAGCTTCAATCCTTGATTCAGCTTATCAATCAAACCTTGCTTGAGATTCTTATCTCTTATTTGAGACTTGACAATTTTTTATTTACAGGTATGTTGGTCTTGTCTTTCAACTTATCCTTGTTAGCTTATGCTTATCTTTGTCCTGATGTGTTTCCATCCGTCGAACACACATCTGGGTTGTTTTGTGATCCCAAATCGATCTCACATTTTAATTCCATTCTTTGACCACATGTGATCCCAAATCGATCTTACATTAGCCAAAGAGGGGCAAATGTATGCACCCTAAAATGGTTGCCTAGACTTTGGGCCCCCATTCAACAATTTATCAAATCCCTGAATCAATATTTTCAAAAATCAACATTTTTTAAATATCAATTTCCTTGATCAAATCTTATTTTTATCATTTTCGATTATTTTCTATGGGCTAACCATTTTATCCCAAGTCTTTATTTATTTAAAAAGAATTCCCTCCCTTTTTATTAAATAAAAAGCCCCCACTTTTCCTTTTATTCTAAGTTGCACAAATAAAATATTATTCTTATTTTATAAAAAGAAGAAAATGCCTTTTTGTCTCATATGGACACAAAAGTCAACTCTTATTTTCTCATTGGAGGATATTTGTACACATGGATTGCTCCTCTTTCAAGCTCCACCCTTGATTAAATCTTTTGCCTCTTAATCTCCATGGTCCATTCCTTTTCAATTCCTTTAAAAGGAGAGCTCTTTTCTCATTCTTAGATCCCAATTTTTTATGCTAATCTTATGCTACAGGATTTCTTGGAGACTTTGGAGCTTTTGGAGATCTTCATGCATTTAGCTTTCATTATTGCATCATAATTTCATGTTTATGCTTTCTAGCTTAGTTTTCTTTATGCTCTAGATTAGCTCACATAGCTTATTTAGCAAGGCTTGTAATACTTTCATTTTCATAGCTTAGCTTGCATCTTCATTCTTAGCCTAGTTACATTGCATTTCTCATTTTGATTGTTGAGGATATTGACATTCTTGCCCTTGTCTCTTTGAATCTCCCATTGTGTGGTTTACTAGCAAGGTTGCATGCTTCAATAGCTCTAGCTGAGAGCACCATCAACATCCTTGCGACTCCATGCCTAGGGAGTTCTAGGTCGCTTTTTCAAGGTTTCCCATTCATGGATTCCCTTGGAAGTAATGACTTAGAGAAGTGCACTATTTAGTGTGTACATACACCACATCAATTTGTATGATGTAATGATAGGGAAAATTAAGGTGGGCTTCTTTAAGGATACCTTTAATGACATCCATCCCCATTGGTTCTTGCATGTCAAATATTTCATTTAGTCATTGCTCAATTATCTTACTACAAAAGGTCATTTGTCTCTCTAAAGCATCGAGGTAGATCATTGTATCCATCCTAAATGATGGCTATAGACAGAGCTTCATGACTAATAAATCCATCTACTACCTTTTTATCCTACATATTTAATTCTCCTCTACCTTAGGCATACATTTGCTATCATTGAGTGTCCTTTCCACCATTGCAATCTCTCCGTTTTCATGATTTAGGTCCCCCAAATCTATTGGTAGTGACATTAACATTCAAAAATCCATCGCCACCTTCAATAGCTTGTCCACCTTAACATTGCCATCTTGGAAGGTGTGAGAGATTTTAAACTCTTCCAATTAGATCAAATTAGGCAAAATTCGAGGGAGAAGCTCTTTTAGCTTCTAATTCGACGTATATGACACCAAGTTATATTTACCATAATCAACAAGCCCCCCTCCAAGTGGAGTTTCTAGAACCCAATCTATTACATAATAGAATCCCAAACTAGGATATCATTATTTTCGCTTCGTTGTTTGTTTGAGTTGGTGATTTCTTGACTTCAATCACCAAAATCTTGCCATCATGGTCTTTGAGTACACATCCAACCTCATATGGCTCTAGGTTACCCTTAGGAGCCTCAATAAAATTAACTTCCATCCACCCATCATCAAGAAGAATGCATAGAACATTTGCTCTTAGATTGAAGAATATATCAATTCGAGACATTTCATAAACAAAATGAAAATTATAAATAAAATATTGATAATATATTATAATAAAATATAATAAATTTTAATAATAATATATATATATTTTTTTAATCGGTAAACGACCGAAGCTTTGTATTATATTAGATCAATAAAATAAAATTACAAAATAATTTTAATAATTATTTATAATTATAATATATAATTAATAAAAATATTGACATAATATATTATAAATTATATTATTATAAATATCTAAAACATTTATATTTTTATATATTTAGTCCACTAAGAACTAACTCTCATAGGAAGAAAGGATGTTTATTTTTGAAACTATCCTAAACAAAAAAGAAAAAAACGAGAAGAAAACAAAACTTTATTTTAGAGTGTGCTGCCTCAACATCCCATCGGAAATGAAACAGAATGAACGACTCCAAATGATGCCTGTGAAAGCTAAAATATTATTCATACCCAAAAAGACTTCAGTGAATTTTTTTTAATCAAGATCTGACTCAGCCAAAGTTAAAAAGTTATTCAATTATTAAGAAGACATCCAAAATCCACTGTTAATTTTTGTTTTAACCGGTCAACCAAGGCACCTTCAATGGAATTAGTTGCGAGACCCGGACGCCATGATGTTTTACGATTTACCCCACTCGATGAAAATCCACCACGATCGCATGCGACACAGAGAGCACCATTTGAGTAAGATTTTATGTAGAAATTCATTGAACTTGTAACTGTAATGAGAGGGAAAGATAAAAGGGAACCCAAAGCATACAGGCTCCCCGCGATGCTTGCCTAAATAAAATATTCTACTGTGTGGAAAACCCATTATAATGGCAGGTGAGGGGCAAAATCTAAGCCCATTGATTGAGGTGTAGGAGCAGCCTTGTTGTGCAGTGTGAAGAAGGAGAAGCCTTTGTTGTGCAGTGTGAGGGAGGAGAAGTCTTTGTTGTTCAGTGAAAATTCCAGCTTGTTCAATGCCCCATCAACAAGAGAATGAGTTCCATGTGGATGTTGAAGACATAGTAGAAAACCCTCTGCCTGGATGTGCAGTGCCAGGGTCCTTCGCCTTCTCCCACGATGACACGCTTCTCTCTTATCTCTTCAGTCCGGATGCCACACTGCACCGAAAGCTCTACGTGATCGATGCATCCACAGCCAAGCAGGAGCTGGTGGTGAGTCCCCCAGGAGGTGGTGTGGACGAATCCAATCTCTCCTCTGCCGATAAGATGAGAAGGGAGCGCCTGCGAGAGCGCGGACTGGGCGTCACTCGCTATGATTGGGCAAACACTCACCACCCACACCGTCTCATGCTTCCTCTCCCTGCAGGGGTAATTTTGTTTTTCCTCCCTACTTCCAATGATCACTCTCAAAACTCTGCTTTGTTAATTTGTTTAATCTGATCCGAGAGACACTTTGCTGTGGAATGCCAGACTTAGAGTGATATCAAGGATATATATGCCCACATCTCAGAGGTTGATTTTATGGTAGAACAACTTAATCAGTCAGGAATTCTTGATCAGAATTATTAGCAGATGAACTTCCCTGAAAGCGAATTAATATAATTTTAATTTCTTTCTAGCTCTTTCCAATTCCGGTTTAGCTACATGTGTAAAAACGTCCATACGGGAGGTGTTGAAAACATCCACGTGGTTTGCATAGCTTTACAGCTGCATGGTCTCATAAACTGTTTTTGGATTTATGGATCAAAGTAAAAGCATTTCATCTCAGGTCATTTCCTATACATCATATTTTTGTCAAAATGCCCAGCTTCCAGCCTTGACATCATGCTATCAGATCATGAAAAGATGTCCAATCGCTTACACCCATTTCAAATGCTTTCAGCCACTCTAATTTTTTCTCAGTCTTAGGAAGTTCCAAAATTTCGAGAGATTTGTGCCTCCCTTAGTTCTAGTATGTACTGGCAGCATGTTTGAAGGAGCTTGAACACGGGTCACACTCAGCATGTCTTATCTTTTCTAATAAGAATTTAACACATGCCAAGTTCTTTCTTTAGATTCTGCAGCTTTAAATAAGCCTGGCTTAGAATAAGAAACCTACTATTTGTGGAACAAACCACATATAATGACAAACAATAATATGAACGTCATTGGAACAGCCCACCTAGTTTATATTTTCTCAAAACTACCTAAAATATTCTATACATTCTATAATTTATCAGAATCTATCTATTACCCCTCCTTATGACTAAACTAGTCATAATGCCAAGTTTCTCTCTAACTTTGACAAATTTATCTCTTCTATCAAAGTGCCAAAGTGATGCAAAAAATGCAAATCCTTCTATCACCTCTTGCTTGTCACTTTCAACAGCATTTGCCTGCCTTGATTTCTATTAGCATGCTAGTTCACCGTTTTTTTGGGTAATTTCCCCTAAGATGTTAGGGTTCATTACTATAAAACACTTCAATTTTGTTCTCTCGATATATTGCTGCCTTTGCAGGAGTCCTTAAATGAATTGCAATTGTTGTGCCTGCCTTTTCCCTTGATGTGTGCACTGAATGCACTCTTTGCAGTGGGTTTCTGCAATTAGGTACAAGGATTGAACAACAGGGTCATAGGGTGATGGCAAACTTGGTAAACCAAAGCTACAATATCTTTATCTTCTGGCTTCTTGATAGTAGACAATTGGTCTCTATGATCCTTTAGTCAAATTAGAAAAATATTAATCTGCGACCTACTAAATGCTGAAAGATAAGCACCGCAAATTAAAATAAGATCATACATTAATAAATTTGAGACAATTTGTGAAGTGGGGAAACCATTTGACAGAAGAAAATGACATGTTTATTAATGAAGGATTGTGAAATTACAATAAAGGGAATGAGAACCTTTATACAAGTGAAAAGAGGAGATCTCTGTGTAACTACAAGCTTATATATTCTACACTTTGCATTAGTGTGTGCCTATGTTTCCTATTCCTCATGACAAGAGGTGAGCACCCCCATGTTGTAGTGAATACATAATTTAATAAAATTTCCACTATATTAAAATCTTGTGGAGTATTAGTATGGTATTTGATTATATTTTTTTGTGGCTTACTTGATCATTCAATGTAAAACTTCCTGCATGCGAGGCATGTGGGACAAATTATCTTAAAAAGGAATGTCTAGTTTTAGGGTTGAGATGTTAGTTGTTTTGGTCCCATGGATTACCCTGTTTGATCAATAGTTGAAATCATTTCATATTTTTGGCACTCTAGAGGTAGTTTTTTGGCTTTGTTTTCCTTATCTTGTCGTAGAGAGTTCCTCTCGGTATGGTTTTATGCAGATCTTTATACCTGACTGCTTATACCCCTTGTTTGGAAGTGAATTATCTGTGCATATTTGAGAGTTGCTGACCATTAATGTTGAACGAGGAAGTTCTATGCATGGATAGGCTTGCTTAAAGTAAGTTGAAGTTGCCTTTTGACAAGCATTTACCATTCATGAATGAGGATTGGTAGCATGCATAAAGAGTAGTTATTTGTTCATTGTTTTTGGCATATTGCTCCATTTGTTATTTTATTTTTGTATACCTGTCTCTTTCTAGCCCCATCTTGCCTTCTAACTCTATGCCTCCATCTAACCCTTTTCTCCGCAAGCATTAGTTTACTTTGTCTTTTTTCCATTGCTTGTGTCTTTTTTTCATTGCAAGCATTAATTTAGTTTTTAGTTTAGATAGGAAGCTGACCTTCATTGGAGATTACCTACACATTTTAAAAGTTGTGGGTGTGGGCATTCAATATTGTGTTGCCCCCCAAATCTGGTATGCCTGGCCTTCCGAGCTGGGTGTGTTCATTTGGAGCGATCAACATGTGTGCAAAGGAAAGGAGCTACATTTTAAGACTCATTGCAAGGAATAGAAAAATTCCTTTGCGTGCTCATTTGGAGCAGACAATGAATGTGTGCAAAGGAAAGAGTTACATTGTAATATTCCTGGCAAGAAATATAGTGACACCCATTAAAGGAATCACATCCCAATTTTAATACTCATTGCAATGAACATAGTAGTTCCTTTGTGTGTTTTTACGGAGCAGGCAACATGTGTCCGAAGGAAAGAGTTACATTAAAACATTACTGTCAAGGAATACGGTGACACCTAATAAAGGAATTACGTTCCATTAGCCCTTGTAAGGATTATGGTGATACCTAAGAAAGGAGTTACATACACCAAGTAATGTTTAACTAATGACAAATGAAGTGTAGGATAATACAAATTAATGAAAAATATAGCCACCTCGCTAAGCACAAAATCTATGCATAAAGGGACAACAAAGGTTGAGTGCAAAAAAATAAAAATAAAAAACTATCCTATGGCTGTAGAAATTAATAAGATTCTTTATGCCTTTTGTCAGAGTCCTTAAGGTCATCAATTGTTCTTGCCCCTATTTTCAATACAATTTGGTCAAGATTC
This sequence comes from Chamaecyparis obtusa, assembly GCA_027943335.1. Classification (NCBI taxonomy): domain Eukaryota; kingdom Viridiplantae; phylum Streptophyta; class Pinopsida; order Cupressales; family Cupressaceae; genus Chamaecyparis; species Chamaecyparis obtusa. The sequence continues at coordinate 296,242 of BSBK01003092.1, read as the reverse complement.
AGAGACTCACAATTAGTGAGAATTTTTGTAATGCCCCTTTCTAGTACATTTCTAATTTTTTCTCTAAAACAATAATTCCAACTTAGAATGATAATTGTATTATATTTATAAATATAATTTTATCTAAAATGATGAAATTTATTATAATAATCAACTATATAATTCAATGACTAATTCTGAAAATAGAACTTATCTTGGTTTTCCGCTGTATTTCTCCTTCAAACTGTGATGATTTCCTCTTGTATGTCTACTTTGGAAGTGCCTTTAGATCTGCCTGAATCAGGGATTTTCATCCCTCAGTCAGCAATGGCAAGATTAAGAGTCTTCGTCCTTAACTTGCTAAGAGAATTTAAGGGGTTTCGTCCTTTAAACGCTTGATTTTTCCCTTGAGGGTTTGCATCCTCCATTTTTTGAACCATGTTCTACATTCCACGAGGAGTGAAAATCAGATATAGAATATAATTTCCACAATGATCTATTTTCCCCTTATCTGATCTCTTATACATAGGATCTTCCACTGACATTCACAAATCTACCAATGCCCTTGGAAAGAAACTTTTAATGAAGGTTACGGTTTTCCCGTAATCTGACTGTCAGGATTCCGGCCTCATCTGACTCAAGGAAGGTTACAGTTTTTTTTAATATCGCATAAAGGATTGCAACCATGAACCTCATAAATGCCGCTTTTCAATGCCCCCCTCTAAGACTGATTATCTGTCTTCTTTCTCATGGAATTAATTCTGTTTCAGATCATTATCAGTTCAGATCAAAGCTGCAATTGCTTATTTGCAAGTCAATTGATTTGTTCACAATCGATCATTTGCTTTATTGATTGATTGCCCTTTCCCTTTGATTTATCTTCTTTATATACCCTTATATCTCCAATAGACACAACCCTTCATTCACTCCACTTTGCCCTTTTAATTAAATTTTATTTAATCTTCTATTATTTCTTTAAGAGGAATTGTAGGTGTAAGAACATAGCCCACAATTTAGTTGATATGCACCACCTTTAAGATCAGTATGCTTTAACAAGGTATCCACCATGGTTCATTAACACCAGCAGCTCACATTTTGAATGCTGCGATCTGTATTTGTGGTGGGGGCATGACAATTGTGACTCCACAAATGGAATTTCATGTGCATTATTGTCTTTGTATCTGGTCATTTAGTTTGGCTTTGGAGGCAATATTTTTCAGTGATATGCTTCCCAACTAGCAAACCTCTTGGATGCATTGCATGTTGATTTGTTATATGGTGGAGAGGAAGTTAGTGTGGGATGAAAATGACAGATTGATTTAGCCCCACTAGCTGAAGGCTATGCTCCATGGGGACGCATCCCTTGTTGTTTTCCATCCGTGCTCATCCTAGGGATGGTACAGGGACGATGTTTTCTCGTACCCCCTCCTATCTCCTTTCTGCCTCTTGCCAGGAAATGTTTCCAGTATGCATCCCAGCTGTTGATGGGCTGTCGGGGACTGAAGGCTATGCTCCACGGGGATGCGCCCCTTGCTGTTTTCCACCTGTACTTGTCCTGGGGATAGTACAGGGACTCAGAGACGATGTTTTCCTGTACCCCCTCCTATCTCCTTTTTGTCTCTTGCTAGGAAATGTTTCCAGTATGCGTCCTAGCCGTTGTTGGGCTGTTGGGGATGTCCCCGATGGTCCAACAGTGGTTGGGATGTTAAAAACATTTTTTTAATTTATTTTATTGCTTCCTTTTGTTGGTCGGCCCCACATGGTCAATAAAAGACCATTTAAAAATTGCAAACCCTAATCTAAAGGATAAAACAACCAAAAAGACAAACAATTATCATTTTTACATTTGCCAAGGAGGAGAAGAGCAACAAGAGAATTATTGAAATAGAAGAGCATGTGTGCATTTTCATTTCAGCAAAAAATAGAAGGCAAGTTATTTCTTGCAATTTTTTTAATTTATTCTCTTGGTTGTTGTGTACGAATGTTGGGTGGAGTAACCTCATATGGCATAAGAGAGCATGTGTTTTGAGTATGTTAGGGGAGTCCCCTACATCAAATGGTATCATAGCCAGAGATCTTGAGTGTGTAGATAGATCACCGAATGTAAGGCAATCTACACCACGACCTTGGGTTGGATGAAATTTTATACGAGCATGTTGGTCGTCCTCCAATGGAGATTGAAGTTGGGTAGAAGGTGCACATAGTTCCTCTACTAAGAGAGAGTGGATAGAGAAAGGGAGAGGTGTGTCTTCTAGAAATCTTTGTTGGGTAGACGATAAATGCATGCGAGTTTATTGTAGATGTATGAGCAAGTTGCAAGAGGAGCTACGTAGAGAAGTTGTGGAGCAAGTTTTCTTGTGTGTGTGGACAGATCATCAAATGAGAGGTAGTCTACATCAGGATGCGAGGGTGGAGAGTGGTATTGTCTAAATAGATTGCCATCCGTGAGGCAGTTTGCACGTGAAGGTGAAAAGTAGTTGTGGAGTGTTAAAAAAGGATCGTTTTTAGGTGTACGAAGTCATGATTGATTGAGAGCTTGAAGCTGCAAGAAAAAGAGAAGGTGAGTGAAAGACTGCAGTAGATGAGGAGAGAATGAGTTCGAAGAAGAGAAAGATGAAGTAGGTCATGAGGAGGCTTGTGATATCATTTTTAGAATGATATTGGGAGAAAAGCTATGGATGTGGAGATTTCCCATTGAAGGAAAATTGTTGCAAGAAGACAAAAGAAGTAAGAGTAGCCCATACAAATGAAGATAAAAGAGAGGAAAACACAATTGTTGTGGACCATCGGTTGGCATGTGAAAGACGTGAATGCAATGGAGGTGACAGTACCTCACAAATTGAGGTAGAAGATGAAGTTTAGAATGTAGATTTGGAGGTTGATCGCGTATTTGATAAAGATGGTGCGTTGTTTGTGGCAAGTGAAGACAAAGAGAATGAAGATGAGCTACTTGAAGAAGTTGCAGTCATAGTGAGAGGTGATGAAGATGTTGCAGCTGTAGAGATTGAAGAGGATGTTGCAATAATTGAGATTATTGAGGTAATTACTAATTGGTTTTGTGAAGAAGAGAAGACTAGAAGTGAGTTAGTTGCAAATCTGCATGTAGAAAGAGTGCAATTGGATAATGCGGATTGGTGTCAAAAGGTTGTGTGTTTGTGTGGAAGCAGTAGAGGATACTGCTGCTGCGATTTGATGGAGGTGGTTGGTTTGTGGTGGATTAAAATGTATGAAAGAGGGGAAGAGTGGGGAGGGTAATTGGTGGAGGCCAGATCAGGGTGGGTTGGATCCCATGAAGGAGAAGAGGAGAGGAAAGAGTCTTGGGCAGAGGACGATACATGGCGGATTCAAATTCATGAGAGGAGCAAAGAGTAGTAAACAAAGTCGCAGGAGAAGGGTGATTGTTGTTCCAATGAGATGCTGGAATAGAAGGAAAAAGAGGCGATTTCATGTAACTGACACAACGTTGGAGTTTTCTTTAGGTTGTTTACAACTTGGAAGGTAATCCTATTACCTAACTCCTTTTTGTGAGTTTTACTCACAAAATTTTTCCTACCTCGAGTGCCTGATGTAGGAGCATCCAGGGGTGTAGGGCAATCCTGCATCTTCTAAAAAACATTGTTATTTTTATTTATTAAGGCTAGGTATTTAAAAAATAAATGCAATCATCTATAGGTCTCTATGTACCTAAGAAAGTGTCCAAAATGACATAGGAGGTTGAAAACATTTAAAATTTGTGGCCTATGTGTAAAGGCAATTGTATTTTTTTAATAAGGGATACCTTTTTCTATCATTTATAATGCTAAAATCATAGAAATACCCTTCTTGATGTGGGAATCAAGGAAGGGTAAGACTCATACATTCATATTTTTTGAGCGGTTTTATAAAACTGGGAAAAATACACCTTTTTAGGCACCCACTTGAGAAAATTGAAAAGATATCTCTTTAGGTGGCCTCTTGAGAAGTTGAAAGGTCATCTATTGGCTATGTGTTGCTTTTATTGATAGCCATGTATTGTTCATCAAGAGCAGGAGTGGGATTTTCAAGAGACACAAGGATTCTATAAAAGAGAGACTTGGGCTAGAGGTTATTCATTCGGAGTTGAGTTCTTCTCTTCATAGATAAAGAGTAGTAAGGGGTTTAGAAGAATAGCTTGTAGCTCTATCTTGTGAAGTTGTAAAGTTATAGTGGCTAATCTTTTACAATTGAAGAATGTTCATTTCATTTTACTGAAATAGAAGAGCATGTGTGCATTTTCATTTCATTAAGAAATAAAAGGCAAGTAATTTTTTGCAATTTTTTTTATATATTCTCTTGGTTCCTGTGTATGAATGTTGAGTGGAGTAACCCTCATATGGCATAAGAGAGTATGTGTTTTGAGTATGTTAGGGGAGTCGCCTAAATTAAGTAATGTTCGAAGCATTTCTGATCTAGTAGGGCCAACAGCATTTTGACTAATTATGCGTGTCTTTTATACTTAGAGATAGGATATAGTAGGTTCTACTGGTCGTATAGTTTGCCCCTAAGGTGCAGGTTCCGGGTATGTCTATGCTGAATGAATCGTTGATACTATTGCAAAATCAAGGCTGAAGTTAGTGACAAGTCAGATCAAGTCTTGAACAATTGTGAAGTTATGGATCAGCTCAAATCATGAGCAAATGTATAATATTGTGGAGTCTAGAAAGCATTGTAATTGAACATAAATTAAAGAATCACCAGGTAGATATACTATTGAATATCTATCATCTTTTGTGGGTAGTTTTCTTTTCTTCTGCTTGATGTTTTTGATAAATCCTGTATAGTATCAGAATCACTTTGGATTACGGATTGAATTAATTCTTGTAGAGGGAATTTGAAAGTCCTATTATTATATGGGATGCCTGGCTTTGTCCTATTGGACTTAGGTTTCTACCAATACGCTTGGCTCTATTAATTGAGCAGCTGGTCAAGCTCTTCCTTATCACAGGGAAACCAGATTTCTATAATAGAGATGAAACACTCCATAAGTCGTAAATGATAAAACCAATTAGAATTTTAGTTACAGTTTGTTGATCTCCCTCTCTTTTGCCTTCCCTCTATGGCACCACCTATTTTTTCCTAGGTTCCATTTTTAAGTGAGCTGCAATGGGCATTTCTATTTCCATGTTGGACTTTATAATGTAGTAACAATGCTTTATAATGAAACTGGAAAGCTCACAGCTCTTAATTTCATTCTTTATGTCTGAAGATATTTTCACTGTAAATGGAGACACAATATCTAGTGGTGACACTAATTTTGTAGTATAGTGGTGTGAACTGATTAAATTGACATGGGGGTTTATTATGAAAACCTATTTTACTTGAGCACATATGCCTTATTTCCATTTTCTCCAGTTGTAAGAGAGATATATGTTTTAACAACATTGATGATCTATATTTTTTTTTTCGCTCGGTAACATGATATTAATAATTTATAAACTTTGCATAAGATTGTGGACCTTAGTATCCAAAAAGCCCCTTTTGTCCACAGGCAATTAATCCCAGACCAAAAAACACCTTCCCTGACAGCATCATTGCATTCATCTATAAACAACAATTCTTCCATCTGCACACTAACCTTCCTTTCAACCTAGCCATCTGAACAATTACATTAACCATCTATGATTCAGCTATGCTATATCCATACTGTTATTTACTAAACTGTCCATCATTCGACTCTCTGCTCGAGAAAGCACGAAAAGCACTGAGCATTACATAATTTATCCCTTACTGCCCATAACAAAAAGCAACCTAGCCCCTATTACATAGATATTTTTCCAAAACAGAATCAGAAACATCCCAAAATACCAAGCTTTACACACTGCATTACGCATTCAAACAGACTATCCTCAGTCGCCATCCATGCCTCGATCAATGCCTCCGTGGGAAGAGAACTGGAAATGCTCTTACTGCCGCTTCCGCATCGTGCTCATGCTCTCGCAGAGCCTCTTTCAATTTCCCGTCCTCTCATTCCTAACTCACCAAATAATAGTTAATCCTTTGGCTTGCGGCTGCAGTCATGATCTACTAGCTTCATCATTACTTTCAAATTCCTCTTTTCTGACTAGACCTACTTCGTCCCAGTAGGTTGCCCATTTGGACAAAACGTCAGCCTCAATATTACCAGTGCGTCGAATGTGGCTAATTTTGAAGTTTGCAAATTTTTCTAGTTCCTTGCCAATTGCCTCAATTATATTCTGCAAGTGCCACACATTAATTTTTAAATGAGCAATAGCTTGCGTGATGACTTTTGAATCCCTTTATAAATGCAGCTTTTCAATTCCTAGTTTACACGCCATTCTCACTGCCAGAAGCGCTGCCTTTGCTTCTGCTAGGTTGTTTGTCCCGTCCTCTAATTTTTCTCCTGCTGTCAAGGCAGTTTGCCCCATCCAATCTCGAATAATTACCCCGCCCCTGATTGTCCTGGGTTTCCCTTAGCTGCCCCGTCAAAGTTTGCTTTGAACCAACCTCCCTCCGGTTTACTCCATCACACCCCATCCCCATTCTTTTCTTTCCTATTCTTAACTCCCTTCCCTCCACAATCTCTAATTCGAATGCCTGGCCATTCTTTATGCAATCTTCTATCTGCCATCGTGTATGGATTAACATTGATGATCTATATTTACTTTTTATATTACTTTGCTAATATTTTTTAACAGCAACCCACTCTTTGTGCCATCCCTTCACATCTCTTTACAAATTATTTTGTAGTATTGGTTCAAGTTGTGGTTTCACACGTAATATTATATGGACAGATATATGTTCAAGATTTTCCTGGTATGGAGCTACTCTTGAGATTGGAGAGCACACCATCTTTTCCACTTCTTGATCCTCAATTGTCACCTGATGGATGCATGGTAGCCTATGTACAAGATGATGAGATCTATGTTTTATCTGTCACTGGTGGAGAGCCAAAGCAGATAACTTTTGGAGCCCGAGGAACAGGGAAGGTGAGAAAGAATCTACCACTTAAAACATGATTTAAAAAAGTATTAATTGCTGCTTGTTTTTATGAACAAACATTGAGTAAACCTGGAAAACTTAAAGGAATAAATTATATTTTATATCAAAGAATAATCAAATCTTTTAACTTTATAGAATGGCAAATATATTAGATAAACAAAAGCTTCTGTACATTACATATAAATTTCTTGTCATGCTTATATAATTTAGTAAGTTTTATAATTTTATGTGAACTTAATGTAAAAAATTGGCTAATCTTTCAGGTTTTTTTTTCTTCCTCCAGTTATTGATCAATTTACCTAAACAATTATAAAAGAATCGTTGGACAAAAAGTAGCCTATATCAGCCAATGTTGTTGTCATACATCAGTATAAATCACTCATTCATTTCTATTTGTTGAAATGTATTTTGAATGTTTTTGGAATAGACATTCAACTTTGTCGCTATTAATTATGAGATAGGTCTAAATAAGTGTCATACACTGAAAATGATGAATATCTTTTCCTTAAACTGAATGAATTTCTTGGGACAGTTATATCCATAATTTATTCTCTCTATCAGTTTCATTAGATTCTTGTTGAACTATGGCCGTTTATGTGACTAGCACTGGGCTTGCCTTAGCTGAAACTCAATTATGTCTTCCAAGATTGTTTTGAGAAATTTTATCTATTGGTATGCATTATTTCCTCACTATCAGGTTGCATAACACTTGGAATGTTTTCATAGACTGGTTCATCAGTATTGCTACTGTTATTGAACTCAGTGGTTGGTTTGTGCTAAACTAAGAAGAACATGTTAGAGTTTGTGTTTGTGAACCAAATATTGTCATACATGTCAATTGGCTATTAATGAGTGATTTATTGAAGTATTTATTGTAAGAAACTTCATAGGTCAAATGAAACATTCTATAATGGGTTGTCATTTATGTCATAAGCCCTACCTGTTCCATGGACACTATAAATATATTTTAATACATATATAAATTGCTCAAAATATAATTGCTTGGAATACAAAATTCCTTATACAACCTATAATAACTAGTAGTATTAATATATCAATTCTTAATATTAATAATATAATGTTATGTTGACAAAAATCAATATTGTAATAACTAGTAATATTGATAATATATCAATACTTAATATTAATAATGTAATGTTTATTGATAATCAATTATGTATCATATATTTAATTCCTTGACTTAGAGAAACAATTAACGGCAATCAATCTTTATCAAGTATTTTAATATTCTAAATAATAACAAATTTTTAAATATTTTAATATTTCAAATAGCAATCACACCTGTTCTACATTTTGACTAAGTCTAACTTAATACATAGCTGCCTTGCTAAAAGTAAGCAGCAAGTAAACAGGGACAATCGTAATCAGCAAAATAGTAATATTTAAATATCAAAAGAAGGTATCACATCCTTACTACCATCGGGATATTAATATTTGACAGGCCATAATCCAGTAGAAATCGTTGGGATCTAGATATGATATTGGTTATCAAGGATCTTAGCTGTTGTTGGAAGAGGATAAACTATTGAATTTATATTTAAGAATTAATTAAAGAAAGTCAAAACCATAGGATTGTCATCATCGACTAAAACCACTCCTGTAGGCAACAATTATAAATTATGATGTAGTGATCATTCCCAAGCAATCCGTATATTACTAATTGAGGACAACAGGAACATCCCTATTGATCGGCTTAATGTTTGATTTACTAATGGACTATTAACTCCTCCCACACTAAGAAGAGATACGATGATATCTCCCAGCAAGACATTTTATTTATTATATTTTGGGATGAAACAGGTTAGTTGAAAATTGAGATTGGCAAATAATAAAAGGAATAGCATTCAATCTGAAGTGTTGCAACCGTAGGAGACAAGGATACACGACAAGAGACACGTCTCTTAGTCTCTCAAATATATAAAGAATCATAGGTGGGATCATCGAATGGGGGGAAGATTAGAGAGGATAAAATGAATAAATCAGTTGCTCAGCAGAAGATCAAAAATTATTGGATATAATGGGTATTGATCGAATCAGGGGATCATAGGTTGTAAAATATATATAACTGGTGCCTATCATGGAAGGATGAGAATTATTAAAATTTGGTACTCATGAAATGGATATATATTATTCTATCATATCAGATCATTATACTATTATAACATATTAGTATACTATCATAATAAGTTATTATACTAATATTATACTATCATAATTTGGTACATATGGATAATAGATTATTACGATAGGATTATTATAATGTAGAGATACATTATTATATATATGTGAAATTATAATTATATATCAGTAATGTTATATATATATATATATATATTATATATTCGTAATATATGAGTTATTAATATATTCATAGCCTATTCTTTAATCTCTTGCTATAGCCCCTTAGAGGAAAGGTTCGTGCTGTATAGGGAGAGGTGGAGTAAAACCACACAAGGTAGGTGAATCCCAAGACGGGAAAGGGACGAGGTCCTAAAGCCTTGAGGGAACCTACTCGTAGATTGGTGCCAAGCGCCCTATGACAAGTAAATCCACATCCTCTGCAAGGTTGAGTTTAGGAGAGAAGTAAGGAATCAAGGCTTAAATATGTTAACTACTAAATGTATTATGAACTATTCATTGTTTTCTTGAATTGAATTGATTTAGATGCATAGTAATGTACGTTAATCATTGGAAATTGATAGCTTACTAGTTGGGGACATTACAATTTAAGACCTTTATGGTTGTATTTCATTATGCATAGACTCAAGTTGGACTTGGCAAGTGAAAAATTCCCAACTTGGCAAAAACTCCACAACTTAAAAATATATTAAATTTCTTTAAAAACAATATTATTTTCAAAATTCAGCTACAAAATGTATTAAATTAGTCTTAAAAACCACGGGAAAGTGTTTTTTTTTTTGATCGATAATCGCTTTTTTGACCGGAGCTTTGAACCAGTGGGATCACATTTGGGGGATCCCATCCCCGTGGTAATTACATTGTTAGCATTTTTTAAAGGCATGAACACCTTGCTAGATATGTTTCGTGCAATAGCTTCAAGCATGCAACAATGACTCACCTTATAGCTCCCATCTTGTTGAACATGTGTAGTCGCCAACACCTAACCTTATACCTCCCAGCCGACATGTCACATTTGGGGGATCCCATCCCCGTGGTAATTACATTCTTAGCACTTTTTTTAGGCATGTTTTGTGTAGTAGCTTCAAGCACGCGACAATGACTCACCTTATAGCTCCCATCTTGTTGAACATGCGTAGACGCTAGCACCTAACTTTATACCTCCTAGCGGACACGTCACATTTGACTTGTACTCCTAATTGGTCCTTGTGCGAGTTGGTGGTGTCGTGCCCTCCTTATATCTCCCTGTGCGAAGACCACCTCAATCAACGGTCCTCCTTATCTCTCCAGCGTTGACTACCTCCTTATGCCTCTCTCTCACACCGCACCCACCAAGACACCTTATGTCTCCCACTCAGCCAGCAACGACCAATACCTAGCTGTCTCCCAATATCACCACACCATTGCCAATGATCCCAATGGGGCCCTCTCCAAACTGTAATGACCCTTACTAGTAGGATCACTAAAACCCCCAAATCTGGACTGAGACAATTCATCAAACACTTGGCATGCACTGAAATGTTTTGCTTGCAATGATGTGTTTCAATATGTTTATTGTTTTTTGGCATCCAATTGCAATTGAGATAACAAAACCAATATAGAAATGTAATACAATTGAGCAACAATGAAATTCTAAACAATGCAAAGACCCAATGCCAATATGAACTTCACTAATTCTGATTGCAATGTTCAGATTTCATGGACTGTATACAAACTATTACTTATGAGCACTGATTTATGACAAGGCAATGCCCTAGCAATGCACCTTAACCATTATATCAATCCAAAGGCAATGTATAGCAAAGTCTGAATACGATGGACTGTTTACAATCACTGAATAATGACACTAAATGTAGGGACTGTCACACATAAACAGTGAGCTCTAATGCATCTTATGTCTATACCATTCCAATTACAATACATAGCAATGTCTGAATACAATTGCAGAGACTGATTTCTGAGAATACAAGGACTGTTACAGCTCCCACATATGAACAATGTAACCTTATCTAAGCATTCTCATTCACTATGACAATCCCAATTACAGATAATGAATAACAGTGACTGTTCTATGACAAATACTGGACTATTATGGCAGTACCTAATTATATGCAAATTTCAATACAATTTTAACATCAAATATCAACATCCGAATCATATGAAAGAACCTGGAATGCTGCACTTATTGTTGACTGAATGCTCATGAATTGATACACGAGCTGCCCCCCGAAACTGGACCCAAACTGTCCCTCTGATCACTGCTGTACCCTGTACTGTACCTGGCCGTACAGTGCAGTCATGTACGGCCCTGCTATAAAATAATTTGCAAGGTATTGGGTGCCGAAAATGGTATGATCTGAAACGCCTAGGGTTAATATATAACCCCTCCAATGCATAAAATCAAACCCCACTTGGTTTGTGAGATATGAGCAAAAATATAGGTCCAAACCCTGGTATGACCGAACTGAAAATGTACCAAAATGATCTCCAAATTTTCACCAAATGATTCACCAATGCAATGATGAATTCAGAACCCTTATTCCAAACAATTGCAAACCCTCAAATTCAATACTTCAGAAATTGGCCATCCTCCTATAATTTCGGATCCGCTAAAAACGGCCTCCTATAATTTCGGACCTGCTAAAAACGGCCGCCTATAATTTCGGACCTGCTAAAAATTGCCTCCTATAATTTCGGCCCTACTAAAAATGCCTCCTGAAATGCTGTTTCAATCACAAACAAACCCTTACATCAAATTCTCAATGAAGTACCAATGAGATGGCTGAGTACCAACTCTAAATTTGCAACCCTTCAGTAGATATTTCACTACCTCAGTTATGCCAATCCAAGGGAGTGATTCGTTCCCAAAGATCGAATAGAATTTGCAGACCAAAGACTACAAATTGCTTCACAATGAAGAAGTAGAAGAAAATCCAAATCCAAGCATGTCCAAATGAAAGCCCAAGCCCTCTATTTATTCTTTTTCTTGAGAAGTTACTAGAACTTCTAGAAACATTCAATTATAATGTACTTTATAATAAAATAACATTATAATAATAAAGTACATTTCTCAACTCAAAATTATAACAATGTAGGCCCAAATGTCTCATAACTGAATGTAGGCCCAACTATGACTGAACGTAGGCTCAAGACTGAATGTAGGCTCTACTACAACTGGATGTAGGCTCCACTACAACTGCATGTAGGCCAAAACTGGATGTAGGCTCTGTCAGCAATATGCAATCAAATGATCAACATAATGACCCTCTCTCCAAACCATTTGCCTACGAGAGTCGATGATAGGCAAATCTGTCATGCCAAACGATGTTAGCCAAAATGGGGACATGACAGTCCGCCCTTCCTGAAATTGCTTGTCCCCAAGCAATGGCTAAACAAATAATCAATCAATCCACCTGGATCCCAACAGTAGTCATGATCTAAACTGCTGTCAATCAACGCAAGCTCCTGTAATATAATCAAGAGGAATCCATAATCAAACTGACCAATATTGCTCAACTGAAATCCAAGGTAACAACTGCCACAGACAGAAACCCACGTGACACCAATTCTGAACATATCAGAATCCAAGTAGATGCTATCAACACATCTCACCGTGCTGTGCAGAAGGCACACTCCAACTCTGCAACAATGGTGAACACTCTGAAATGAAACTGCACCCAGTGCGGAGAATCCACACACTGTACACCAACTGTAATCAACATATCTCTGCAGATCACTAGCCACACTTACATCACCATAACTCCCATGCACCGCTGATGGTGAATAGGCATCACACGACAGATAGCAATAACTCAAACCAAATCTGCCTGCCATCAACTCCTCAATACATGAATCAAAAGCAAGCCGATGAATATACCCTGAAATATAATGCCAGTAAAAAGAACCAACTAGCTCATCCTGCAAACGTGATGCAACCAACTGTGACTGATCATTAGCTAAGTCAGAAGATGACATAGCCAAGGGAGTGAAATCAAGAACAACGGTTGAATCATCAACAACATCAGTATCACCCCCAATCTCCTGATCATGAATCATCCAGCTGTCACTCACAGAACCCAACACCACGTCATATGCCTCACAACTCTCTACCCATGGAGTCAAACCATACCATAACTGATGACAAGCACTAGAACCCAAAGTACATCTCCGTATCATCATCTCATCAACATGTGAATCAAAAGTAAACTGATGAGCATACCTTATAGTGTAATGTCGATAAAATGCACCAATATCAGTCAGTAGCTCAAACTGCAATCCAGATGTAACTAACTGCAACTGATCACTAACCAAACCCGAACCAACTACTACCTCCGAAGACACCTCCAAAGGAGTAGTATCACAAACAGGAACCCAACCAACTGCCGGCTCACCATCACCACAACTGATCCCTGATACAACCTCACTATCCTCCATGCCATCAGTAGTAGGGACCACCACCATGTCAGGCATACCACAACAATTTGTTGCAGCACCCAACTCAACTGAGCCTGACTCTAGTGGAAATGAACCCAATATGCCAATGCTAGTATCAAGGATGGATGCATCCCCATCTCCACTATCTCTGACAATCTCAACCATGGACATCCTCGGATCACCAGACACCACGGTCTATGACTATACAGAATCTGGTAAAGACTGAAGTCGCTCTAACTCCATGGTCACCTCAGCCAAATGAAACTATGACTCCTCGAAAGCCAACTGTGTACTCTCAAGAAACTCAGAAGTCACCTCGAGCTGCTGAGTAAGCTCACTCACCTCACCTTCCTTGACCAATAATGCATCATATGCTGTACTGCCCCACTCCATAAGATAATCTCTGTCGGCTACCAACTGCATAAAATTTTGTCTCAGAATCCAGATAGCCTCCCATAAAGAGTGGATCTCAGTCAAGGAAAGATAACTGCCTCCCTGATCATCACTAGTAGGAGAACCCCATCCATAAATTGCTAACAACTGACGAGCAGCATCGAAATGCTCGCAAGCGGCAGAAATGTCTCGCTTACTAACTCTCAGCTGACTAGACACATGATGGTGCTGGCTAGACTGTCTCCTACAATCCTCCTTTGATGTACTGTCCAAAGAAGTAGACTCAAAATCACTGATCTCTGGAGTACTACCATCCATACTCTGTGAATCAACTCCAAAGCTCATATCAACATACGGAGTATCAAAAACTGTAGCATCAATGTCCAACTCCTCCGTACTGAAAGAAACTGTCGAGGAAACTAAGTCCTCAAAACTGTCCACTGCATCCGCTTGGATGTCATTTGTAGCAACACGATCCTGGGACTCACCTGTAAACACTAACATCTCAAATGTGCCTGAATCATCACAAACCCACTGCACCCTGAGTGGTCGACTGGAAATGCACACAACTCCCAACACCGGTGTATAAAAACTAATTCCAGCATCAAACAAGCTGCTGGCATGGATGAGAACTACACCTGGTAAACTACTCATCAAGTCCATGAGATCACCCGAACAATTACTGCTACCAATAGGTGATAAGGATCTCCAGTCAACATAATCCCAAACACCAATATAACAATCCCGAATCCACATCCGTAAACTAGAATCAGCTGGTAACTCAAGCAAACTCCTCACCTGAGTAATATGACTAATACCAACTAACTCCACATACATGTCTGATACTGTCCCCAAATCCTGGGTATGAATGCAAGGTGTACTCTTACAACTATCATCCACCACATGTGATCTGACTGTAAAAGAAAGCTGAGTCCCTGCCATATGCGCTAACTCCTGAACTGAACTCACCTCAAGACAAAGCTCGTCCACATGTCTCTCTGCTGCACCACTCTGATCAACTGTACTATCCTCAAATGTGACAGTATTCTCAACTACTGTAACATCATCAGGATCAACTGTACCGTAACCACTATCAGAGCCAATCACACAATCTGGTGTGCTTGTGATATCTCCCTGTATCAAATCAGCATGTCTCTCCGAGTCTTGTAATGCCAATGGAGTACTCAACAAAGAGGCTCGGGTATCCTCTAGCTCACGAGAAAGCCTGACAGCTTCCTCCTCCTTCCTCTTCAAGGCGTCTGAATAGTCTCCGGCAAGGGTAAGAAGATGGTCATGGTCCGAAAGAAGATGTAAATAACTCATCTTCATCGTTCCCATTCCTTCCCTAATCGCCTGTAAGTCAATACAAGAGGTCTGCTCCTGTACTCCCTTATGTCTACTCTGTGGCTGAATCATCCGGATATGATCCTCCATCATCTCCCACATCTTGTCATGATGAGATAATGAAGTCACAATCCCATCCTCGCTTACCCTAAGCTGACTGGACAAAACATGTGAAGTGCTATGTCCCTCAACCTCGTGTGATGTAGCGTCTAACTGTGCCTGATACTCTCTATCAGCAAAGTCATGAATACTCAATGTCTGCTCATCGCTGATATGTATCTCATCATCATGCACAACAACCTCCTCACAATCATCATCTGAATCCATTGTGCTGTAGTTACTATTCTGAGCACTTGTGACATCATCCTCAGGCAACCTATATACAACTGTCTCAACTTGAGTACCAAGTTGACAGTTACTATCAATCTGCATAGTGTCCACCACTTCCTCCTGTGGCTGAGTAGAAACTGAAACATCTGTCGGAATACTAACTTGTTCCTCAAAATCCTCATGAAGGTTTCTGGTAACTGTGTCAGCCGATCTTATGTTATCTCTCCTGCGAGAAGATCTGCCAAATAAAAAACTTGCCAATTTATTCACCTTGGCTGGGTCGGACAGTATATCATTCATCACACGGTGGTGCTTATTCCACTGTTCAGACAAGTTCTGGTCTATTCTCTTAAGTTCATTTCGAATGTCTGAATAACCATCATTTCTACTGTGTCTATCTGTTGCCCACGATCGTGTCCTCTGAAATTCTGTACTATTCCTGTCCATACTGAAATCAATCAAGTGCTGGTCACTCATGCAAAGACGGTTCTTACCCAACAGGATGGCAAGAAAACCGCTCTGATACCACTGTAATGACCCTTATTAGTAGGATCACTAAAACCCCCAAATCTGGACTGAGACAATTCGTCAAACACTTGGCATGCATTGAAATGTTTTGCTTGCAATGATGTGTTTCAATATGTTTATTGTTTTTTGGCATCCAATTGCAATTGAGATAACAAAACCAATATAGAAATGTAATACAATTGAGCAACAATGAAATTCTAAACAATGCAAAGACCCAATGCCAATATGAACTTCACTAATTCTGATTGCAATGTTCAGATTTCATGGACTGTATACAAACTATTACTTATGAGCACTGATTTATGACAAGGCAATGCCCTAGCAATGCACCTTAACCATTATATCAATCCAAAGGCAATGTATAGCAAAGTCTGAATACGATGGACTATTTACAATCACTGAATAATGACACTAAATGTAGGGACTGTCACACATAAACAGTGAGCTCTAATGCATCTTATGTCTATACCATTCCAATTACAATACATAGCAATGTCTGAATACAATTGCAGAGACTGATTTCTGAGAATACAAGGACTGTTACAGCTCCCACATATGAACAATGTAACCTTATCTAAGCATTCTCATTCACTATGACAATCCCAATTACAGATAATGAATAACAGTGACTGTTCTATGACAAATACTGGACTATTATGGCAGTACCTAATTATATGCAAATTTCAATACAACTTTAACATCAAATATCAACATCCGAATCATATGAAAGAACCTGGAATGCTGCACTTATTGTTGACTGAATGCTGATGAATTGATACACGAGCTGCGCCCCGAAACTGGACCCAAACTGTCCCTCTGATCACTGCTGTACCCTGTACTGTACCTGGCCGTACAGTGCAGTCATGTACGGCCCTGCTATAAAATAATTTGCAAGGTATTGGGTGCCGAAAATGGTATGATTTGAAATGCCTAGGGTTAATATATAACCCCTCCAATGCATAAAATCAAACCCCACTTGGTTTGTGAGATATGAACAAAAATATAGGTCCAAACCCTGGTATGACCGAACTGAAAATGTACCAAAATGATCTCCAAATCTTCACCAAATGATTCACCAATGCAATGATGAATTCAGAACCCTTATTCCAAACAATTGCAAACCCTCAAATTCAATACTTCAAAAATTGGCCATCCTCCTATAATTTCGGATCCGCTAAAAACGGCCTCCTATAATTTCGGACCTGCTAAAAACGGCCGCCTATAATTTCGGACCTGCTAAAAATTGCCTCCTATAATTTCGGCCCTACTAAAAATGCCTCCTGAAATGCTATTTCAATCACAAACAAACCCTTACATCAAATTCTCAATGAAGTACCAATGAGATGGCTGAGTACCAACTCCAAATTTGCAACCCTTCAGTAGATATTTCACTACCTCAGTTATGCCAATCCAAGGGAGTGATTCGTTCCCAAAGATCGAATAGAATTTGCAGACCAAAGACTACAAATTGCTTCACAATGAAGAAGTAGAAGAAAATCCAAATCCAAGCATGTCCAAATGAAAGCCCAAGCCCTCTATTTATTCTTTTTCTTGAGAAGTTACTAGAACTTCTAGAAACATCCAATTATAATGTACTTTATAATAAAATAACATTATAATAATAAAGTACATTTCTCAACTCAAAATTATAACAATGTAGGCCCAAATGTCTCATAACTGAATGTAGGCCCAACTATGACTGAACGTAGGCTCAAGACTGAATGTAGGCTCTACTACAACTGGATGTAGGCTCCACTACAACTGCATGTAGGCCAAAACTGGATGTAGGCTCTGTCAGCAATATGCAATCAAATGATCAACATAATGACCCTCTCTCCAAACCATTTGCCTACGAGAGTCGATGATAGGCAAATCCGTCATGCCAAACGATGTCAGCCAAAATGGGGACATGACACAAACCATCGCATTGCTAGCCCACCAACAACATGTTCATCCACGTTGCATGTCTGAAGTACGCACTTGCCTTGTACGAGCTCCAAATCCAATGGGTAGCTGTACCATGCAACACGCAAAGTCCGCCATCAACAACGATATCCATACAAATCTGAACAGGGGTGGTGGGAATCGAACATGAGACCTCCCAATTGGAAGGCTTGTGACTTTACCGTCACATTGTGGGGTGAATCCCCACGGGAAAGTGTTTTTATATTAGACTTGATTCTTGGATACAAAATTTCCTATACTTGCAAATGCAATAGTAGCTGATAACTTTTCTGAATATATGACGATTATCCTTGAAAATCATCATTATAAATTGCATATGTATGTAATGTCTCCTTTCTAGCACATGTTGTATGAGTTTGTCGTTAGTCTACTTCTCCATGGTCCCATAGGCTAACTAGGACATTTAAGGGACTTCGAGGCTATTTGGCCTTGACAATTTTCATTGTAGATCAATCCGAGGTGTCTGGATGCAGTTTTGTCACTCACTATTTATAGTAAGTCATTTTGGCATGGCTAGGATCTTCAGTGACATTGTCATGTCGATGGTTAATGGTTAATATCGACAAGAGATTATAATATCATTGATATGATTCATTTATGCATTAATAAAGTTAGATTATAAAGTTAAATATAATTACTCAACTTTATTAATGCGGGAGTATAGTTAAGTGGGAAATATTTAAATAATAAAGGTCCCCTTTATTTAATAACACATTGGAGACATAAAATGTAAATGGGGAGTAATGATTATTTATCCACATTGGTAAGATGAGTGAATGAGCTCTTATGAGAGCGCTATAAAAGATTTCCAGGAGCTAATTTTCAGGCGGGTTTGATGATACAAAAAATTGATAAAATTGCCCCTCAACAAATAGAATTGTCAATCTCCTCTTTGAGATATTTGTCACCATCACTAATGACCTCTAAAACTCAGAAATGTAAGCCTCTAAGGACCCATACTGCTTGAGCTATGCAAGCTCCTTGAAATACATCTTCGGTTCCTTCCGATCAAAGCACTCGATGAGTCTATTAGTGAATCATCATAGGAAGTAATATAGTAGTGTCCCAAAGTGCTCAACCTATGGTACCACCACTCATGCGCCGCACCATCTAGGTGCAAAGTGGCGAACTCAATTGCTTTTTCCTCTAACATGGGCCTCAAGGAAAGGTAATTGTCTAGTTTTTGCTCCCACGCACGAGCTGTACATCGATCTCCTCCATCAAAATGTGGCAAGATCAACTTGCCCACAACCTACTGGAAATCCTTGTTACCCTGCCTTGTGATTTGCTCTGCCACTTGAACCTGCCCTATTTCTCTTCTGTCCAATGAACTGATCAAAGGTCAATAACTCCCTGACCTCTGGTGGTAAGATCATATACTCTGTATAATGGTGTTAGATCTCTTCTGTTGTTGAGATTTGTAGCTCAGGCCCTTGCCCTTGTGGGATAGTGATTCCTCCCGTTGAGTGAAAACAGGTTGTAGAGGCCTCAGAACTAAAGTGGAAGCTATAGTATGCTCACCCTGTGGTCTGCTAGTCTCATTTGTATATGTAGCATGCTGAGGCCATGCCTCTCGTGACTGATTTTGCTTAACCATTTGCCACAACAACTAAGACATCATATTCATCAGTGTCAAATTTCCTCTCAATCCTGGTGCTAGGACTAATGGACCTAGCCTTCTCTTTCTCAACCATGGTATATGTACTCTTTTCACTGTCACTCAAATCTGACCTGTGATGACCAAGAATACCAGAAACTATTTCACCTTCAGGAATCAATGGTGGTTGCCACTGAGTGTGATTCCTTTGCCTGGTGTAAGTCTGATAAGGTTGTTCACTCATCAATGGTTTATATTTTGTTCACAGGATTACAGGAATATCTATGCTCTGATACCACTGTAATGAACACCCCTGGATAGGAATTTTCTAATTTTGATTTGTTTTCCCAAAGTCTGATTTTTTTTTTGTTTTTTCCTAAGTTGCTGGTTCGGATGCAGGTTCGAGATTTGGGTTCGAAATTCGTCCAAATTTTTTTGGGGCTGGGTTCGATTCATTTTGGGTTCGTTCGTACAAGTTTTTTAATTTTTTTTTTAATAAATATATATATATATATGTATGTATGTATGTATGTATGTATGCATATGCATCAACAAATAAGTTCATACATTACTATGCTAATAATAAAGCATTATAGCAAAATACACCACCACATATATTATCGTTTTAGTTCAAATGACGTAACAAAATGCCAAAACACACCACCATATCAATGTTTTGGTTCAAAAACGATAATGTCAACATTTATAATCAGTCATCAGTGATCAAATATCATAAAAAACCATCAAACAAATCATCATCATCTTGTTGTAGCATATAAGGAGCACAAAAAGTGCCACTAGCATCAGTACTAGCAGCCTCAAGCCCAGCCTCAGGATCACTATGTAGCTCGAGATCACCATCATCAATTGCAAGTGCATCAAATTGGGCTTCCAACTCTGCACGCTCTGGTTCAACATCCCAATGCTTTGCCTCTCCTTTTTTGTAAGCATTGTCTTTGTGTGTTGTGAGCCTCAAGTTTGAATGCACAGAGACCAAGTTATTTGCCTTCTTGGAATTTAGTCTATTGCATTTTATTGAGTGGATGAAAGAGTATGTGCTCTAGTTCCTCTCAGATGATGATGAACTAGCAACCTATCAAGATTTACAATTTTGAAATTAAAGAGTTAAGAGTTTTGAATAAATTTCTTTATAATCTAAATTCAATATTCATCAACAAGAATTTAGAAATTAGAATCTTAAGAGTTAAGAACTTGTGATAAAATTTTGATGGCAATGGGTTGCAGGTGCTGGTACATTTGTCCATGGAAGTACCACCATTTATGAGCATCAGCATTGTTCTTGTCTTCAAGAGCATCAAGACTACAGTCATCGGTGCTTGCGAAACTCATGAATTTAGACCTCACTGTTGGTTGTATGTGCTCGGGAAATAGTCTTCAAAGGGCTGCCTTGTACCCTTGAGAAACTTTAGGATCTTTGTATGGGGCAACTCTAGTGGTACTCCCCCTGAGGACCGATTGACCATAGAACATGGGGCTCAATGCAAAGGCAAGTGTTAGCAATATAAGTTGTCATTAGTGAAGATAGTTGCAAACACCATTCCCACTGGTAAAGACTCACCGGTAGATCACTTATCTTAGAGTATATGCACTGGTAGACTAGAAACAAGGTATATGCACCGGTAGATTAAACAGAGGCAATACATCGGTAGACCGAACAAAGTACATTGTATCGGTCTTGTATTACATACAGGGATGGACCGGGTATAAGAGTTACTGGTCAAAACTGCATAAAGATTCGCACCGGATTCTGCAGAGCAGTTTGAATTAAAATCGGAATATGCGGAGCATCCACCGATCAAAACTGATGTTAGCTTTTTAACAGGAGTTAGCTTTATTTTTACACAGATGTTTTCAAGGTAAACTCTAGATTAGAACGCAAAGCTTTACTGCTAGTTGCATGATTTAATAATGTTGAGTTTACAACCTGATGATTCTATGAGTTAAGGGTCTCATTGAGATGAACTCTTGTATAAATACATGTCATAGGACGCAGAAAAGAAAGAGTTGTTGAGTAGAGAGAGTAGAGAAGAGAGAAATTACAGTCACTAGAGGTGAAAGGCAAAGAGGCAGAAAAGATTCAATAGCCAGGCAAATCGGGGAAGAGATCAACAGGTATGATCTAATGAGGCAATCAGTGTCATATAAGATCATTGCTTTTATAAGGTGTGAAAGCATATTGAAATCCCTTTATCAGGGTGAACCCTAATCGGTTCTTTGTAAAAATCCTTTAACAGGGTAACATCTTTGTTGATGTTGAAAGTCCTCTAACCAAGCAACTCCTAACAGAGTTAAGATCTTAACCGGTCTTCTATCAAATCCCTTAACCGGGTAACACCTTCACAAGTGCTTTGTAAGCTCCTAATAGGGCGTCTTTATTTCTGCAAAAGTGAAGTTGTGAGCTTTGTCTCACCATGGTTTTTTCTTTCTAACCGAGGGTTTCCACGTTTACATTCTGCTTATCTTGGAAGAATAATTAAACAAGTGTTGAATTGTAATAGAAATAATATTTACTGATTCACCCCCCCCTCTCAGTAACCGGTTAGGAATAACAGCAAGTAGATGCAAAGGGGTAGTCATTTTGTTCCATCTCGCTACCATGATTATCTATAGTTACTTGAAGAACTTTTCATCAGGATCTCTCTCTCTCTCTCTCTCTCTCATTTATGTTATTTCTAATATCCTCAATCATGAGTCTATGCCATCATATACCTCACCCAAGCAAGGCCTATCCATGTTAGTGTATCGGATCATACTCAATATAGGTTCAATAAACCTTAGGAGGTACTCAACACGATCCCACCAAGAGTCATCTAGTATCATTGCCTTAATGGCAGCTGCCTTGGCACTATTAGATTGCCTCCAAATGCTCCAATTAGCACTGATTACCATTCTAGACAATGCCTCTTTAACCTTGACAAGGCGTCTCAAAACAATAGTGTTGGAGGCAAAGCGGGGCTCGACAACCTATTTTAAAATCAAAACAATAATAAATTAAAATCAAGATTAAAATTAAAATTTAAAATTTAAAAATTAAAAACATAGAAGGTTTATTAAACTAAAGTGACTAAATTTCTAAAACATATTTAAATTTTAAATAATTTAACTTACCTTCAAGAGCTCCAATTTCGAAAATTGTCTAAATATGGCTTGCGTCATATGGTGGTTTGTGATGAATATCTAGATCTCTTGTGCATCTTCATACATTTTTTTAATCCACTCAATTTTAGTGCCAATTTTTTGCAGCATTAGGTTGAGTGAGTGCACAACACAAGGTGTCCAAAAAATGTGATCGAAGCGCTCCTCAATCAATAACCCGACAACCCTACAATTCTTGGCATTGTCGGTTATTACCTGAACAACATTTTGAGGGCCAACTTGCTCAATGGCTTGGATGAGAATGTTTGCAATGAAAGGACCATCCTTCACCTCCCCTTCACAATCCACAACTTTCAAAAACATCGCACCTCTTGTGGACACTACAATAATATTGACCAAAGGACAATTTCTCGCATCTTTCCATCCATCGGATACTATGGTCACACCTATTTCGATCCATGAATCCTTGATGGGCTGCGTGGAAGCCTCTACATTGATCACCTCTCTATCCAATAAATTGGTGCGAACCTTCTCATAACCCGGGCCCTTGAACCCCTTTGGAGCCTCATTAATTGATCTCACCATTTTTTGCCAATATGGTGAGTGAACAACATTAAATGACAATCCATTCGCATAGATGCATCTCGCTATGTCTTCCTCAGCAATGTCTCTAACTTCATTTTGAAATGATAATTCCAAGGGCCCCTTTGCTCTCTTATTTGCAACCAGTTCTTGAGGAGCACGCAAGAATGGATGGCCCTCTGTGGGTGGTTCATTGGGAGTAGAAACTGAAGCCATAGATGATGTTTTTTTTTTTAGCATTTTGCAAAGGATGAGAATTACCACGCCTAGCTGCTTCGTCTGCTTGTTTTTTGCTCTTGAATATATTTGTTCACCATGTGGTTTGGAAGAAGGGATTTAGGTAGTACCCCATTAACTCTTGGCTTCCCTGTACAAAATTTAATGCCCTTTTGAAGAATAAAGCACAAATGTGCTTTCACTCTACTATAAGAGCTACTAAATTCCTCTTTGCAATGGCTGCAAATCCACAGATAACCTCCTCCGCCTGGCATTGGTTGAATCATTTCCACACATTTCCATAGTGGAGAGCATCTGTCTATTTTGAAGTGGGAGTTTCCGGTGCTTGCAGCACTTGCAGCCATTCTTCGAATCTACAAACAACAAACCAGTAGGTTTCCTTTTCATTAGCTGTTCAAATAATTTGAACTGGTACACATCAAATCAAATCTCATGATCTGGGAAATTAAATCATTTTCTGCAGACATTATTTAACTGCTGAGCATGACTAAAATTCTACATAAATGTATCAATTTGTGCATTCCTTTTAGTGTTTAGTTATTGATAGAATTGTTCTTACTTCAATTAGAGTGTTATCTAATCCATCTGTGTTTGAATACAGTTTATTGACAATTCTAAATCAGTCAAGGCAAACAGATTTCCTAAAGAGCTGGGAATGGTCTCTTGTAAATTCATAATTGATTGTCATCCAGCCAGAGTATCTGCAGATGGGGAAGTTCACCGAGTTGAGGTGGAATGCTGCCTGATAGCTGATTCGTATATAGAAATTAGTCTTGATTTCAAACTAATTGGCCAATCAATTTTTCTCCTGCTTTAAGTGCTAACCCTTTATCAAACGTGATTACTTCCTTTCAATCGCTATTGTATATATGATAATCGCTGATGCCATTACTCAATGGTGAAGTTGGCCCTCTTATTGGCAATATTTAATAGTTATAACTTATATACTATAAAGAGAAAGCACCTTTAGTTGAGGCAGGGCTCCCAATAGAGGGGGAATGGTACCTGTGAGATCATTGTCCTCCAAATACAATCCAAATGGCCCTTTGGATGTAATTCAAAAATATTTTAAATACTTGGAGGGGAAAGTAATATAAATAAAGATAAAATAAAACAGAGGATCTGAAAGTAAAGCATCTTTAAAAGAGAAGTCAAAGCTCACATCAAAGGATCCATTTTCCATAATCATCATTTCAAATTAAAATATCAAAATTAAATCTCTCAAGGATGGTAACCCTTGGTTGGCATTTTTCCAGAGGACGAAAATCCTCTTGGAATCACTTTGGATTTGAGGACGATAACCCTTATCTCCAATTGGGTTATTATACACAATTATTGTATTTGAGCTTAGTTATTGCAATTGTTCGATTCATATTTTCAGAAAAATTGTTTGACCTTGTCAAATCAGCTTCCAGTTCTTTTCAAAGTAGTGCTGCTATTTTATATTATTTTTGTTTGTGGAGAATCTATTTATTGCTAGCTTTATAAATCAGACCTTATTACTTTAGAGCTGCCATACACAGCAGATTCTGGTGTGTAGCATTTTGGAGGATAATTCACAGTGCTCAAATGTCATGTGGGAGCCAGCGACAATCCAAGTACAAGCTTATATTATTATCAGCCTTTCGTATTGGTTCATGTGCTTGTATTCAATATCAGCTCATCTAAGTGCAAATTCAAGTAATACAAATTCTGGCGAGTAATTCTGATTTTTTTACAAAATGTATTGGTGTTCAGTGCTTCATTTCTAAACTATTTTCTTTTGTAATGCTGCTTAGTCATTGGTTAGTCTACTTCCGTGTTGGAAAATTTGTCATTGATGTCATTAACATATGAAAGCAACCATAATGCGAATGAAAGATAAAACAATATGAATATACAAACCATGATCAGGTAATCATAAGATGGAGATCTATTTCAAACAAGAGAAAACACTCAACAATATGGCCGACTAAACTTTTAGAAATGACTTCATCATATAACTGATTCATTGCAGCGACACATTACACTATATTATGGAAAGGTTGAGATCTGTTTGAAGGTGACAGTTCTATGCAGAGATTAACAAAGTAATATGCAGAAATTAAAGAATGGTGATAAGTGAAGTTCACAATTGTTGTGGTCCAAAATCAGTTTGCAAAGGATGCTGGCCAACTTGTTAAGGCAAAGACTATGCTAACTGACCATGCTTGAAGACATACAAAATGCCATGTACATATATCAATAACAGCAATCATCAAAAACCACCCAAGGCGAAGACTATGCTAGCCAACCATGCTTGAAAACATGCAAAATGCCATGTTAAGGGGTTGATGTTAAAGGAGAGCAGCAATTGATAAATCAAAGCTTGTGTTTATAAATAACAAAAACAATACTTATAAGCAGCGACACATGTGCACAGTAATTGGTTAGAAAAGACAAGTCAGCAAATCATATAAAGGCAAACTATGGTGCGATTCATTAGTTTGGTCAGCAAATCATGTATAAGACAGAAGCTAGGTGTGATTCATTACTTTGCAAATGGCACAACTTCATAAACTAAAGACAGCGATAGCACTGAGCAACAGAAGTTAGTTAATAATCAAATGGTGCGATTTCATAAAGTAAATAATGCTTGATGAAATGATGTGATCCTTTTCAAGTGATGCAATTTATATCATAGTGGAATTCATTAAATTGCTGGCCAATTCATTAAGTAAAGAATGTGTGATTATGAAGAGACATATTTTGTTTGTTAAAGAAATTATTTTACCCAAGAGATGCGATCATGAAAAAGAAGCATTTATGTTTTGAAGAAGTGTGTTTGGATAAGGCTCTTCATTTGTGAAGAGGCATGTCCTTTTGATAAAATGCAGATATAAATAGAGATTGAAATAAAAATGGGAAGTGTGTGTGTTGTGAGCTTCAAAGACAATCAAGTACATACAACAAGGGTCATTAATGAGAAAAAAGACAGCAGATTTGAGAGAGTATGAGAAGATAAATGGCAGATTTAATGAGCAGGATATAAGCAGTTTTTATAGCAGATTTATGTGAAGAGTGTAATGTCCCCTCTCTGAAAAAGAATGTAATAAATAAATAAATGATAATACGAAGGTATATTCCCCATGTGAAATAGAATTTAACAACAAAAATAAAATGAAAAATAAATAAATAGTAATAAATTATGATATAATATAACTACAAGGATAAAATGGCAATTCTATACAAGGACTGTAAATTATCTATAAGGAATATTAAATTGTCTATCTCTCAGTAACTGATTAAGAAGGAATAAAATTATCTTACAGCCAATGATTAAAAGCAGAGATGGCTATATAAACAAGTGAAGAATCAATTCAAAAGACTATTGTCCAAATTAATATTTGGTGCGATGAGTAACTGATGTAAATGATAAGAACAGCAATATCCCAATATGGACAATATCTATTGTCATAAGCACTAACATGAGTTTGACTGCTGTTTGAAAGAAGACATATATATTCTCTTTATCGATTACAATGAAACATATGAATTATAAATATATTTTTCAAGTGCCGGGAGTATTGATCTGGCTTACGCAAAGAAATACATGACAAGCTGTATATGCTTGCAAACTACACCATATCTCATTGAGAGGTTAGGTAACAATTCGGATTATCCTTGTATCCCCATAAAAGCTTCTGCTGCCTTATATTTTGAGACAAACTGAAGTCAAGTAGTTAAATGCGGAAGACTGTATATTTGAAATATGGGTGCTGATCCTTTATACGTGAGAGTCTAGAGTGATGAACTATCTATCACGAGAAGACAATCTTGAAGCATAAGATTCTGAGTCTATATTGCTGAGCTGAAGATATTTCCTGGTGGCGTGGCCACCTCTATAACTAGCTAGAATTACATTTGGAATAGACAACAATTGATGTGATTCATACTAAACAGCGTTTATGATTAGACAAACGGGTTGCTATGGAGAGGCATAATTAAGAAGGGACGTATCTCTTAGAATGCCACCCTTTCCATTGCGAATAATACTTAAGGGAGTTCAAACTTAGCTAACTGACGAGGGAACAACACACTGGATATCTCTTTGTGGATCAATGGGAGCAGATCGAACCATTAGCACAAGACATATCTAACTGTATGTAATTGCTATTCATTATTAATTAAGTTACAAATACCATCATGTAGATGATAGACATTATAAGCATGGAATTACATTTGTAAATACATATGGTTATGACAGATATGCAAATGAATATGTTAACAAATAAACTTATAATACGAGACATATATATATATATATATATATATATATATCTTAATGAATATGTCAACAAATACACTTATAATATGAGACACACACACACATATATTTGTTAATAATAATGAAAGCAGAATTATTTATACTATATACATAGTAAATATGTATAATAATAATAGTCAGGATTATATATATATATCAAAACCATACATTTATAATACATAAAAAATTTCTATAATGACCTAACCTTAAACCTTTCACTAATGCCTTTGGAAGGGTAGGTTGGTTTGTGTAGGGAGAGGCGAGTTATTCCATCCCAAATTAGGTGTAATGTCCCCAATTTTTATTAAGTGTCTTAATTAAGCTAATTAATGAAGTGGTCCCAAAGCTTAAATAATATAAGGACTTATTTAATTAATTAATTTAATTATTAAATAAAGGGGCCAAAATAATATAATAATAAATAAAATGATGTTGACCCTTTGTAACCTTCCAGATACTTCTTGGAGCCTTTTATGAGGCTTTGGTTGGCACCGTAGGTAATCATTGTGGAGTTATCTTTTCTTGTGTATTGGCGACTCCAATTGGAATTGAGTTCTTGTTTGCAGTTTCATAGGTGCAAGACCCTCCCTAGTTTGTAATTACAGTTTCGGTGGTTAGCAGTCATCCTAGTCTGTCGTTGGAGATATTGCTCCAGATATTTCACTGTGTACTTCATTGTCAAATTTGTGAAGTCTTCTTGTGATGACAAATTTGTGCATCTAGATATAATCTGAGAATATAAGTTTCCAATTGATAGAAATTCATTTCTGTGGTTTGCATATGATTTGATCTATGATCTATTGTGTTACCTTGGATTATAATAATAGCCATTCATATTTCTGAATAGATCGAGTATAATATTCAGTCGTCAGGTACCAAGTGCCGAAGGTGTTGGGTGCCAAAGGTTTTCGAAGGGTGTTGAGTGCTGAATTCGAAGGGTGTTGAGTGTCGGGTGCAGTGGAGGTGTGCATGGTACGGTGGAAGTATGCACGGTACGGTGGAAGTGTGAATGGTACAATGGAAGTGTGTAGGGTGCAGTGGAGGTGTGCATGGTACGATGGAAGTGTGGACAATACAATGGAAGTGTGTAGGTGCGGTGGAGGTGTGCATGGTACGGTGGAGGTGGCGTTAGCGTACAGAGCGATCACTATAGGGAAGAGTGTGGGTGTCGTACGGTGGAGGAGGCCTAGTCTGTCGTTCGATACATTATAGTTGCATTAGAGCCAAAATCCTGCTAGCATGTGGAATGATTGGGATGATTACAGAAATGGAAGAAATGGAAGAAAGGGATAATGGAATTGCTAGCACTAAAATTGCCAAGTGGTATGACAAATATCAAAATAGGACAAACCTTTTGACATTTCAAGAATATCTAGTTCTGACAGGAAAAAGTATACTTGTACATGAGGTTATCAAAATATTTGATGAATACTCTAGTGAACCTTAGGAGATCAAGGCTATCGAATTCTTTGATAGGTACTATGTAAGGAAAAGAAAAGAGGAGATGGATCCTAAATTAGGAACTCAATTAGAATCAAAGGAAGGCCAAACTATGTATAGTCATGAGAAAGTTGGTGGCACCATGAGCAGAAAGGAAGATGAAGACAAGTCAACATGTTCACCCCAGCCACAAGAGGATATGACAAGCAAGAGACAATAATTGTCCCTTCAAGTGGAGAACACCTAAACTTTCAAGGCAACCACAACGATGAAGAAGATGTTTGTATGAACTTTTTCAAGCCAACAGGGGTTGATCAACTCATGGAGATGCAGACTCTAGCAATGATCCCTTGTAGGAGCAATCTCTACAATTGGTTGAATATGGAATTCACCCTTTGGTTAGGTATGAGGCGTGCATGATTGCCATCTCTTTGTGTGAGTGGCTTCCTCATGGGAAAAACAAGTTGCGCCTCAACTTTGAGATTCAAGACCATCATTTTTTGAAAGTGACTAATTGACATGATAGCATGAAAGCTTGGGATCTGAGCATCGATGTGTTTGATGATTGGCTTTAGTGGGATCTTGATGACTCTGGACATGGCAACATTTATATTAGAGTGGAGCAGTGGAAGTTTATTGGAGATTTTTACCACATTGGATACAAAGGGTTTAAGGAGGGAGTGCACGTGGTCATAACGAGGCATGGAGATTTCAACGGATATGGCTATTGGTGTCCACACATGGTTTGGGATCCTGGAGCTTGTCAGATGACAGATAGTTTGCGGATTGCTTGAGGGCAAGCAATCTTTGGGTCAAGAGGACTATAATGTCCCCAATTTTTATAATGTCTTAATTAAGTTAATTAATTAAGTGGTCCTAAAACTTAAATAATATCATAAGGACTTATTTAATTAATTAATTTAATTATTAAATAAAGGGGTCAAAATAATAAAATAATAAATAAAATAATGTCGGCCCTCTGTAACCTTCTAGATACTTTTGGAGCCCTTTATAAGGCGTTGGATGCACCATAGGTAATCATCGTGGAGTTATCTTTTCTTGTGTATTGGCAATTCCAATTGCAATTGAGTTCTTGTTTGCAGTTTCAGAGGTGCAAGATCCTCCCTAGTTTGTAATTGCAGTTTCGGTGGTTAGCAACCACCCTAGTCTGCCATTGGAGATATTGCTTCAGATATTTCACTGTGTACTTAATTGTCAAATTTGTGAAGTCTTGCAAAGACAAATTTGTGCATCTGGATATAACCTAAGAATATAAGTCTCCAATTGATAGTAATTCATTTATGTGGTTTGCATATGCTCTAATCTATGATCTATTGTGTTACCTTGGATTATAATAATAGCCATTCATATTTCTAAATAGATTGAGTATAATATTCAGTCGTTAGGTACCAAGTGCCGAAGGTGTTGGGTGCCGAATTGCAGTGTACGGTGTGGTGGAGGTGTGCATAGTATGGTGGAAGTGTGCACAGTATGGTGGAAGTGTGTATGGTATGGTGGAGGTGTGCATGGTACAGTGGAAGTGTGGATGGTATGGTGGCAGTGTGTAGGTGCGTTGGAGGTGTGTAGGGTGTGGTGGAAGTGTGTATGGTATGGTGGAGGTGTGCACAATACGATGGAGGTGTTGTTAGCATACAGAGGGATCACCGTAGGGAAGAGTGTGGGTATCGTACGATGGAGGAGGCCTAGTCTATCGTTCGATACATTACATTAGGTGACTCTTAAGTGGTGGTATTGACAGGTGTTCATGAAACCCTCGGGCCAAGTGGTGTTATTGATGGATATTTATGAAACCCTTTGGCTTAATTGTGGAGATGGTTTCAAACACTCTATGATAGTAATTCCCCATCCTGCATTAGGGTTAGGAAAGAAGTAAGGATTAGGTTTACATTTAACAATTATGGATTATGAACAAATTAACTATCTCAATTTAACTAAGGCATGATATTGTATAATAATGTATATTGATGCATGTTAAATAGGCAATACCTAGTAGGGGACATTGCAATTGGTATCAGAACATGATCTTGCCATCCTGCAGGGTAAAAGATAAAACAAGGAATCATTCTAGTCAATGGAAAAGAATCTAAACATTCTTACACATATACTTGAGATAATATCAATAAGATTGTGTGTGTGTGTAACAAATTATAAATAGTCTAGATAGGTTATAAATAAATTACCTTGATTACATTTATTTATGGTGTATGTGTCTTACCTCATAAGCAATCAGGAGGAATGGAGGAAGTTAGGGAATTACACTTTATTGGTTCTCCCAAGCTAAGTAGGCCACCCCAAGGGATGGAATTGTCATAGTAGGACGTTCCTGCCTCTTGTGGGCCAAGAGATGAGTTGTCATAGTGTGACGCTGCATGCTCTTGGCTTAGTTGGGTTCAATAGTTTATAGGCGCCCTCTTGAGGCTTTCCTACCAAACTAAAGCATGATTGGTTATGAAAGGCACATTCATCGTTGGTGCAGGGCACACAAGCATAAAAGATAACTTATGAAGACAAATTGCATTTGTAATTGTTTGTAATGTTTCCTTCATGTTTGTAAGGTCACAAACAACCAATGGGATCAAAACAAACCATTTGTAAGGCTTTAAAGAACCATGGTTAGCCAAGAGACCTAATAGGTCCTAATAGAGTCAACTAAGGTCAAAGGGTCAAAATAAGAAAAAGAAGGTTTGAAATGTTGTAATTGGTCACAATTAGTCTATTTTGTCATATTAAAGGTGCCTAGGAAGAGGTTTGCAAAGTTTGGTTAAGTTTTATCAAAAATGCAAAAAGTTGCAAAATTGGATCCATCGGTTGTAAAGTTGGTTGGGCAGTTGTAGGAACTTGAAAATGGTGGGAAATAACTTAAATAGCCTTCTTTGGTCGTGATCAAGGGTGGAGAGCAGTTTGGAGGGGTTTTGTCAAAGTGTATTCATCAAATCCTCAAAATGTCCAATAGTTTTGGTGATCTGCAGCAGTTGAAGAGGCTTGGAGGCTCATCAAATGATGTAATTTCATTATGTATTTGATTTAGGAAGATAAAAAAATGAATCAGCTTTCGTATGAATCCAATTTTATGCATTTTCATGAAGTTTTGTGAGAGTTACAATGGTTTTTCTAAAAACTGCCTGTAACCCTTCCAAGGGTTACCCATTTTGGTAAATTCCTGATAAGTTTGGATTGAACTATTGGATCTTGCTATAAACCGGACAAAAGTTCTGTAGCTATGTTGTTATTAATTATAGCCTTTCGGCCAAGATCAAACTGGACAAATAATTTAATAATTATACCCTTGTACAATTTTATAATAATGAGGATATTATTATAAATATAAATATATATATTGACAATTAAATTGAGGGCCCAAGATAGGCCAGGTCGGCTCTCTTAGAAGAGGGTGTAATTTTTTATTGTCACATATATATATATTGGTGAGATTCTTGGAGAGGAGACACCAAAAACATAACGTGCCTTCCTCTCCTCAAGAATCGATCATCTCTGCAGCATAAGGAAGAGCGAATGGGAGCAGATCTAGATCAAGAGCGAATGGGAGAAGTTAATGCAGCATATCAATCTGTCTACAGTGCGAATTCCAGGTTAAGGCATAAGCAGAAAATCAAGTAAGAAGGTGCTGTGTGCAGCGAATTTAGCAGCAGTAGTTGTGAGATATGTCTACACACCTAGCAATGTCTGAATCAGCAAATCGGATCAGATCTTGGAATGCAGATTATGTAAAGTCAAATCTGATCAGAGGTAAATGAATGGAATATATCCGAACATCCAAGAGCAGATTCATAGGCAATATAAGGGCTTCAAATCCAGGTAACATCTCACCCTTCTTGTGCTTACTTTTCTATATTCTGTGCTTAGTTTGAAAGTCTCCTATAGTTTGGTAGAATCTGAAAAATATCAACATATGTAACCTACAATCTGATCAGAGCGATTGGATTAATTTTCAGTTGTGCAAAAGTTATTGATAACTATTTGTTACTGTTCTCAGTGAAAATCAGAATGTGATCAGATTTGATAAGGGCTAGTTGTTCTTGAAAATCAGAGTTATTAATCTTGTTTGTAGGCATTGTCATAAAGCTGTAATTGTTCCTTTTGTATCATGTTTTCAAGACAGTACAATGACCTTTTGGAAGTTGGTTATGCTTGTTGATTGTGATCAGCTATTGGTTGGCAAGGCCTACCTTGTGTTTGAGGGAGTAGTTGTTTCTTGAAGTTTGTGATCAGTCATAACGTGAATCTGATTTTGTATCAGAACTTATAACAGAGAGAGACCTCTGGTTTGTGAATAAGGTCCAAGGTGCAAGAATGATATGTGGATGACCCCAAGTTATATTGAAATGTCCCGAGCCTTGTAGATGTTATTGTATGTCCCCATGGAGAGTGTTATGTGAAAGAAGTAGGAGTTGTTTTGTGATCAGTCCTATGATGCATTTAAGACTCCTCTGATTTCTTGGAATGTAAAGATGTTGTATGATGATCGTTGTGGACAAGTGAATTCTTTATTGACATTGATGATCAGATTATGTTAGAAATATCAATTAATCTTGTTAGATGCCTCATGGAACAGGTTAAGATTCTTGAATTAGTGTTGGGTCAATAGTACCCTTGAGTGTTTCATGGTTTCTTGTAGGATACTCTGCATCAATCATTCTTTGTAATATAGTTTCTATTTGTCTATCCATGAAGTTACTCATATATATTAAAGAATGATGGACTATTACTAGTCAATAAGAAGAAATCTAACAATGTATGGATTATGTGTATACTTTGTGTATGCTCCATGTCTTCATGCATTAATGTGTATAATTTGAGTATGCTTTGTGTCTTCATATATTCATATATTCAAGTGTATACTCCATGTGTGGCTCTACTTTGTTTTATCTAGAATAAGAGAATAACAAGAGATGAATTTGAGGCATGCTATCATACAAACATGGTTTTGGCAAATTCAATTGGCACCATTATGAGATGGTCTAAGATCATTTCTCTAGAAGATACGAGAAAAATTGTCTTCAGTTCAGATGCCAAATTCTACTATCAAATCATAAGGAGGAAACATATAATTGCTTGATGACAAGCAATTTTGGGAAAAGGGGGACTTTAATGTTTCCACTCTGAAAAAGAATGTAATAAATAAATAATAATATTATATAAATAAATAAATGATAATACAAGATATATTCTCCTTTTGAAATAGAATTTAACAACAAAAATAAAATTAAAAATAAATAAATGAATAAATAGTAATAAATTATGATATAATATAACTACAAGGATAAAACGGCAATTCTATACAAGGACCGTAAATTATCTATAAGGAACATTAAATCTTCTATCTCCCAGTCACGGATTAAGAAGGAATAGAATTACCTTACAGGCAATGATAAAAAGCAGAGATGGCTATACAAACAAATTAATGTTTGGTGCGATGAGTAACTGATGTAAAATGATAAGAATAGTAATATCCCAACGTGGACAATATCTATTGTCGTAAGCACTAACATGAGTTTGACCGCCATTTGAAAGAAGACATATATATTCTCTTTATCGATTACAATGAAACATACAAGTTATAAATATATTTCGCAAGTGCCAGGAGTATTGATTTGGCTTACGCAAAGAAATACACGACAAGCTGTATATGCTTGCAAACTACACAATATCTCATTGAGAGGTTAGGTAATGATACCGATTATTCTTGCGTCCCCATAAAAGCTTTGGCTGCCTTATGTTTCAAGACAAACTGAAGTCTAAGTAGTTAAACGGGGAAGACTATACATTTGAAATATGGGTGCCAATCCTTTATACGTGAGAGTCTAGAGTGACGGACTATGTATCACGAGAAGACAATCTTGAAGCATAGGATTCTGAGTCTATATTGCTGAGTTGTAGATATTTCCTGGCGGCGTGGCCACCTCTATAACTAGCTAGAATTACATTTGGAATAGACAACGATTGATGTGATTAATACTAAACAACGTTTATGATTAGAGAAATGGGTTGTTATGGAGAGATGTGATTTGCTTATGGAGAGGCATAATTAAGAAGGGATGTATCTCTTAGATTGCCACCCTTTTCGTTGCGCATAATACTTAAGGGAGTTCAAACTCAGTCAACTGAGGAGGGAACAACACACTGGATTATCTCTTTGTGAATCAACAGGAGCAGATCGAACCATTAGCAAAGGACATGTCTGACTGTATGTACTTGCTATTTATTATTAATTAAGTTACAAATACCATCATGTAGATGATAGACATTATAAGCATGGGAATTATATTTGTAAATACATATGATTATGACAAATATATCAATGAATATGTTAACAGAATAAATTTATAATACGAGACACACTCACACATATATTTGTTAACAATAATGAAATCAGAATTATTTATACTATAATAATAATAATAATAAGAATAGTCATGATTATAATTATATCTATATATATATATATATATCAAAACCATAAATTTATAATACATAAAAGACTTTTATAATCACCTAGACTTAAACCTTTTGCTAATGCCTTTGGAAGGGTAAGTTTGTTTGTTTGTGTAGGGAGAGGCAAGTAATTCCATCCCAAATTAGGTGACTCCCAAGTGGTGGTATTGACAGGTGTTCATAAAACCCTTGGGCCAAGTGGTGGTATTGACAGATGTTCATAAAACCCTTGGGCTTAATTGTGGAGATGGTTTCAAGCGCCCTGTGACAGTAATTCCCCATCCTCCATTAGGGTTAGGAAAGAAGTGAGGATTAGGTTTACATGCAACAATTATGGATTATGAACTAATTAACTATCTCATAATTTAACCAAGGCATGATATTGTATAATAATGTATATTGATGCATGTTAAACAGGCAGTCTCTAGTAGGGGACATTACAAAGAGTTTGTGATCAATTTGTGACAGACTTATGATCAATTCATAGCAGATTTGTGGAAGAGATAAAAACAGACTTGTGGAAGAGATTATATCAGATTTTAAGAAGAGATTATAGTAGTTTGAAGAAGAGTTTCATGGCAAAAGTTGTGGAGAAAACAGTTATCCATCATCTGTTGCAGGAGCAACATTGATAGGGTGGAAATTTGAATGAGGGGTTGGTGTCTCTAGTAGATTAAATCTAGGAAATTTGTAAGATCAATATACAAGCAAGTAATTTGCCATGGTTTTGTCTTGTAAAGGTTTCCACATAAACATTGTGTTATTAGGTTCTTCTCATGTGTATGATTGCTGAAATTAAGTAAATGATGCTATTGTGATTGATAAAATTTAAAGGAATTATGCAATTCCTTTCTTCCAATAAACATCAGCTTAGGGTTTTCGTATCCATTTCAGTTTTTGATAAATCAAATAAATTTCACAAATCATATTTTGTTATCTTGTATTTTTAGCTCAGTTCATACTAAATATTTCCAAGGGATTGACTAGTGTTGGTAAACAGATTTGTCACTACGATTGTTTCTTTGAAACTGGCCCTGTTTGACCAAGGAGTAGTGAGAACTGTGCCAACGGTTGGAGAGATTGTAATCAGATTGCAATCTTCCTCTGCATTTGAGAGGGGCAGCTCCCTCGTATGATGGGGGTATTTGTAGATTCTGTGTACTTCTAACCTGAAAGTACATAAAGGAGAAAACATAAAACTAGAAGAGGATGCAAAATAGAAACCCTATTGGAAGACATACGGATATCAAATAGGACTTCTCAAATGATAACAGTTATAAGGGTGTTCTAATGATAAAATATGTTTCAATACACAATGATGATGTAAGAAGTACAACAAACCTTGACATACGAAGAGATAAGAAATACTAGCACATACAAGTCAAGATACTAGGAAATGATGTGTTTCGTCAAATCAATTGCATAACTACCAATGATTTGCATAGGTATATACATGGATTACTAATTTAACATACGAAAGATCAGAATAACTCAAAAAGACATTTAGAACATACAAACAGATGCTTCCTTTATTATCTTTGTGAGGTTATACAATCTCTTAAACCCTTCTATACATAGTGCAAAATCAAAAGTCATTACAAGTTTTTCTGAAAATTTTCCGGAGTTTCTCATGTAAGAGTCTCCTGTACATTACAAATGGCCTTGTATTTATAGGCTCACAAAATTACTAAATTGTAACTACTTTGAACAACCATCTAGGCAACTACTTAGCCTAACTACTTAGCCTAACTACCTATGTGACCACTTAGGATAACCACCTAGGGAACAACTTAGCATAACTACCCAAGTGATCACTTCTAGTAACTATGCCTCCTAACCTCTTTTGAAATTCAAGTCTTAACTAGTTAGGATTCACATCAATTATCGGGAAATTAGGTTGCTTTCCTATCTTTTAATTACAATAAGTGACACATGTCACTTTTATGAAAAGGGTAACATGAAACCTATACATCTTGAGAAAAATATAGACTGATTGATCTTCATGAAGTGGGCACCGAGTCTTGTCTCAATCCAAGGATCCTT
This sequence comes from Chamaecyparis obtusa, assembly GCA_027943335.1. Lineage (NCBI taxonomy): Eukaryota > Viridiplantae > Streptophyta > Pinopsida > Cupressales > Cupressaceae > Chamaecyparis > Chamaecyparis obtusa. The sequence goes on along the minus strand of BSBK01003092.1, from coordinate 258,356 downwards.
CATTTACCAACAACTTAACCTTCAGGAACATGTTCTTCATTTGTATTTAATAACCCTCCTTTCTCCCCATAGAACTTGTTAGCTTAACTAAACATTTTATCTTCCTTTTAGATAATCTCTAACTTTTCAAAATCTCTGCCATAGTATGAAATGAGAACAATTAGTAACTTTGCACATGCTTATGATCATCCCTGTTTCTCAATTGGACCAAATACATATGGATATTCATCCATGGTATGTACACAAAATTTAAGGTCCCCGACTTTAGTATTGGCCATTGTAAGCTTGCCCCTTTTAACAACTCCTTTCTATGTATATTATTGCAATCATTGCATCATCCATTCAATAGACAATTTGGCTTCTTGTGCATGCATTCCAATTGTATTGGTAGGTATCTTTTCAATCTGCAGATCTTTATGATAATGTGTAATGGCATCCCCATCTTCAAATGTAGTTGAATGAAATAATTGTGCACACCACCTTATTTTGTGTTCAAGTCAGCACCCTTCACCAACATCGATCCATAACCATCTGCAACTTTACACCTATATAAGAGAAAAATCCATATTGAATCTTTAGGTCCCGCTTTATTTTTATTGGTAAGGATTGTCAGATATCCATATATTCTTTTGCAACTGTGATGTTGGCATGAGAGTTTAGCTTTGCACGAGCTAATTGCATTTAATAGGATTTTGTAAAACAATTAATATGGCTTCTGCATCCCTCTACATTTCACATTTACTTGAACATGTTCCTTTAGGGTGTAGCAACAAACTACTTACTTGCTTTGTCTATGGTTATGCATTTGCTTGAACGTTTCTAAAGCATATTCAACAGACCAATTTTATGCTCATGCTGCAATTTTACATCCATGAGATGACATCGCTATGGGTCATTCTGTCAAACAATTCAAGTGTGTTGTCTATGATTCCACATTTTGCATGCATGTCTGCGGAGCATCTCCAATTATAATATCTGACAAAAATCCCTCCAACATTATGCTTCTATGAACACCTATAACCTGTTGCAAAGGTTGTGTATTATCACAAACCACGTGGGGAAAATAAGTGAGGGTCGGCTTTACGCCTGCGGATTCCATTTGCTCCAAAGATTTAAGGCTTTTGTAACAAATTGAAATTTTTATTGTGCACATCTTGCAGTTGTGGTATTCACATGACCACATCTCTTTGAGGCATTTTTCCAACCAGTTTACATGCTTTATTCTGCACATTCACATTTTGCATGCATCTCGGCCAAGATGACGGCAACTACAACATGGATAGAAATTCCCCATCCTTTGCATTTATGGATGTCAGTACCTTGTTTCAAAACTCCCATTTTAGCTCGTGCAAGGAGTTGGCAACAGTTGTGAAATTTGGCTTTGCATTCGCAAGTCAAATCATTCTGTCAAATAGTTCACGTGCCTTGTACATGATTCCACAACTTGCGTGTATCCTGCCACTGGCAAAAGTTGTTGAATTCAGCCTTATGCCTCCCGATTGCATTCACTTGACAGTTTCTAAAGCCGTTTCAATAAAACATTATGTGTATATCTTTTATGCTGCATTGGGAGTTCATAAAGTATTCCAAAGCTCCCCATTTTAACACATAAGAGTGGAAATATTAGCAATGTTAATGTTTTGGTTGCACACTTGCCAGTTCCATTTACTTGAGAATTTTTATAACCTTTTCAATGCATTTATTGCGATCATGGTATTCCATGCAACCACATTTTTTCAGGGTAGATTTCATGAAACAGTTTACTGTGATCTACAAGCACCAAGAAAATGCTTCCAAACAGCTGCCACATAATTAAACTGACAATTTAATTTGCTCTGATGTTTCCTAAATCTAAATCAACAAATATGGAGACAGTTATCTTTGGTAGTTATAATAACTGCTTCCTCCTTTAGTTATCAATGAAATAACAAGTTTAAACTGTCTTGACTCTGGATGAAATAACATTGATAAAAATCATCTGATATTAGGATTAGAGGTTGAGAGTCACTTGGACAAGTCATTGAAATAGCCTATCATCGTGATTTCATTGGTATGGGAATTTTTGGCGACTTTTGTTTCTCACATCGGATGAGATTATGAGTTTGCAACTTACATATTATTGTCGATGACCTCCATGTCGCTATTCTTTCTTTTCAAATTGACATTTGAAAGTAAACACAAAACTTCTTTTGTCGGCATACTATGTGAGGTGGCCAACTTATCATTATAGTTGAAGCTGCCGATGGAGGGAAAACGTTCAATATGGTTGCTTACCTTTATTCGGTGTTTGAAAAGAAGTGAGTAACTTGCAAAGCATTGACGATAAGATTTACATCCATGATCGGTAACTTATAAAATTGGTGCAAAGTACTGATCAACATTAACTTTTCCTTTGGATCAGCTTCTAATAGAGAGATTGTTACTCTTCACTCCTTATTTCCTTGTCAGCATTTTGTTAATCATCGGCAAGTTATGAATTTGGATAACCTTGAACATGATTTTTAAACTTCAATAAGATTGTCGATGAAGCCTACCATATTACCCATAAACACTCATCGGCCTTTTGGACTCGAGGCATTATCTCTATTGGTATTTTGCTCGAAGTTATCAATTTGATTTTGGTGTTGGATAGAAAGTTGTTAACTTTGAAGATAAGGCCAACAACTTTTACTCTCTTTTGGCGCGGCATGGAGAAATGCAAATTGAAAGTAAAGGAATGACATGGATTGTTCTTTGAATCTTTTCCCATGTGATTAACATGGTTTTTGAGTTGTCTAAAATGACTGAAAATAGAGTCTTCAAGTTGCATGTCGTTTTTACTGGTGTGGATCTTGTGTATTTTGCTTTCCCAAGGAGGTTCACAATGTATGGATAATATTTCTCTTGACATTATGTAATAGTTCCATCTCATGCACTTGAAATGTCATCTACCTTCTTTTGTCAAGCCTGCCATGACTATATGCCAACAATAGAGAAATGAAGGTGACATGAATTGACTGAAAACACATGGTTGCTACATAATGGGGAGTTATCTGAATTGACTGTAATTACATCTCAAATTTAAAGAAGCTATCCCTTAAGATTGGCTTTGTTTTCATTGAGAAGATAATTGGATCATAGTTAGAACCAAACAACAATAGTATATTGTCATGTCGATTTTTCAAGATTCTTCTTCTTGTAGAGGCTATAGGATAGAGCAAGGGAAGTAAAAATAATAATATTAAAAGTCGGACCTATCACTTCATTTTCAAAAAGGGCATTGTAATGTTGTCAATGCATTGGTTTGGATTGTGATGTTAATAAGACATTTTTGCTTTTTTTTGATAATTCTATAATGTTATTGTATATTTTTTTTCTTTCTAAATGTTTTTGGGTTTTGATTTTTAATAAATGCATGTTTTGAAATAAGTAATCTAATCTATGACAATGTTCTAAAAGTATAAAAGCTATTTTACTTTAGGGAATAATTAGTACTATGAATTTGATTGGCTTGCTCAAAATATTAAATAACATCTAATTAAAGCATTTTCTTGGTGTTTTTCCTAACATAAATGCATTGAATTAAACATAGACGATGAACTATATCTTTCTAGGAAATTTATGAAATTGTTCTCTAGAAAGGCAATAATCAAATCAGCAAATAATGAGAACACACTTCTGCAGATAATTGACACAAAACCTCTTTCAACATTGACATAAAAAATTGTTCCTGAACAAATGCAATTTTGTGGATATCTCTACATTATTATTATCTAGATTTGAAAGATTTTGTTGGCTTATTTTGACTGAGTACTTTCCCAGAATCCTTCCAGAAGAAATCCTTCTATGACGTTTACAGGAGTTCTATAGAAGGATACTTTGGGGAAACCCTCCTGGGGGATTTAAGAATGATGTGTTTGGATACAACTACGATTTATTGAAAATTTTGTTTAATAAAAGCCACAAAATTTAATGAAAGGAAAGAGAATGGAGTTTGGATCATGAATTGAACCAACCCACCCTTTTAGATCCTTATGTATTTGGATCTAAATTCATCTCTTTTTGTCTGGTATAGTGTTGGCTCCAAGAGAAATTTCACAAATGACAATGAACTTAATCTCTGAGCCTCCTTAAGAATCTCTAATTCAGATATTGTTCCTCCAGTTCCACACTCTGTTCCAAAACTATGAGCACACAGTTTAAACTGTCTTGACTCTCAACCTCTAATCCTAATATCAGGTGATTTTTTTTTTGATCGGTAAAGTTTTTATTTTATTTTATTAATAATAATGATAAAGTCAATAGTTACATCATATATCCAAAATCCATCCAATACCCTCCCATACATGTCATCCTTGTCCCTTTACCATGCCACATCAGATTGCCCAAAACAACCCCCACCCCACCACCCACCCTTTCACGTCAGTATTCTTGTACATACATAGATCCCCACCTCGACTGTAAGTAGTTGGCATCAGCATTTCGATTACAAAGCATCATATAAAAAAAAACATTTTCAAAATGCAGTCAAGCAAAAAACTATGTACTATGTTTACTGGTTACTTGGCGGATTCCTCCCAAAACACAATACCACTTTCAAATTTTACACCTTGTGGTTTGACAGCCCTAGGTTCATTGCACTTGCCTCTGCACCAACTCGCCTGCGGGTCAAGTGTTCCCTCCTCTGCAGCCACTCCCCGGGTCCTCGAGCACAGTCATCACCCGCCTCGCCATTTTGTCTTTGTGCATTGTTGTCCCCAATTCGCCGCACAACCAATCCCCTGCCCCTTCCTTTGCCCCTTCGAGCTCTCTGGATTGGCTCGCCCGCAATGTTGTACAGGGTCCTCCAATAGTCTGCAAGTTTGAATTTGAGTCAGGTGACATCAAATTCTTCTTTGCTCTGCCCTGAGGTGATAACTTTTTCCCAGTCCCCATTATAGTCACACATTACCTTCCACATTCGTTGAGCGTGCTCCCTTCTGGCTTGGCAGTTGGACCCAGCTTTGTGGAGGATGAAAGGGTGTAGGTGTTGTGGGTAGCTCAGGACCCATCTTCAGTCTCCCACCTTAGTTTGAAACCCTCTCCCTGGCTCTGCTATGTGCAAAAAGGTCTCCAACCCTCCCTCCATTTGACTTTGACACATCTGGTCACCACTCTACGCACCTCCAGCTTGGCACTAAACTCCAAACCCCATGCGCAAAAAAGTGATGAGATGTTTGTGTTGGCTCTCGGTTTATAATCTGCCTGCAGGAAATCATATTCCCGCAGACCTCGGACCATGATGAGAAACCACGGGTCATCTGTTTGTGAAAACATGTTTGAGCCGCTCCATTGTGACCTCGCCCCAGAAGAGCATCTGCTGCTTGGGTGATCTCAGGCTGAAATTTGCTTCCATGGCTAGAGACCACCAATTCCCTTCTCTGCTTCGACAAAAGGCAATGTGGAATGAATACTCACTCGGATGCCATTTGTACACCACCTTTTTCCGGGCAGTATGCCTATTTACTCCCTGTCCTACACGTGTGATGAGCTTTCTCAATGACCTTCGACATTTACTGCCAGTCATATCATCTGCTTCGCCACCTTTTGGTGTCCACCTCCAGGATTATTTCCATCTCATTATTTGATTTACCACATCCCATGGCCCATGACATCATATCACCCCTTACCTAGGTGCCACTTCACCATTCTTGCCACCTAGTATGCTCTGTCAACTGCCTGCTTGGATAGGGAGTCCGCCACTGCATTGCCTTCCTTGTACACATGAGAGATTTTGAAATTTCAAAAACTCCAATTTTTTCCTGATTATTTTTATTATCTTGTTGATTTTCCACACGTGGGACTTTCCGTCTAAATGCGATTGATCTACCGTCAATCTTCCAACCATCTCTACTGCCACCAAAGCAGCCTTGACCTCTGCTTCGTTATTGGTCCCATCCTCCAGTTTCTTTGCCTCTGTGGCTAGGATGTTGCCCACCGAGTGCCTCGCTACACATCTTGCCTGCACCTAATGGGCCCAGGTTACCTTTTGATGCCACATCAAAATTTACCTTTATCCATCTGTCTTTAGGAGCTTCCCATTGCACCTCACTCCTGGAACTTTTACATGAATCAACCCGCAGAAGTTCATTAATGGGCCAATATCAGGTGATTTTTGATCGATTGATTTTTCCCTATACTAATCAATTGTTATTGCTGAGCTTAGTCCCATACTTTTCATATGGCTTATTCCTATATTAAATCATATGTATGGAGAAAAGAGTTTTAAATTTTTAATTGAGAGAAGTAAGAAGTTTGACTGGTAACAATTTTCAGATTTTGAAACATTACCTGATAATCTGTTGTAAAAATTGGCATATAAATTTGACTCCAACAATAGTATATATTGATTTAAGATTCTCCTGTTTGTCATGTGATGGTAAGTTTGAAGATCCTATATCTGTGAATCTATTTTGTTATTATTTGTATTTTCTCTGTAATTGCTATAGCAACTTCATTTGCTTTTCCAGTTGGTAGAAATCTGGATGACAGGGAACTTCTAGTTGCAGTTTTCTCAATGTTCGTATGCAGTTATCAGTATTTTTTTTGCCATACTTAGTATGTCAAAATGCTTTCTGTCTTTATTAAAATTCGGATCAACATTCGTACAGGTTGCTTGCTTCTTGAACTTTAATCAATATACAACTACAGTACTACTGAATGCTCTTTAGAGATTCAATTTAATCTTTGTTTTGACTTGTTGGATATTCTGCAGACACATGGCATTGCTGAATATATTGCCCAGGTATGTTATTATCTTAATTTTATGCTCGTTTTACTTTGATAACTGCAAATTCTTGTGCCTTTTGGCTCTCCACCAATCTTACTTGCCTGTCCCACAGGAAGAGATGGAGAGAAGAAATGGCTTCTGGTGGTCACCAGATAGCAAATATATTGCATTTGCACAGGTTGATGCTTCTGACATACCTTTTTATAGGATCATGCATCAAGGTAAAGCAACTGTTGGGAGAGAAGCAGAGGAAGACCATGCTTACCCCTTTGCTGGTCATGCAAATGTGGAAGTGTGCCTTGGTGTTGTTCCAGCAACTGGTGGTGACATTTCTTGGATGGATTTGTCCTGTGGATTGAGCAAAGATGATGTGGAGGAAGAATACTTAGCTAGGGTTGCATGGATGCAGGGTAATATACTGACTGCACAAGTTTTGAATAGGGCACACTCCAAGTTGAAGCTTCTAAAATTTGATGTAAAGACTGGGATGCGGGAAACTCTTTTGATAGAAGAGAATGACATCTGGATAAACTTAAATGACTGTTTTACACCTTTGCATAAGGGTCTGGATCGTTTTGTGGGAGGCTTTATATGGGCTAGTGAGAGATCTGGATTCAAGCATTTGTATGTTTATGATGGGAAAGGTTATTGCTTAGGTGCCATTACTGAGGGTGAGTGGATGGTTGAACAGGTTGCTGGAGTAGATGAGATTAATGGTGTTGTTTATTTTACTGGGACACTAGATAATCCTCTAGAGAGTCATTTGTACAGTACATTGCTCTTTCCTAATTTTAACCACCCACTTCAAAAGCCAAAAAGGTTGACACAGGAGGAAGGGAGACATTCAGTGGTCTTGGATCATCAGATGCAGAGGTTTGTAGACATCCATGATTCTTTGAAATCTTTACCAAAGGTCACACTGCGTTCCTTACAAGATGGTAAGTTGTTATTATCCATATATGAGCAACCATCTCCAACACCTCGCATTCAAAGATTAATAACTCTAGCTCCAGAGATAGTTCAGCTAACAGCAAGTGATGGTACTCTTTTATATGGAGCAATATACAGACCATCTGTTGAACTGTTTGGGCCTCCACCTTACAAGACTTTAGTTCATGTGTATGGTGGTCCGCATGTTCAGACTGTTTACAACTCATGGGTGAACACTGTTGATATGAGAGCACAATACCTATGCAGCAAGGGCATCTTGGTTTGGAGGGTCAGTATCACTATCCATTTTTATATTAATTTCCATTTGAGAAGGTATTAATTGTGGTTGAATTTGCTTACATTTTTTGATATACAGTTATGTGTTTTTTTGGTAGGAAAACAATTTTGAATAAAAAAATACAGATATTATTTAATATTTAAGCTTACAGGACCCAGTGAGGGGGCTTTTACTTTTCTTAAAGGCAGGGACTCTTTAGATTGCTTATATTGAAGAAGCTGCGTTTCCACATCAAAAAATCTATTGAAATTATGGTCTAAAGAAATTATAGAACAATCTAACAATATAGTTAAAAGGGAATACATTATTGTAAAATTAATGCCATTTTTTAAAGATAAGCATTTATAAACAGATTTAGTTATTAATAAAAAGGTTGGGCTTACTGAATCTATTGAAAGATTTTTTAGTTCACTTGAACAAGTTATCTGAAGGGAAGGGGCTGAACAGATAAAGCTTTTGTAAAATAACCAAACAGAAATAAATATTAAAGTGGACTATATATAAGAAGCTTATAAAAAGATAAATGAAAGTCTGATTAAATCTGTGTTGCATGTTGATACAAGGAAATGCTTGATCTCAGGTTGTAGATTCTTCAACGTCTCTTCTGTTTAATAAAATAAAAGAGTTAAAAATTAAGTTCAAAATAAACATATACGAGTAATCATTACAGATACCATGCCATGGTCACTTATTTAAAGTCTTGACAGTAACATTCAAATATGCAATATTTTGACAATCATACTCATTCTAATCAGATTTGAAAAGTTATATAGGAAGCATGGCGAATTGCAGTTCTTTGTGTACTTACATTGATATGAGAACTTGTAAGAATCCTAGTTACCAGGTTCACATATCTAGGCCACGAATCAGATTTGGATTCAAATCGGATTTGGATTTGCGAACCGATTTGTGCCGGATTCGCACAAGGTCCATATTTGACCCTGTAATTCAATGTGATGATTTTCTTTTGAATCATTATGTTTATTTTTGACATTTGCTATTGATCAATGATCAAGCATCATAGATCATACTATGAAATGATTTAGTTTTACAATTATGTATATTTCTCTTATTTTTTGAATATATAATGCATATATATATATATATATATATATATATATATATATATATATATATATATATATATATATATAGACACACACACACGAATCCATACGAATCATAATGGGAATTTTTTTTTTCACGAATCCACGAATCGGATTCCTGTACCCGAACCCTTCCCTGAATCCAAATCGGCAACTTAGGTAAGAGTGAAATTAAAACAGAGATTGCCACTAGTGGCAATTGCGCCCATACTCCCATTTATATCACATGTATAAATAGAGTACAAATGATAAAACTTCTTAAAGAATTAATCTTCTAAGAGAAGAAAGACATTGAACTAAGATACTTGTAGAGAGGAGCCTTATAAGAGAAGAACGATGTGTAAAAAAGCTTCTGAGGAATTAGATAAGATATATACAATACACGAGACTACAAAATAAATTGTAATAGCTCATGTTGTGTAACTGCCTTATCATTTTCTTCTTGCTTAGAGAAAACTGTTCCCAGTGATGTGTAAGTGCTACATAAGTTTGACTGGACCCCACCTAGCTTCAGTAAGTAATGGACCCTTGTAACCTATTAGTAATGGAGTTTCTCTCAGCAGTGCATGTATATGTATCATGAAAAATATGCACCAAGATAACAGCAGAAATAAATGGATTGACCAGCCAATTAAAATATCTTACTTTACAAATTTACTATTTGCTTTGAAAGCTTCTGTAAATTTGTAAACTACAAATTCTGCAGACCTGAAAAAATTTGTCACTTCAATTTACCGTCTCCACATCCCTTTAGCACAATTGCAAATCCTGTTTGAATCTGCAAAGGGAGAATTTATTCCTTGAAATCAATCTTTGCTGCAGGGTTTCCATCCTAATGCTGTAGAAATCTAATTAACTCTCCAACTAAGGTTTCAAGAAAATACCAAAACGCCAAGAAATATCCAGAATAAAAGGAAATGACTCCTCCCAATCTTCTTTTTTCCTTTCTTTTAAAACCTCTATTAGGGAGCTTTCTAGAAGTTCTTTTTTCCACCATTTAATAACTTTCTAGAAAGGTCATATGTTAACTTTTTATAAAGTGACTTTATTTTAATTTACTTTTAAACCATAAGAGCCACTTTATAATTAAAATCAATTATATTTCTGCACAATCACCAAGCTGCGGAAAATACTAAAGTAACCCAATTATGAGCTCCAACAATAAAACAACCTTAAACTTGTTGGACATCAATCTTAAAGAAGATTGGTGCTTTCTAAAAACAACAAACCTCTCCAAGAAATACGGAATGCTCCCATAATGTCTAAACTACATTCAGAAAGTGCCATGAGGCTCGCCTTGATTTCTTGAATACACTACCACTGCTGAAATTCCATTCTGAAAGGGCTGCCACTCTCCAAGAGAATTGGAGTTTCCAAAGATACTGGAAAGGCCACGAAAAGGGTACATTACAGCTTCCTCTAAAAGTGGTGGCTTATGAAAACTTGTTACCTTCACAATGTCACATATACAAATTTGAGAAGGAAGATTTGTACTTAAATGCATTTTATCCAAATTGCTGCAAAATGATACAAAGTATATACTGAATAGGTTTAAGAATAAAATCTCTTCTTTAGCTAAAAGTAGCTATAAATTTATCACCAATCTAAAGCTGTGGAAGGAGTCAATGCTAACCATGAAGCTCTTTGTAATTGGCTTGAGTACTAAATAATGTATCATGAAATTATTCATGGAATTTAGTAAAATGTTAGATAAAAGAACACTTGGCCTGGTCCTTTGATTAATGAGATCAAGTGGCTGCATGTAATAACCCTTGTGGGTCCTTTTAGGATTTTTTCCTATTATTGGATAGCTTATGGTGTCAACTTGTTTGCACAAAGGGTCAATTGTGATTAACATTTTAAGGTCATGATTGGGATTGTATAATTGAGAGATTGATGTATATGATTCCCATGATCCTTTAGGAAATTCAGGTATAGCTTTAATGAGATTAACAAGATACTTGTCAATGAGCAACCTTAAATGCCCGCATCAAATGAAGATAATGTAATTCCCTTTATGCAAGAATGATAAATTTATGATACAAAGAAGATCTGATGCAAGAAGTCTGCTAAGGGCTATTTGCTATGTTTGATGTGCTAGGTGAATTTCTTCCAATTATAATAAGATTGACTGAATTCCTGATCTGTAGCTGACTTTTTGTGTGAAGGAATACAGATTATGATCCTTGTATTGGTCTGTTCGTTCTCCCTGAATACTGTCTTGATAATCATGTGCTTGAGTAGTTAAGGATCTGATAGGAATTCTGGAAATCTTGCTCCAAGAAAGGAAGTCGGATAAGAATATAAATCTGATTTATCTTTGGTTATCCAAGGATAGGATTTCCTCAATGCAAATATAACCGTAACTGATCAGAAAAGATGTTTATTTGTATATGAGATAACTGATCTGCCCTTATATAGGAATACATAGAGCAAAATGTATGATAGCTGTTTCTAAATTGTATCCTTATAATTCTGTGTTGAGTAATTAGGGATCTGATTGTATATGAAAGTAATAAGGTCTTTATTTCTGATTGCTCTTTCTGAATATTTGCTTTATAACCCCACGGTTTGTTTGATGCCTTTCCTGTTCATTAGACTTGAAGTGTGTGCATCCCTATTCTAGTGGATGGTGGATGGTATACCATCCCCTCTTGGCTGCTCAAAGGCTTCTTATGAGCACTTCCTAGTCGAAGTTCCAATATTCAAATAACAAAATCTGCCATATCTTTTGATGAATCCACAACTTCTCCCCTTAGTATCCATTTGATGGACATGGTATTAAAAGTCACATCTCTTCAATGGAATGTTCTTCAACAATTATACCTTTTTGCTTGCCCTGATCTCCTTCAGTGGTCACTTCTCTTCATCTTAACCTTTTGGTAATGGTTATATTTAATTCATTTATTTACAAACTTGACTCCTTGTAATTGTGCCTTCTACGAATTGCATCCCGCTGAAAATGGAGTGCTCATCATTTAGTAAAGAATTACTTAAATATAATATTATTGTTTCCTTGATCGAGTGACTTCTTTTCTCCTTGAGCGAGTCTTTTCCCTTAGATAAACCTGATATGATATTATTGACTTATTGTTTCATACTTTTAAGCGAGAGGGTCATTTCAGTCTCCCTTTCCTAGAATTGCTTTCCAACAAGCAACCTTGAACCATCATTTTGATACCAGGGTCCCAAATAAGTTTGTTGAATGCTCTAACACATTTGTTGCTTCATGTTGTTTTCATTGAACTCACAAAGTTTGTCAATATTTGTCATACTATGAAGCAATTTATGTAATCTACCCATCATACAAATCCTTGGGTCCAAAGGTGTGTAGCACTATTTGATCATAACTTAGTCCTGTTGGACACTAGTGAAAGCGATCTCTTGAAGACCACCAATAGGAAGAACAATCCAATGTTGCACAAACTCCTTTGAAACACTTATTGGACGATCTCAAACTGTAACGTCTCGAAGGTGATTTTGGCTTGATGGCGATCTTTGCTCGAAGGCAATCTTGAGTTGAAGGCGATCTCAGCCCAAAGGGGATCTTGGCTCGAAGGGGATCTCGACTTGAAGGCAATCTCAACTTGAAGGGGATCTCAGCCTGAAGGCAATCTCGACCCGAAGGGGATCTCGGTTCGATTGCGATCTCCGCTCGAACGGGATCTCGTCCCAAAGGTGATCTCAACCCAAAGGCAATCTTGGCCCGAAGGCGATCTTAGGTGAAGTTGGGTTGTATTGTAGGCCCTCTTTGTGATATATCGTATGCCTTGTGTAGTACTGTAGGCCCTCTTTGAAATGTATCGTAGGCCCTGTGTTTGTAATGTTCCCTTCCACAACTCACAGGGAAAACACCTACGTGAACTCTATACAGCTTGAACCCGTCCATACGGAGGAGGGGAGAGTAGGTAGGCTGTACGGTTATCAGTTTGAAGCCCGTGTGAAACTGCTGAGACCACGCCATACGGATAGAGAGTGCCGTAGGGTGGATGCCGCCTGGGGCTGTACGATATTGGAGGGGGTTGTACGGTGCTTGTGCCAGAGGCCGTACGGTGCTGACTGCAGGCCGTACGGTGCTATCCTCAGGCCGTACGGTGATATCCTCAGACTGTACGACACCTGCTGCAGGCCGTACAGTATTAGAAGCCGTACGGTGTTGTTGACGTTCTGCTTCCCGTCTCCTTGATGCGCATGGAGCCAACTTGGTTTGCCTTGCTGATGCTGAAAACAAAGATGTAGATAACTTCCAGTACTTTGACAATATTGAAACGAGTATTTGCAAGTAGAAACAATAATATAATTATATAACTCTTTAGATTTGCCAGATCCGAAAACAAGCGAACAAACAGAATAGGGTGAGGGTTGAATCCCACTGAAACTACAAATACCAAATAGGGAGGATCTTTCACCTCCGAAATGGCAACCAACAGAATCCCAACAGGAATTTGCAAATACAAATAAAATATCAAATCTCAACATATCAAAACTAACCTACACACCGACCATAAATACCCGTCGGGAAAACTCTCGAGAGTGCACAAAAGAGCTGATGGCGACAACTATACAACGCCAACAAATAAAAATGGGCCCGAGATAAACTAAATCGATTAGAACCCAAATACAATAGTTTTATTACTCATTTAATGACGGGGACATTACAGTCCTCCTGTCCCAATAATTGCTTGTCCTCAAGCAATTTCAGGCTGGGGTGTTCCAGAATCTCTTCGCCTTCCTAGGTGGCATCTTTAAGGGGTAGATCCTTCCAGCGCACAAGAACTTCCTTGATAGTGCGTGTCCTCAATCTTTTCTCCCGATTGTCGATGATTTCTGCTGGCTCCAATACTAACTTCCCTCCGTCGTCGAGGGGTGGCAGGTCTGTGGAGACCGTCACTTGCTGGCCGACGGCTTTCTTCAGACAAGAAACATGGAAGACGTTGTGGATTTGGCTTCCCTCAGGTAGGTCCAATTCGTATGCAACTTCGCCCACTCTCCTTGTCACACGGTAGGGTCTGTAAAAGTGTGGTCTCAACTTCTCCTTCTCGGAAGCCTTCAGAGAAGATTGTTTGTATGGTTGAAGTCGAAGGTATACCAAATCCCCTACTTCAAAACTCCTCTCGATTTGGTGCCTGTCAGCGTACATTTTCAGCTGATTCTAAGCCCGTTAGAGATTTTCCTTTAGGGACCTTAAAATATGTATTGCTTCCTACAGCCAATCCTTGGCCTTCGGCACGTGACTATCACCGAGAGTCAAATCCACTAATGAAGAAGGTTCATAACCGTACAAAGCTTTGAAAGGTTCCATTCCAATGGACATGTGGAAAGTGGTATTGTAACAGTACTCTCCTAGGTGTAGCCATTTTACCCATGCCCTCTGTTGTGCTGAAACATAATTTCTGAGGTAACCTTCCAGCCATTTGTTCACAATCTCTGTTTGTTCGTCGGTCTGGGGGTGGTAATTGGTGCTTGGCGACAACTCTATCCCGGCTAGTCGAAACAATTCTTTCCAAAAATTACTGAGGAAACGATTATCTCTGTCGCTCACTATGTTTCGAGGGAGTCCATGCAGGCGGAACACCTCTCGGAAGAATAAGTCTGCTACCTGTGAGGCTGAAAACTCTGCTGGAATAACAAAGAAATGTGCATGCTTGGTTAATCTGTCGACTACCACGAAGATGCAGTCCTTCCCCTGTGCCTTAGGGAGCCCGGAGATGAAATCCATTGAGATGCTATCGCACTTCTTCTCTGGAATCAGTAATGGTTGAAGTAAACCCGTTGGTAGAGTGTGTTCGGATTTATTTTGTTGATAGGTGGAGCATTCTTGGACGTACTGTAATATATCACTCTTTAGGCCCTTCCATGAGAACCTTTCCCTGATCTGTCAGTAGGTCTTCAAGTACCCTTGATCCCCGGCTAGAGGCGAATCGTGCATTTATTTCAAGATTTTTTTCTTCAACTTGGATTTAGGCACTAGGTAAATTCTGCCTTTGTAGAAAATAATATCATCGACCACCTTATACCTGTCGTCCTGTATTTCTTTGTCTAGGAGTTGACATGCAAACGTGTCCTTGGAGTATTCGACCAACAAATGCGCTTTCCAATCCGTTGATATTTGAGATAAGGAACATATGGCCGGCTTTCTTGACAAGGCATCAGCCACTACATTATTTTTCCCTTTTACATACTCAATGTCAAAGTTGAAAGCCTGGACATTACTTACCCATTTCTGTTGTCGCTCATTCAATTCCAGCTGTTCTAGAAAATGTTTGAGGCTGTTGTGGTCTGTACGGACAACGAACTTGGCTCCGATGAGGTACTGCCGGAACTTTGTCAAGGCATGCATGATGGCTAGCATTTCTTTGTCGTATATGGAATACAACTTTTCGGCTCTTGAGAGCTTCCGACTTTTGGAAGCAATAGGGTGGCAATCCTGCATTAAGACGGCCCCGATACCCTCTCTAGAGGCATCGCACTCCTGGATGAAAGGTCGAGTGAAATCTGGCAGTGCAAGGACCGGGTAAGAACTCATAATCTCCTTGAGTTTCTCAAAAGTCTGATGTGCCCGTTCATTCCACTGAAAAGACCTCTTCTTTGTTAGATTGGTGAGTGGTGCGCTGAGCTGTGATAACCCCTTCACGAACCGTTTATAGTAACTACACAATCCAAAGAATCCACGTAGTTCTGAAAGAGTCTTCGGAGGTGGCCAATCCAAGATAGCCTGAATCTTCTCTTGATGTACTTGAACTCCTCGGCTACTGATAATGTGCCCCAAATATAATATCTTTGTCATCCCGAATTCACATTTGGATCTTTTGGCGAACAAAAGTTGTGTCTTCATAATCTCGAGGACTTCTCCCAAATGCCTTAAGTGCTCCTCCCATGTCCTGCTGTAGATCAATATATCATTGAAGAATACCAATAGGAACTTACGTAGCTGTTTGTTAAAAATGTGACTCATGCAAGATTGGAAAGTAGCTGGAGCATTGGTCAATCCGAATGGCATGACCAAAAATTCATAATGCCCATAATGGCAACGAAATGCTGTTTTCTCCACATCCTGTTCCCTCATGCAGATTTGGTGATACCCTGAACAAAGGTCTATTTTGGAGAAATAGACGGCGCCGTGTAACTCATCCAGCGATTCATTGATCCTGGGAATTGGATACCTGTTCTTGATGGTCTTTTTGTTCAGCGCGCGGTAATCTATACACATTCGCAACGTTCCGTCCTTTTTAACTAGTACTACCGATGATGCAAAGGGGTTGGAGCTGGGTCTAATCCACCCTTTGTCAAGAAGTTCCTGTATCATTTTTTCAATCTCATCTTTCAGCCTCTTAGGGTGGCGTTACAACAACATGATAAACGGTTTGGCACCAGTTTCCATCTCAATAGTGTGTTCAAACCCCCAGTGTGGTGGTATGCCTGGCGATATGTCGAGGAAGACTTGGTGATGTCTATCGAAAACTGCTTGAAGTTCTTCATCTTGATGGTCAGTTCTTTGTCCCTGTATGGGTTCTGTCGAGGCAAAACAGTGTGCGGCCCAGACCACATCGTCGTGTCTGAAGATTGCTTCCATCTGTTGGGCTGAAACTTCCTTCGGTCCTCCATTCGACATCCCTCTCGGCACAACCTTTTTGCCGTTTACCTCAAAGGAGAACTCCATTCGCTTGAAACTTTGTGTGTATTCATCCAATGTTTCCATCCATTGAATGCCCATAATGACTTCCATGTCGTCCAAATCGACCACAAAGAAGTCATCCGTCACTGTGTGGTTCTCCATGGTAATGCTCAGTTGCGGAATCAAATGAGTGCATTTTAACAGGTTTCCTCCCACCACCTTGACGTCAAATCCCTAGTGTGCCTCTGTACATAAACTTCACTAGCTCACCAGCGATGAGTTAATGAAATTGAGTGTGGCTCCGCTGTCAAGCATGACCACGATCCGTTGCCCTTGGAGGGTGCCTCAGACCCGAAATACAGTACACCTTGGAGTTCCCGCCAGAGTAGCAATGACGCCTCCTCTCTTCAAGAGTGTGGCTATTCTTTCTGTGCGGTTGAGGTTTACCTCCCCAGAAGCTTGTTGTTCATCCCCTTCGGCTTTCGGTGTGTGTTCCTCCTCACCGTCGGACAATACCTCAATGTAATGGATTTTTCCTTTGCCAAGGCATCGATGTCCCAGTACCCACAACTCCTTACAGTTGAAACAAAGTTTTTTCCTTCTGAGTTCCTGTCTAGTTGCCTCATCCAATGGGGGTTTGCTGTCTCTTTCCCTTGGAGCGAGAGGTGGTTTGGACTGTGAGTAATATTTGGTGGAAGATGTCGCATGTTGCGTGCCTTCTTGATTGCCTCCGTGAGTGTGATGGGGTTGAATCCCTTCACCTAGCCCTTCAAGAGTTCCACTAGTCCATCCATAGACAACACCACCAATCGTCTTTGTGAAATATCTTTTACCAAGCAAACATTCTTTGAAATTCTGTTATGTAACCATCGATTGTGCTGGATTGCTTTAACTGAGCCAATTCTTTGAAATTTAGTTCTGGATCCTTTCCATCAAAACGGTCTATCAGTCTCTCAGTGAATTCAACGTAGGAATTTATTTGGTAGTGGCTGAGAGTAACCATGCCATGATGCCACCATTTGTGTGCTATTCCTTCTAGATGTAGTGCAGCAAATTTGATGGCCTCATCCTCCTGCATAGGGTTGAGCTAGAAATGTGTCTGCTTTTTGCACCCATGCTCAAGCTGTAATAGTTCCAGACCCATCAAAGGATGACAGATTAACTTTACCAATCTTTTGTTTGAGATCGTCATTATAGTAGCCATGCTTGTTTCCGCCCGAGTATCTCATTCTCAGCTCAGCATAATCTTTGTAGGATATATCTCCTTCCATATTTGCATTCCTCCAATCTTCCTGAAGTTGATCTTGTATTTCCTCGAAAGTTGGTTGCTCTCTATGTTGTTCTTCCGCCCGTGGAGGGAAAGTTGGCATTGACAGTCGAGAGCGTACGGTTTGCGGGTTTGCCCTTCTTGAAACAGAATTGTCACTATGTTCGACAGATATCTTGCCTTCAGCCAATTTTTGCAGCGTCTCTTCCATGAGGTGCTGAGTGTCATTTATCTGTGCCTGGTTCCTAGTGAGCTCTCTCAGGAGAGTCATGACTTCAGTGGCAGGATCTTGGTTTGCCATTCCACCGACTAAGTGATATCTCCTCTTTTTCCTTGAATAAACTCTCATTCAATACCCACAAGCTGGCAAAATCACCAACTCTGATACCACTGTAATGTTCCTTTCCACAACTCACAGGGAAAACACCTACGTGAACTCTATACAGCTTGAACCCGTCCGTACGGAGGAGGGGAGAGTAGATAGGCTGTACGGTTATCAGTTTGAAGCCCGTGTGTAACTGCTGAGACCATGCCGTACGGATGGAGAGTGCCGTAGGGTGGATGCCGCCTGGGGCCGTATCGTATTGGAGGGGGCCGTACGGTGCTATCCTCAAGCCGTACGGTGTTGCAGGCTGTACAGTTATGAAGGCCGTACGGTGATTTCCTTAGGCCGTACGGTGTTGCAGACCGTACGGTACTTGCTGTAGGCCGTACAGTATTAGAAGCCGTACGGTGTTGTTGACGTTCTGCTTCCCGTCTCCTTGATGCGCACGGAGCCAACTTGGTTTGCCTTCCTGATGCTGAAAACAAAGATGTAGATAACTTCCAGTACTTTGACAATATTGAAACGAGTATTTGCAAGTAGAAATAATAATATAATTATATAACTCTTCAGATTTGCCAGATCCGAAAACAAGCGAACAAACAGAATAGGGTGAGGGTTGATTCCCACGGAAACTGCAAATACCAAATAGGGAGGATCTTTCACCTCTGAAATGGAAACCAGCAGAATCCCAATAGGAATTCACAAATACAAATAAAATATCAAATCTCCACATCAAAACTAACCTACATGCCAAGCATAAATACCCGTCGGGAAAACTCCCGAGAGTGCACAAAAGAGCCGATGGCGACAACTATACTACGCCAACAAATAAAAATGGGCCCGAGATAAACTAAATCGATCGGAACCCAAATACAATAGTTTTATTACTCATTTAATGACGGGGACATTACAGTGTTGTTATGTAGGCCCTCTTTGTGATGTACCGTAGGCCCTGTGTTGTACTGTAGGCCCTCTCTGTGAGCCCTTAATGCACTCGTAGATGAATAACAAAGTATGCAAGAATGATCATATACCAATTACTAAATTGAATCGCCAAAGATTTCACAAAGGTCTGCACATGTAAGAAGAAATTCAGATTCAATAATGATAACACTTCAGAATCTCAGATTATATCAAATAGATCTTCAATATAACAATTTCGGACCAAAAGCCAAATAAAGATTTGTGCCGAATACAAATTTGTCTTCGAATGAAGACTTTCAAAAATTTGGAGCATACAGTGAAATATCAGAATGATATTTTTAATGGCAGACTAGGGTGGCTGTGGACCATTGAAACTACAATGACAGAATAGGGAGGATCTTCCACCTCCAAAATTGCGCACAAACGACCTTCAGCCTTCAACTTCCGGAACTACAAAGAAGAGTCAAATACCATCTATGATGATTTACAATGCCCAGCCATCGCCTTATAAAGGCCTCCAAGAAGCGTCTAGAGATTTACAAGCTGACATTATTAATATATTTTATTACTTTATTATTCGGGCCCCTTTATTTAATAATTAAATTAATTAATTAAATAAGTCCTTATGATATTATTTTAATTTTTGGTCCTATTATTCGGGCCCCTTTATTTAATAATTAAATTAATTAATTAAATAAGTCCTTATGATATTATTTTAATTTTTGGACCACTTAATTAACCTAATTAAGACGTTTATGAAAATTGGGGACATTACAAATCCTTGCCGCCCAAAGATTGCTTGCCCTCAAGCAATCCGTCATCAAATAGTTTGGCAACGAAGCTCCAGGATCCCAAACCAAGTGCAGAAGTTGGTAGCAGTGTCCATTGAAATCTTATGGTGCTTCAGGATCACATGCACGAGTAAACCACCATCAAGCTTTCGCTGCACCACTCTGATATAAACATTGCCATGTCCGGAGTCACCAGGATCCTAAGGAAGCCAATCATAAAACACATCGATGCTCTAAACCAAAGCCTTCATGCCATCATGCTCATCAATCTCTTCTAGAATCTCATAAGTCAGGTAGATGTTTTTGTGAGTAAGCCCTTCACATGAAGAAATTGCAATCATGCATGCCTCATGCCTAACCAAAGGGTAAACTCCATAATCAACCCACTCTAGAGATTGCTTCTTCAAATGATCCTTGGTCGAGTCTGCATCACTAGGAGGCTGAACAACCACCAGTAGAGCTCTCTCCTTTGGAGGGTCATTGATAGAACCCGCATCTTCATCAATTGGATCGACGAAATTTGTGCAATCATCTTCTTCACCCTTGTAGTTGTCTTCAAGGTTTAGGTGTTCTCCACTTGAAGGGACAATTATTGTCTCTTGCTTGTCTATAACCCCTTGTGGATCTGTGAGCATGTCCTTATCCTCTTTAGGATTAAATGTGTCGTGTAGCCACTTGTCATTCTCCCACTCCAGATTATTGTTGCAGAATATATTACCCTTAGAGGACGAATACTTCATTCACAGTTCTATATAGTCTTCAAGAGATATGACCGTTTGCCATCCACCATCAATCCAATCTTGCTTGATTTTCTTTTGTGATTCAACTTAAGTGGGCCTATCCAATTCCTGTTTATCGATCCTCGGAAGGAAGGTCGACATAGTCGGCCTTGTGTTGCAACACTGTGAATCTCCTTTCGTACTTGCTTCTCTCAAGAGGTTGAGCGTCTCCTCCATCCGTTGGTACCTTCTTGTCAGGGTGTGGCGGAGCTTCTCCTAAATTCTTCTTAGCTCCCTCAACGCATCTTCCAATCCATCACTTGATGCCATGTTTCTCTCAACAGGTTGGTAGGGTCACCAACTTTGATACCACTGTAAAGTCATGAAGGTGATTTCAGCCTAGAGGCGATCTCTGCTCGAAGACAATCTCGTCTCGAAGGCGATCTTTTCTCGAAGGAAATCTCGGCCCGAAGGCGATCTCGGCTCGAAGGGGATCTCGACCCAAAGGCAATCTCGACTCAAAGGCAATCTTGGCTTGAAGGGGATCTCAGCCCAAAGGGGATCTCGTCTCGAAGGTGATCTCGACCCGAAGGCAATCTCGACTCGAAGGCGATCTCGGGTGAAGTTGGGTTGTACCATAGGCCCTCTCTGTGATATACCATATGCCTTGTGTAGTAATGTAGTCCCTCTCTGTGATGTATCGTAGGCTTTGCGTTGTACCGTAGGCCCTCTCTATGAAGTACCGTAGGCCCTCTTTGTGATGTATTGTAGGCCTTGCGTTGTACCGTAGGCCCTCTTTGTGATGTACCATAGGCCCTGTGTTGTACCGTAGGCCCTCTCTATGATGTAACGTAGGCCCTGTGTTGTATTGTAGACCCTCTCTTTGATGTACCGTATGCTCTTAATGCACTTGTAGATGAATATTAGAGTATGCAAGAATGATCATATACCAATTACTAAATTGAATTGCCAAAGATTTCACAAGGTCCGCACATGTAAGAAGAAATTCAGATTCAATAATGATAGTACTTCAGATTATATCGGTTCAATATAACTAGGTACTTCAGATTACTAGGTTCAATATAACAATTTCGGACCAAAAGCCGAATACAAATTTGTCTTCAAATGAAGACTTTCACAAATTTGGAGCACGTAGTGAAATATCGGAATGATATTTCCAACGGCAGACTAGGGTGGCTGTAAACTACCGAAACTGTAATCACAGAATGGGGAGGATCTTCCACCTTCAAAATTGCTCACAAACCACCTTCAACCTTTAGTCTCTGGAAATACAAAGAAGAGTCAAATACCATCATGATGATTTACAATGCCCAACCATCGCCTTATAAAGGCCTCCAAGAAGCATCTAGAGATTTACAACAAGCTGACATTATTAATTTATTTTATTACTTTATTATTCGGGCCCCTTTATTTAATAATTAAATTAATTAATTAAATAAGTCCTTATGATATTATTTTAATTTTTGGGCCACTTAATTAATTAACCTAATTAAGACGCTTATGAAAATTGGGGACATTACACAAACTTTAACATTATAAGTTTCCAAAATCATCATGGGCTCAAGGACTATTGAATTCCAAACGATTCCAGCATTCCAAGTTAGTCTTAGAAAAGAACCATGACACTGATGTTGTGCCATTCTCATACCCAAACTGTCTCTATCTCTTCTGGAACCCTAAGAAATGTTCATTGTCTAAACCCAGAGAATCAATACTGATTTATGACAAAAGAAAATTGTTCAACCAATATTCTCTCAAGCTGTCGAGAGGAAAATCCCATATTTTCCAATCTATTGCAACCATCACAATGTTATAGGAAGAATTGTATAGCAATATCCTAGAATGTTGGTAGGAATTACTGTTCACTGTGGTGGAGGTGAAAATCTGAATGGTACTTGTAGGATCTCTCACAATTAGCTCCCATAAAGCTAGCAATGGTTCTCATTCAACAACCACTTGGACATAAACTAATGTCATTGTCAAGGAAAAATAATGGAAACTATAACTATTTTGTATAGGATGTATAGATATAATTGAAGTGTCACCCTTTTTTCAACCAAGATTAAACATTCAACATTTGATCGTTGATCAAAAGAAGGAATCCTCTTCATTGACCAGACCTGAACTATAATCTCTTGTAATTTGATTGGTGATAGCATCACTATGGTTTGTCTCACTACTCCGAGCTTGTTTCCACACTTACTTGATAGGAAATGCACTGGGGTTCCAGGTTTTATGATTGTCTTCAATCTTGTCACATGATTCTAGAGTGGCTTCTTTATCCAACTCTTAAAAATGGATTATCATAGGTCACATTAGCTTCAACCTCAAACAAGGGATTATTAATAAGCTGAAGGTTTTTCTTGTTTCCAAAACCAAACCTATCTTTTTCCAAACTTCCATTATCTGATTTGTCTAGACAATGATTGAAGTCATAGGTCTCATCTATGTTGTCCAATTCCTTAATCTCATCATTTCTTCCTTTGTCTTCTGGTTCCTCGAAGTGTTTGGTTACTAATCTTGATTTTTTGCTTGTAAGGTTTAATGAACATCTATCAACTTATCTTTTTCTTGCTTATATAGATCTAGGGCTTCATGACATCTAGCTGCCGATCTATTCTTTCTTGCTATCTTCGGTACCTCATCCTCCAAGGCCTTCAATGCTATTTGTTGAGATCTTTGACTAGGTGAGTGTGGGTGTGTAACTCTTGATGCAAACTGGAATCACAGTATTTAGTTTGAAAACTCATCTCTTGTTCATCCAAGTGTCCATGCCTTTGCTTTATTTTCTGCAAACTCTCTTTCTTGAGAAGCTATCATCTTGGTATGTTTAGCTTTGTCATTCCACCATTCACAGTCATAGAGTCCTCTCCACATGTTCAGCACTATCCATTAGTTTCCTTGGTTCTTTTCTTGGCATTGCTTCCTCAAATATTTTCCTCGTCTACTTGTCTTTATCCTCCTTAGGTTTTTGTTGACTTTTTTGAGTTTTTTCTTTCCATTCTTTTGTGACCCATAGCTGTCCTTTCCAATCTTGCGATGCCAGAATTCTTTGTTTATTTGTCTCAAGATGACTTGTAATGTCCGCTAATATTATTTTTTAGGGTTTTGCCTGATTTCTTGATTTGTAAGAGATTTCTTTCCATCTGTGGCTTCCTTTCAGTTCTTTTATTTTCTATAATTGTATGTATTGCTGAAAGATCCCCAACTGGATTTGATTAAAAATTCTGAATTTGTTTGAATTTTTTCCAAGCTTGCTGAATGTTTTTGGTATTTTGCAATTTCTAATTTTTTTTTTTTCAAGTTTTCTGATTTTTTTGGATATGTAGAATGGAAAGATCAAAATTTGACAAAAATAACTGAAATAAACTAAGTTGTAAATTTGAGATAACTAAAGGAGGTAATTTGGATTTTTATTTTGCAAAACAATGAATTACATACCCGTGCTAGGGCTGTACGACTTGGAGCTTGTTTCACCAGCCAATTTTTTTGACAACAATTAATTTCTTCACCTCTGATCTGAATCTGCTGTTCAAAACTGAGTAGCCTGATCCAACTTTAATTCTGAATTGCCCTGAATTATTCCTCCAAATGTCCAACCTGGAAGGATGTGGCTTCAGCCTGGAAGTGATACCACTATGAACTAGAAGCCTAGAAGGTGCGGAGTTTGCCGTACAAACATATATCTGATGTCTGATATAAAATTTCTGTACTAACCAGTCTGGTATAATGATATACTTCTCTGAAATTGATGCCAAACTGAAACCCTATCACTCAATGCTGTTGTACGGCTAGGATAGGAATAAAAGAAATACCATAAATGTACTGCCAACTCTCAGATCTGCAATTTTAATTGCTTTAACTGCTCTCCACATTTCTGATTCAAGATTACTTTTCAATAATTCAATGCCACTCTGATAATAGTTCTGATTTGTGATGAAAATTGACACTAGATAAGTTGGGGTTTCGTCCAACTTTCTCCACTTCCAGGAGTTTTCGTTCCTGGAAGCCTGATTGATGCTCAAACCCTTCTCAGAGCTCAAACTTCAATAGCTGATGTGAAAATAATAATCTAGGATGCTCAAAAATGACTGCCACAAACTCTTTTTATCTCTTTTTCCTCTTTCTCCATGAAGTTTGAACTTTTAGGGCTTCTAATCATTTATTTCTAATGAACTTTATTATATTTTATTTTATTCCCCTTCTAGGGATTCAAACCACATGAGGCCTTATTTGTCATTATAAAAATGCCCCCCCTTTTAAATATAACTTATAACCCCATTTCTTAGGCAAATGTGCCATGGGCCTTTTTTTAATATTTTATCATAATATAAAGTGACTTGATTAATTCACTTTATTATTACTTTGTTTAAATCAAACTTAGGAAATAATTTAATTATTTCTAATTTATTCATAAACTGATCATCAGGACTCCAAACTGAAATCTGATTGATGCCACCAGTTCAAGGATGATACCTGAGTGCTGCAGGCGAATTGACAGTCTCCCCTAAAAAATAGGAAGATCTTGGAGGTCCCCTGATGCGTTTTAGTCAACTCCCTATCAATCCCTAAAAAGTAGGATTCCCTCCTGGATCCCATACTAATCTAAGACACATTGCTCCACCAATCCGCTATGCTACTCTTATATAAACATCTATATACCCAGAGTGAAGCAACTCATCATGGATCCATTGAAGAAATGTACAACATATGTCAATGCTAGGTTCCCAAACCTCTATGCCGTCATATCCATCCATCATGTCAATCCTCATAATGCTGCTGCTATGAATCAGGACATCTTCTATCCATTTGAGAACTTCACACCCAAGGAAGCCATAAGAACCATCAACAATCAAGGCTAATAGGAATTCATTAATGAGCCAGTCTCCAACAAGGGAAGTGCGATGAATACTTCTCCAAACAGCTGCTGCAACTTCACCTATATCTCCACAAGTTAGTATGCCTTCATTGTAGGATGCTAAGTATATGTTTTGTTTAGCCATGAACTGAATGAAGTTCCTTACATACTGATCCTCATAGCCCAATGTAAACTCCAAGAAGACTGAATCACTCATCAACAAGTACATCGTTGTCCTATCATATGGAAGAGGTGACAAGTCCATCGATGAATGGGAGATGTTTCTATTTCTCAACAAAGTCGAGCTTTTAGTGGCTGAACCACTATGTATGCCACCAAATATCTTATCAATTCTAGGTAGGAAGGAATCAACTTCACACCCAACTATCCCTACTTGAATGTTCTCAATGCAAGGTCTCAAATTTGACTCATGAGATGAAGGAGTTTTGCTAACCAAACTCAGAAAATCAGACTTGTGCTTACACCTCTTCAATATATCTTCACCATCGTCTTCTTCCCTTGGAAGAATTAAAGACCTAATGGATGATCCTCTTTGTTTCCTTGCATCACCTAGCTGATTGTGACGTCCTTTGACTCTTTGGAGGTGTTGTCTTACTTGGGCAGCAAGCATCTTTGCTTGGGTAGTTCTATGCAACCAGTCTTCATTCAACCTTTGACAATGCTCTATATCTACTACCCCAAAGTACTCAAAATCTGGTTTATGATGGGGTGTATAATTCACATCATCACGATCCATGCTTGCACAATGTGTATCCTCAAATGTAGAATGCAAATCATTGTCCTCTTCTTGATCAAAAGCTACTATATCTTGAGGAAGTGAAGTTATGTCTCTGCTGTTATGATTTTTAGAATTACGGTCATACCTTAGTGACAAATCCTCAATTGAAACAAGCACTTTTTTCTTGCCCTTTTCATCCTCAATTTTTATATCTTGAATGCCCAAGCTTGAGGTCTTTTCTTTACTGATCAACCCATGTGTCAAATCTGCAAATTCATGTAAATGAGGAAGGGAACTACTACTGTTCATTCCCGGAAAACTAACATTGATTTTTTTATCTTCCTTCATGCTTTTGACATTCTCAATGCTTATTCCCTCGAACCCATGAACAAACAAGCTGTCATCAACATCAACACTGTTATACATGCCATCCTTCATGTCTAATGGGAAGGGGAAGGTTTTGACAACCAGTGTAACACCGGTGCTTGGGTACGTCGGGACGCCAGGTCGAGTTTCTGGGATGGGGAGACAAAGGGCCTCGATTTCGGGACGGTGGGGGGACGATGGCGACAGGGTGAGGGGGCAGGGGGTGTTGTATACTATACATATATAGAACTTGAAATGCTAGTTATGAAATGATGTTTCAGTACAACATACCAAATTGAAATACGTGAACATAGCAAAATTGCAACATGAACCAGAACCATTGAACATTCAACATAGTAACATAGTACATACCCAATATTAACATTCAAAAATAAAAATTCAAATAGAAATTCAAGTACCCGTCCCGCTGGCGGCGTGGTTGTGGAATGGCGGAGGTGGGGGTACTCGGGTACTCCAAGTACCCGGTGCGGGGATGTTTCGGGGATGGGTAATTCGAGGTTTTTCGGGGGGTGCGAGTCCCCGGGTTTCACTAGTGACAACATTTTGGTTCTAAGTGGATCCATCACAAACAAGATCCATGTCATGTGAAGGAAGAACCATCACACCTGGGTCCCAAATGCAAAAGTGCTGTTGCTATATTCAAGAACTATATGATCCATGTCTCTTTGTATACAACATATCGATTTTTCTGAAGTACCATCAGATTTGTAAACACCATCCAACTCAAAGAGAGGATTGTTAATTAACTTCTCCATACCCATCTCACACAAAGTATGAGTTTTCTGTCCTTCACAAGAGGTTGCTGCGAGTGACCGATTTTCTAA
Source organism: Chamaecyparis obtusa (assembly GCA_027943335.1). NCBI lineage: Eukaryota > Viridiplantae > Streptophyta > Pinopsida > Cupressales > Cupressaceae > Chamaecyparis > Chamaecyparis obtusa. The sequence goes on along the minus strand of BSBK01003092.1, from coordinate 230,804 downwards.
TTTTGTAGGTGAAGCATGAGCTAAACTCAACTCGACATTCAGCTCTTCAATCTGATTCTCTGCCATGAGGAGAGCTACTTGAAATTTTTCCAAAGCTTCCCTAGTCCTCACAAGTTCCGAAGCAAGAAGATTGACCTCCTCTTCTTTCCTCAAAGCATTTGAATACATATTACCAAGATCAAGAAGATGATCTCTATCTGAAAGGAGATTTAAATAATTATTCTTCATTGTCTCCAAGGCTTTCTTAAACACCTGCAAATCAGAGATTGATGAAGTCTCTTCTTTGCCTTTATGTCTTCCCTCAAGTTGGACCTTCCAAAGGTAGTTCTCTATTAATTTGTGGGAATTATCAAAATGTGATAAGGCTGCAACAATCATATCTTCAGTGACCTTCAACTGCCTCTTCAAATTATGTGATTCAAATGGCCTTGCACCAAAATCTACCACAGTAATAAATTTCCCGATTTGCCCTCAAAATCATGCCATGCTAAAGATCTTTGGTCAAACTCATCAAAGTGACTTGGGCTGCCACACAATGAAATTTCTGATTTGTTGTCACTTGTAAGATTGATACCACCGTAAAAAACATCAAACTTACTAGTTGAGGCCTTGCATTCCTCAAGTATGAATATGGTGGGACAACACTATGATCAATCAAAGAAGTACTAGTGGAATCCATATCTTCTTGTGATTCATCATTGTCAAGCTTTAAATTAACATGCTCTATGTCAATGGGACTTGTTAGCATTTAAACCTGCAGATGATTAAAATATTCAGGAAATTCACTGAACACTAGACTCGTGTACTCCCAACAGCTGCATCCAACACAATTGAAATGCTAAGGTACTAAGGCTTCAAGCCTTCTTCACTTTGAGTAAAACTCGGGCGGGTTTACCTTTCTCAAATGCTTCTACAAAGCACTATAAAATTGATCCATGTACTTGGACATAGTCAAATACAGTCAAGTAACATACAAATAAAGTAAGTAGAATAGGTTTTGATATTTTGGTAGTGAAAAGATGCAAATCAAGGTAAAACCAGTGCCTTATTCATTGGGTCAGAGTCAAAACTTAACATCTACAGGATCCTATTAATCACAAAGATACCAGAACTCAAATGAAATGCCTAGCAGTTCATTATCCCAATTCCCAGCCTTGCCATCAAATTTATGTATAGATCTTTAATTCCCAGAGACCTCCCTAAAGATTTACTCTCTCCTTGAGAGAAACTTTGAGTTCAACCTCTATATTCATCTTATGAACAACACATTAAAGAGCCTTACTAATTAATGCATAAGAAAAACAAAGAATCCATACACAAAGACAGCCAGAGGTAGCAACGAAGTCCCAATGTATTTGTATTAATTTTAAACTGTATCCATACAAATTTCAACAATAACTTCAAAGAAGTTAGATTCTATTTTCAGTATTTTCTTTACAAAAACTTTCACCACCTTTCAAAAAGAGCAAAAACTTGCTACTTATACCTGTAGCCATCTTGGAATCCTCGAAAGGATGCAACAAGCTTCGGATGGCTAGGAAAATGACTTGCACTACAGACAAAAAGTACAAACCATAATGACAATGACTGGAAAAACAGAAAGTAGTTCAAAACTACTAGCACCTTTACAAGTGGCACCTTTGTTTGAAGATATTTCAGAGCATTTACTTGATTTGTTACATGAATGATGACCGCCATTACAGGCTAACTTACATCATCCTTTGTTCGGTACATGCTCTCCCTGGAAATCTGGATCAGGTGCCATGTGTACTTTATTCTTCTTCCAACACTAGGACAACTAACTTCTTCTTTTTCCTCTTTGTCATTTTGTCCCATGCTGCCACATCATCATCAGATGACCAATTGTAGGCCTGCAGTTCCTATAATGACTTGATCTGTAGGTCCCACATGGAATCAGTTATACCTTTAACCTCTGCCATAAACCGTATGCAGTCACCTTCAACCTTAAATAAACTATTAGTTATACCATTGCATCCCTCCAAGTCTAAGGCATTGTCACTATTAAGGAAAGCTTCTTGTTTGATTACCAAATGATCCATTGATGTCTTCCATTCATCTGCACTGATTACATTTCCATCCTCATCATACACTTAAGGCAGGTACTTACTGTAATCCTTATCAAACATAGCCAACTTGGCTTTTATCTGGTTAGACTTTCCTTTAAAGAACTTTGAGATAGCACTGATTAAACCAATCTTTTCATATACTTCTGTCACTACCTCAGGGATATCGGGCCTATGCTCTTGCAAAGCATCAAGCTTCTCAAACAATAAGCCCCTCCTTGACCATACACTGTAAAGTGGCTCTAAAGTGGTTAGTGACTCATTCACCTTATCATTGGCCTTGTGCAACAGACTAACTGATTGATGGACTGACTCCATCTTCTCCTTTATTCTATTTTGCCTATATTGCACAATCTTTGTTATGGTATCCAGGGATGCATCCAATCTTATTTTCTCTAAGTCTTCAACAGGCTTATCAGGAACTTCTGCATCTGTTTGAGGAGGAGCATCAATTTGCAAAGAAGGGGGAGGGACTACTGTAATGACCCCTTCTAGTAGGATCACGAAAACCCCCAAATTTGAATTGTGGCAATTCGTCAAACACTTGGCATGCACTGAACGGTTTTGCTTGTAATGATGTGTTTCAGTGTGATTATTGCTTTGGACACCAATTTTGCACTTGAGATAACAATACCAATATAAGAAGTGACAATGCAAAGCCAATATATCATAAACTTCTCAAATCTGATTGCAATGTTCAGTAGACTGGTTTTCTATAAATATATGACTGTTACAAACTCTTACATATGAGCACTGAATTGTGACAAGAGAATGTATGACTGTCACACATGAACAAGATCTTGCAATGCACTATCTCAACCTAACTACAATATAGCAATGTCTGATTACAACTTTCAGATTTGTCTACTTCCAAAGATTGCAATGAATTGACAATTGTAACTATGCAAGTTTGAGACCTTAACAATGCACCAATTTGATAGTCTTTCAACATACATTAACTATGATGATCTAAATTACAAATCCCTGATTTCAACTGATAACAGTGACTGTTTTTATGACATATACTGGACTATTACAGCAGTGATAGAAAATGCAACTCCTATTAGAATTTTGACATCAAATATCAAACTTCAAATTATGCAAAGGAACCTGGATAGTGCTGCAACTTTATTGAATCAAATGCTGATGAAGAAGACCTGACGCTGCACCCCCAAACTGGTCCAAAATCTGTACTGTACCCTGCTGCTGTACTGGGCCGTACAGTACGGACATGTACGGCTGCAGTATTACTTTATATGCAAAGTTGTGACTGCTGAAAATGATGCAAACAGAATCGCCTAGGGTTGTATTATCACTTCCCAAATGCATAAAATTAATCTCCAAGTAGATTAGGAGATATGAACAAAAATCTGATTCCAAACCCTGGTATGACTAAACTGAAAACGTACCAAAATGATCTCCAAATCTTCACCAAATGATTCACCAATTAAGTGATGAATTCCAAACCCTTATTCAACCAGTTACAAACCCTCAATATCAATTTTTCAAGTCTGCTTTTTCGGACTGCTTTTTCGGGTCTGTTTTTTCGGACTGCTTTTTCGGGTTTGCTTTTTCGGACTGCTTTTTTCGGATTTGCTTTTTCGGACAGCTTTTTCGGATCTGCTAAAAATTGCCTCCTATAATTTCGGCCCTACTAAAAATGCCTCCTGAAATGTTGTTTCAATCACAAACAAACCCTTACATTAAATTCTCAATGAAGTACCAATGAGATGGCTGAGTACCAACTCCAAATTTGCAACCCTTCAGTAGATATTTCACTATCTCAGTTATGCCAATCCAAGGGAGTCATTCGTTCCCAAAGATCGAATAGTATTTGCAGACCATAAGGCTACAAATTGCTTCACAATGAAGAAGTAGAAGAAATCCCAAATCCAAGCATGTCCAAATGAGAGGCCAAGCCCTCTATTTATTCTTTTCCTTGAGAAGTTGCTAGAACTTCTAGAAACATCCAATTATAATGTACTTTATAATAAAATAACATTATAATAATAAAGTACATTTCTCAACTCAAAATTATAACAATGTAGGCCCAAATGTCTCATAACTGAATGTAGGCCCAACTACGAATGAACGTAGGCTCAAGACTGAACGTAGGCTCTACTACAACTGGATGTAGGCTCACTCTGGATGTAGGCTCCACTACAACTGCATGTAGGCCCAAACTGGATGTAGGCTCTATCGAATGTAGGCTCTGTCAGCAATATGCAATCAAATGATCAACATAATGACCCTCTCTCCAAACCATTTGCCTACGAGAGTCGATGATAGGCAAATCCGTCATGCCAAATGATGTCAGCCAAAATGGGGACATGACAACTACCTTTGAAGCTTCTTCAAGCTTGGCTTTCAAATCCTCAAGTTCATCCTCCATATTTTTAATCATCATAAGTTTTAGATCCCTGTCCTTGGCAACCTTCATTGAATTCTCAAATAATTTGTCATACCTCTCTGACAATTGGATGGTTTTGGCCTCATTAAGGTGAGCAAAGTGTACAATTGCCTTTGAGACCTCAAGATCAGCAGTGTTTTGCACAGTCCAAACAATCTTGTCTCCCTCCATCTTATCTTCAATGCTTACTAAGGCTGGCTTCTGAGTTCTAGGGGCCATAGACCAAAGTGCAACAGCTTGTGATTTGGGGTCATAACCACTCCCTCTGATTATGTCATCTATCTGCACTTCATATGACAAGCTTCCCTTTGGTTGCTTTCTAATTTGATCAATGATGAAGGCAGAGGTCAAGTCCCATCTAGGAGTTAGAAGCATGCCACTTGATTTAACCATCTCTCTTGCCTCTTCCATAGTAATCCCCTCAAGACTGGGATCATATGACGTTAGGGCCCTCATAGTTTCCTCACTTGGCTGCATCCCTTCAGGCAGAGACCTCCTCACTTCATCTTGCTTCCTCCAAATGAGGAAATCCTTAAATTCTTTGCTTTTGATGAACTGGTCATCACTGAGAAACTCTTCCTGATAAAGTTCTCTTTCATCTGTTCCCATCAATAAGGGTAAATCGCCTTCTTCTTTTGATACAATTTTCTTGCCATCCCTGATGGCCTTTCTCATTTGATGGTGATAAGCCCTATTACCAGGCACAAGAGCTGAAGCAATGTCAATTACCTTCTTTTGCTTTCTCACCTTTGAAGGCTCACCAACTTCAAGCCTCTGTTTTTTCAAAGGTGGCTCAGAAGTAGCCCCTTCCTCCTGTTGTTCTTGAGTCAAGTCAATTATTGGTGCATCCTCTCCTTGAGGTGGGCTACTAGCCTCTTGAGATTCATCAGTGAACTCCTCGGGCTCAGAAGTAGAATAATCTCTTGGCACATCCAACTTCACCTCAAGCATCCCCTCCAATTGGTTAGATAGGGTGCCATGCATCTCTATCATCTTTTCCATTCTTTGCAGATATGGGAGCTTAGGGAAATAACCATCAAAAGGAATTCCTGCCTTCTTTAGTCTAACCTCTATGTCCAACAAATCAAAATACTTGGTCCATCTTCTTCCTGCTTCATCTAAGTCCAACATATTTCTTATTACATCCTCCTCATCTAGGCCCTCATGCTCTCTGATTGTTCCAATGCTAGGAATCAAAGTCATTCTGGCAATCTTCATGAAACCCTCAAAATCAACATACCGGCATGTACTTGTAGCCATTTTGAAATGATTGAGCCAGCTATTGACTTGGTCAAGTGCTCTTTTTCCAATCAAGAAGCTACCAATTCTGAATTGCTTCGGTGTGAAGGTACCCTTCCTATGAGGTGCTAGGTGCTCCTTGTCAGTCCATATTAATTGCCAGATGAATTCCATCATAGCAACCCTAGGAGGTGCAAACTTAGGAAGTAAGTGTGGAGGTTGGGGGCAACCATAAACTCTGATGACTGTGAAAGTGTTCCCTAGGTAGAAATCTCCCCAATTGTGGTTTCCTGGCCACTTATCCTCAAATTGCATCGGCCTCAACACCATCAAAACCTTGGTTGACAATCTTACCACATTTGTTCCCAACATTTGAAGAATTGGATGGACAAAATAATTCTAGAAGACAGAAAAGTTACACTCATTGGATGTATAATTCCAGGCTCTCAACCAATATTGCACTGGGTTAGGATTACCTTCAAAAGAAGTTCTTATTTTTAACATTCTTGCATCAAATTTATTGACATGGTGGTATAAAATTAAATGCATAAGGAGGGAATAATGCATGAACTTAATAGGTCTTTTATTCTCCTTAATAGACACAAACCCCTCATGCATCCTATCAATTACATACTGGATGTAATCATAATCAGTATTGGTGAGAGAGTTCTGAATATCTAAGATCATTAATAGTTCAGCAGGCATTTTCTCTTCATCCCCATCTATCCCTAAAACCCTACACAACCCATGACACAAGAATGAAAATAGATAGGGAGCATTCATACTTGTCGAGAGAGGGGCTATGTATTTACCCTGCTTGGGCATATGTCTGACTATCTGGCTCTTTACCGACCCAATATTACTGGCATATTTCTGCTTTTCCCTTTTCAAATCTATTTCAGTGGATGAAGAAGCATAGAAATCAAATGCCTTTATGAAAGACCCCCTATCCAAGGAAATAAAAACAGCCTAGCCAATTCAATAATTAAATCAACATCTAAGAACACATCAGGCACTATTAGCTTTGCCATTCCCAACGCCCAAGCATTACAAATAGGTATAGCCTTATGCCTATTTTTATAGAAGTATGAGAATATAGTAAAACCTGAGCCAGAAGGCGTGATAGGGTCTCTACATTTGTCCATAAGGTCCTCAAACGCCGTGTCAATGGCCTTCTTGTTTTGATTTGTACCAGGAAGCAGCTTGACAAACTCATTTGAATAATTTGGCTTTCCCTTTTCTTCTCCGCTTTGCTCTTTTGCACCTCCACTAGACGATGCCGCACTTGCCTCTGGATGACTCATTTTGATGTGATAGGAATTCGTAGCACTGCAACCTTCTGCACTTCTCTCTCTCTCTGCTTCAGCGCCAACAATCACAATTGTCTTCAGAATAATTAAGCACAGAAAGCAATGAAGTCCTGTCTATATAGCCTCGAGAATTGAATGTGTACAATCACTAAATCACAATGAATCCTGGCTAAGTCACTTCCGCATTCAATTCTGCATACTACCAACTTTCGAATCAGGCTAGCCGTGGCATGGATGCTGACAAGATGATTTAAAAAATCAAGAAAAGGCGCGAGAGCAATGATCATGGCTTTTTGCATTAAAATGCTGATTAATGACAAAAACCCTCGTTAAAACCTGATTGGACGGCTTTTCGCTTTTATCCAGCTTGGCAAGGTACTTTATCCACGTCGCAACGGCTTAAAACATTAACCGGCATGAAAACTTAACCAGGCATGATTCAGAGACTCAGCGAACAAAGGAACTCATGTTCTCTGAAAGAAATGCTAAACCGGGGTTACAATTGGAGATCCAACGACAAGGCCATTCATAGAATCTCAGAATGATTTCTTAACTCATGACTTTATCTGGAGATTCAACGACCACCATTGATCCCAGAGAAGATCAACAATCCTTAGACTATCCTTGACAACTCACCATGACCCCGCTAAAATCAGAGATCTAGCGACTGAAGGCAATCTCACATTCTTAGAACACTCTTAATAACCGTGGTTATACTCAAAGAACAAGCGACCAAAGACTTCGCCAATTCTCGCAATCATTTCCTTAACTCAACAGTCATCTGGAGATTCAGCGAACAAAGCAAATCTCTTATTCTCGGAAAGCCAGACTTAACTCTCGGTTTATCTCACGATTCAGCGAGCAAGGCTATTAACTCTCGGTTTATCTCGCGATTTAGCGAGCAAGGCTATCTCGCATTCGCTGAATGCTTTTCATACCTTAGGTTATATCTTGAGATTATGCGCTGATTGTAGATCCTAGGAGCAATTGGCGGCTGTCGCTAATTCGTTGGATTCATTAGACCTTTACCTTTTAATTACGAGAATCAGCGACCAAAAGATTCGCTTAATCTCCCAAGGTCATCAAACTTAACCCTTTTATTCTGAGAATGCACAACTGAAGAGAACACATCCTAACTTTGCTTTGTTCGCCAAGTCGTTGAAAGATTTGGAGCATCACTATTTGATTCCGAGATCCCGCGAACACTTCATTCGCGTAGTCGCCAAATAATTTAGAGCATTGCCATTTCTTCTCGAGATCAAGCGACTGGAGTAAACTTTATCCCCTGCCAAATTTCTTTGTCAAAGCCGCCAGACTTAGAGATTATGAAAACATGACTCAGTCGCTAGCTCGCCAAATGTCTTTGTGTAGGACCCAGTCTTTGCGAGATTAAAACATGACTGTCGATTGCAAAGACGATCAACGACATTCGTTGGATCGCTAGAAGATCTTGAACTTAGCTGCTTGATTAAGAGAACAAGAGATCACCGCCACGCCAAGTCACCAGACGTTTCAAAGAAACTGCCAAGAATCAAGCGAATAGGAGATTACATAGTCGTTGAATCACTGGATGTTAACACTGACCGTGACATAAACTGGGAGATTCAGCGACTAAGAGAAATTTAACAAAGGACTCAACACCGTTGCCAGATCGCTAGAAGATTTAAAGACAAGGAAAAACATTGAGCGACTTAGCGAACAAGGAAAGAAGACCACGTGCAAAAAGAAAAACTAAAGTGACCCAAAAAGTAACGCGTGAATAGACAGAACTAGGGCACACTCAAAATTAACCAAAAAGTTAACCAATTCAGGGCAAAAACATCTAAGGCAAGGGTTTAAAACACAAATATGACAAGTTTTGATAAGTTCTAAAAACCCTAAGCTAGATGAAGACACGAGCAGGGACACTTAAAACAAGACCCGGAGCATAAACCTCAGAAAACCTAAAATATACCCAACAGGACTCATGAAAACCTCTTCTCTAGATGCCCCATGTGTTTTTTCTTTATTAGGATCAACTTCATGCTTCACATAATCATCCAGCTGAAGTAACCCGGTCAATTTATCTTTATGATGTTCAACCAATCTATTTAACAACTCATGTGCCATAGGTGGCACATCTTGTTCCAATCTCCAAACAACCCATATATCTTTTGTCAAAAGCTTAAAAATAGCATCATCCTCATTCAAAACCAATGACATGATGGATTGCATAGGAGTGATGACACTACTAGGATGAGCCTCATCAATAACATTCCAAAATATATGAAACATTTTGTGAATGGTTTCTTCACAATCATGGATAACATAATGTTTTCAAATCTGAATTTTGCAAACATTTCAAGTAGTTTAATCCTCTTACCATAATAAGGATTTTTGATATCATCCAATCCTTTGAAGCTTGCCACCATGATTTGAAGTACCTCTTTCATCATATGGCTGTCATAAGGTTCATTAGGAGCTGCTATTCTCATAACTTCACTGATGTATGAGATGATTGCAAGTGTTATCTCTTCATTTGGATGTCTCAATAATTTAATGTTACACAAGGATTGCAATGATGGAGTAATAGCTAGCTATATTAATTTAGAAGAAACTTGGTCAATCTGGCTCAAATAATTCTCCACTTTCCCCACGGTGTTGAGAAGAGTCTGTTTGGGCTGATATGTATTGTTCAGCTTCCTACCTGCATTGAAAATTCTCATAAACCACATTTCATCATTTAGTGAAGATGCCATTATCATATATCTCCCAAATCTGCTATAACCCATCAGGCTGGCAGGATGTTTGGCTCTAATACCACTGAGAGATCCTCAACTGGATTTGAACTGAAATTCTGAATTTGTTTGAATTTTTTTTCAAGTTTGCTGAATGTTTCTGATATTTTGCAATTTCTGATTTTTTTTTGGTTTTTTCAAGTTTTCTGATTTTTTTTTTGTTTTTTTGGACATGTAGAATGCAAAGATTGAAATTTGACAAAAATAACTGAAATACACTAATTTGCAAATTAGAGACACACTAAAGGAGGTAATTTAGATTCTTATTTTGCAAAACAATGAATTACATACTCGTGCTAGGGCTGTACAGCGTGGAGCTTGTTTCACCAGCCAATATAATGAAAAACTAAGTCACCTAGTTCGCCCCTTGGCCCTTGGGACAAGGGAAATTTCGAACCGGTTCATGGTCCTGGTCCCGGTTCGCCTGTGGGTTCGACTTCGAACCCAGGCAGGCTGGTTTGTCCAGGCCGAACTAGGGCAGACCAAGGCAGACCAAGTGCGAACCAGGTACAGTCTACTGAGAAACATTCTTATAATTTAGTGCATAAAACAATTATTACAGAATTTTAATAAGATCTTTAACATTACAAAACAAAATTTGCTGAAGTTCAGATATTTATTGCATTAAATTAAACTAGCCCTCAAGGTTTCTTTCAGTTAAATTTTTATATCCAATTGCTGATAATGACCCCTATCTGATTAATTGGAAGCTCTCTATAGTGATAAATCATATTTTAAACATTAAACAGTATCTTCAATAGGTGAAGGGAGTTGCAAGTTACTTATATAACATTTTTCAAGTAGGATGTTAATTACAAACAAACAAGCTCTCTGTACAGTGAAAAAGTAATAAGCATTTGAGGACTTGGAAAGCGAGAATGTTATTGGTGCAGCTGATCCCATTGGCATTGGCACTGTTTGTGTATCAACTAATGCCTTTGATGAAGAAGAAGAAGATGAAGATTTAGATAATCCATTAGATGATTGAAACTTAGTATAAAGTTCCAATTGTTGAAAGTCAAAACAATGATACTTGAACTCAATATTATTATTTTAATATTTTGTTGTTGATATAATGCTATGGTTACAAGTTTATAGTGTTTTTGTTGTTTATATGATACCGTGTGGCATTCTAATCTTAAGTCATTCTTCTAGGCTGCATAGGCTGCACACACACACACACACACATAAGTTTTATATGTATTTGTACTAACGAACTCAAACGAACCCAAACCCCATTTCAAAATTTTGCTGTACCGGCGAACCAGCTCTTTGAACCCGAACTTGAATCTGAACCTGAACTGGCAACTTAGAGATGAAAACAATTAATTTCTTCACCTCTGATCTGTATTTTCTGTTCAAAATTGAGGAGTTTGATCCAACTTTAATTTTGAATTACCCTGAATTATTCCTCCAAACCTTGACGTCCAACTTGGAAGGATGTGGCTTCAGCTTGGGAATGGTACAACCATAGTTTGCAGACTTGGACTCAGAGAGTACTTGGCAAGCCCAAAATTTTCAACTCGACAAGAACTCGACAAAAACTCGTAGAAAACTCCGCAACTTAGAGAGTACTAAAAATTAAATTCTCTTAAAGAAACGTGTATCTTTTGTAAAATTCAATTACAAAATGTATTCTTTTAGAAATTGACATATTGAAAGAGAAAATGCACGGTTTTATAGAAAAACATGTGAAAAGCACTTTTCAACTAGTGTTTTACTTCTTTCGACATCTTTACCCACATTTTTTTTGCGTCTATAAAATCACGAGAGTTACACTTGTGAAAACTCGCCCAACAAAATTAATAGAGTACTTGGCAACTCAGAGAGTACTTGGAGAGTTTGCAATCTATGGGTACAACTATGAACTAGAAGCCTAGAAGGTGTGAAGCCTTCCATACAAATGTAGATTTGATGTCTGATATGAAATTTTTGTACTAACCAGTCTGCTATAATGATATACTTATCTGAGATTGATGCCAAACTGAAACCCTATCACTTAATGCTGTTGTACGGCTAGGATATGAATAAAAGAAATACCATAAAGCTGCCACCAACTCTCAGATCTGCAATTCTGATCGCTCTAACTGTCCACAATTTTGATTCAAGATTACTTCTCAATAATTCAATGCCTCTCTGATAATAGTTCTGATTTGTGATGAAAACTAACATTGGGTAAACTAGGGCTTTGTCCAACTTCCTCGACTTCGAAGATTTTTCGTTCCTAGAAGCTTGATTGCTGCTCAAACCCTTTTCAGAGCTCAAACTTCAATAGCTGATGTGAAAATAATAACCTGGGATGCTAAAAAATGGCTGCCACAAACTCTTTTTATCTCTTTTCTCTCTTTCTCCATGAAGTTCTGTTGGCTAAAATTTTTGTAAGTCACTAAAACTACAACTTATGAAATTGTGATTTTAGGCAACGTCTCATGAGATTTCTCTCTCCTCTCAGCAATAGGGGAGGCTCCCCTCTTACCATAGGTGGCTTCAACGGGAACTTAACTGGAATTACAAAAAGGGGTGATTCTCTTAATCAATTCCTCTTTTTTTAGGAATGATCCTCAAACCAACTTTATATTCTACAAAAAACACCTATCGCTACGATAATACCGGTGGCTGGGTGGTTGATGTAAGAACAACTCCTAAGACAACAGTTAACTATAATATTTTGGTGGAGCAACAACAGGAACCCAAAGTCTCTTGCGATTAGCCTGAATTTATGGTTAAATAAAACAATTAGCAAGGCACAAAGTCTCTTCCTAATCGTTTTCGAATAAAATACTTTAAACTACAGCTCAAAGTCTTTAGCTCTTAGTAATTTGCAGCCACTATTCAACTATAGCAATCTCCTCTCTTGAAGCTTAAAGTCTTCAAGAAACTAAATTGAAAGCTCAAATGATTTACACAAGAGAACTATAAATTGAAATAAAGAAAGACCAATCGATGCAACATAAGAAAACACCAACTAATCCCAAGATCCACAACACAAAGTTTGAGAACTCTTATTCCTTCTATTCAATTCAGAAAATTTGCACCATGAAACACAAAGTTTTCAAGATACAAGAGATCATAACATAGTCTTCTTGCCCAAAACCCAAGATGAAAAATACAATGGGCCTCACTCCTTTCTTTATATAGGAAAAGAGGAGAGAGAAAGGTGGAGAGAAAAGGGGAAACCCTCAACCACCTTGACTTATTAAAAAACAAACTAACTTTGACTTATTCAATGCTGCAAGGCCTAAAGAACTTGCAACCTGATTTCATGAAGCGGCTATATAGGTACGTGTTTTCTTATATTTACAAAGTGCTTATGCTCTACATGCAAGCTGCCATAAAAACTACATCTATCCTATCAAAACATGAGGAAAGAAGTGTCCAAGACACTTGAGAAGTGCCTTCAAAGAGTGCTAATGAAATTCTCGAACTTCTGCAAAGACTCACGTACAACTGCTGGATTCGGTTCACCTGTATATTGGGCAATGACAGTTACTTTCCGGATTGTGCTTGCACCTTCAGAGATAACCATGTTATACTCTGTCAATTTGCTCTGTAGACAACTCAATGAAGTTTTGTAGCCTGTCAATGTATCAATCATGCTGAAATTAAAATCATCCGCCTCAAGTTGTAGATGAATAACTCTTGTGAATTCTATCAAAACATCTTCCTTTTCGATTAATTCACCATTTTCAGCAATAACCTTGCATGTCAGTTCTTGAAAATGCTCTTTGATCATGCGCTCTTGATTATTAAGATGATCCACTGCTGCCTTGATTTTAGCTATTAGCCCCTGTATAACTTGTTCCTTGTTCACCATTAAATTCAAATAGTCATAATACATTCTTGTATAAGAGATGATCTCACACTGGCACAGAACATCCCAATCAATTTCCGTCATGCTCCTCCAAACACGTAGATCCCCATCAAGAATCTCAAGCTGTTGGTTGAATGAAGTAAGGAGCTCATTCAACTTGGCTATCATCTCCCTTTCATGCTTCAACACCCTGTAAGCATCCCGAATCACTCTCATACCTTGTGATTCTATGCGGCTGCACCAGTCATCAATAGCCTTGACCTTCCGTATCATCCTCTCAGTATGCTCAGTAAAAGATGTAGAAATATGATCAATCCTTTGAGAAGAGTTCATCATTTCAATGGTCTCAAGAAGACATGCGTTTTCTTCTTTCAACTTGTTCTTCTCCCATAACCTATCATTCCTCTACGTGAGCGAGGCAACTGCATCCTACTGACAACCTAGTTGCGTCTGCTTACCAAGTTCAACCTTGGTGAACTTGTAGTCGGTGGATTTCATCTCCTCGGTTGGCTTGTCAATTAGGGGCTCAGCCACTTCAACATATTTGATGTCATTCTCGTCCATTGTGACCTTAGTGACTATCTTTGCTTTTTTTCTCTTTGTGATCTTAGCTTTGTTGCCTGGTCTGATATTGAAGTCCTCAGGGGAATCTCTTCTTTCTTCCTCTTCTGTGTAATGGAGCTCAACCATGGAGGTAAGGAGAAAGAAGATGAACCAGATGCTAAAGTTGTTACTAAGATAGTTACTGCCTCCATCTGTGCAATAGTAGTAACTATAGGAGTTTCCATCTGTATGGCTATTGGTGTAGGATTGCTCCGTGCGACCTCGACCATGAATTGCTCAAACTGAGTGGTAGTAGTATCCAACAGTGTCAAGGGTGGAATAGACACGGAGGAGAAAGTACAATGTGTCAACACATTCTTTAAATTGCCATTTTGGTCCTCTGATGTGAATGTAGGAGCAACCGAGGAGATAGGCAAAGCAGGTGTAATCCTGACAGGGTCCATTGGAGGAACATGCACTTTGGAGAATGACTCCATGTTGGTATCCAACGGAGAATCAAGAGACTCATTTGACACTGGAGCGGAATCTAGGAGTGCCATCATGACTGCTGTCTATGGAGCGAGGCACCTCGTGAACAGGTTTGTTAGGAATAGGCTCTTGCATTTCATCATCACTGGATCCAATGTGAATCCTCTCAGGCTCTGCAACTTTTATCTCAAGGACCTTGCCTATGGCCTTGCCCCCTTTGATGGTGAGTTTTAGAAGTGATGGAGCTAGAGCCTTAGATGTAGAAGTACCATCCTTCCCTTTACCTCTGATGTCAGATCTCAATCCAACTGGACCAGCAGGATCAAAACCTTTACCTGGCTTGATTTTGATGCTCTTCAAACCCCTTTTCTTCTGCCAAAATTGATTGAAAATGATCCTAGATGGACATGTTTTCCTTCAGTGACCACGAAGGAGGAAGGATAGGAAGATTCTCTACATGATGCTTTAGATAATCAGGATCAAGAATGTCTCCATCATCTTCAACCCCTTCAGGGATCTCTGCAAGGTTAAAGTCAATTATCTGCTTGATGGTTAACTTGTAGTAGTCCATCTTCCGAATGTCCACTTCCATGTTGAAGTCAATCCAGAGGTCCTCAAGGCGATGCACATGTACAAATTGCCTCCTCATTTTGTTGGTCAGGCCCCTCCAATCAAAGCAACTTCTCGCCATGAATTTTTTGAGAGTGATCTGCTGGATTTCAAATTCCATGTTCTTTGCTGTTGGAACTATGTCCAAGGAGTACCCACCAATCTTGAGTGGGTTTCGTGAAGAAATTCTCACTCCTGGCATATGCAATGTGGATTGATGTTTTTGTACCGCCATGAGTTGCCTTGCCAACTCCATTAGAATAATCTTGTCGGTAGGATACTGTGGCAAGGTATATGGTTCACCTTGGAAATAACCAACTCTCATGTATGTGAAGTTGGGGAACTGTAGAAAGAGATAGTCATGCTCGTTTACCTTGTTCCATGCTTCATTTGAAACTCGCTTCTTGAGAAGCTCTTTATCAAATCAGCACATGTAGTGCCCATAAAATGCATCTTGTACCCTTCTGTAATGCACCCGGCTGGATTTCAAAGGCAGCTGATCATCGTACTCCCACATAGGTACAAGTGTCCTATCTCCCTTGGTAGAGAGGCCGTAAAATCATGCAAGGGCAGCAACAATGTATACCATGTATGAGTTCATATAGAATGTACAAGTGGAGGAAACCTGAGACAATTGCTCACATAGAATGTCACTGATTATCTCTCCCCAAAATATCTTTTGTTTAGACCTGATTATCACGGATATGAACTTGTACATCCAGGGCTTGAAAGTGTTGGATTCCTTGAGTCTCGGAATCCCGCTGAGCAATGTAATGAGATCATTGATCTCCTCCTTGAATTCTGAACGATGCACACCCTTTGGCCATCTTAAAAGATTAGGCCTCTTATTGATCAACCAATGATCATTGATGTACTTGATATAGTACTGTCTATCTTCATTCCTTCTCACCAAAGCCTTTTCCTTTGAAATGTTTGTAACCACGGGAGTGGGTGGTACTTCGAATATTTTGTCTATGGTATCCAGATCTAGGCTTATGATGGTGCTCCCATCCTGATCTCTGATGGTTCTAGAGTTATAATCAAAGTTCATGGCACATGCTGAGATGAACTCCGGTTCTAGGGCAGAAAGAGGAAAAGTTGAAACCATGTGGATATTGTTAATCCTAACCGGTTACTGAGAGGGGGGTTGAATCAGTAAATACATTTTCTACTTCAATTTAACCTTATATATATATTCTTGCAAAATTAAAAGAATATAACAACACTCATAAACAAAAATTGAAATGCTCAGGTCAACACAACATATATATGTGGAAACCCTCGGTTAGAAAGAGAAAACCACGATGGGATAGAACCCACAACTTTACTACTGCAGTAATAAAGGTGCCCTGTTAGAGCCTTACAAAGCACTAATAAGAGTGCTACCCGGTTAAGGGATTTGGTAGAAGACCTGTTAGGATCTTGACCCTGTTAGGAGTCGCCTTGTAAGAGGACTTTCAACACCAATAAAGATGTTACTCAGTAAAGGGATTTATACAAAGAACCTATTAGGGTTCACCCTGATTAAGGGATTTGAATATGCTTCACAATCTAAAGCAATGATCTTATGATGACACTTTCTGTCTAATCAGATCATACTTGTTCCCCTTTGCTCTGCTCAGCTGTTGAACCCTTCTCTATCTTTTACTTCTCGTGACTGTAGCTCCTCTCAGAAGATATCTCTCTCCTGCTCTAGATATTCAACAACAATTCTTGTGTGTCCTATGACCTTGAAATACTTGTAGAAAAAACAAAGCTAACTTCAGTAAAACTGAAAAAGCTAACTCCAGTTTTAACTGTGAATGCTTCGCATAATCTAGTTCGGATTATCATGCATTAACCAGTAAAGAACTTGTACCCAGTTAGCCATCTCTTCCCTGTGTCTCCCATGACCAGTTGAAATAATTAGACCGGTATAAGCGTGACTAGCAAAGTACACTGCTTACTTGTTTAGTCTACCGGTGCATACTTAAGAGTACTGGTGTGATGTACCGGTGTTCCGGTGGGATGTTTGCAAATGACTTTACCAATGACAACTCAAATATGTCAACAGATATGACACTGCTCGATGTAATGCATGTTGTCAGTAATCGGATTCTCCATCCTTTTTAGAAAATCTTCCATATCTAGGTGGGCAAGCTCATTATCTCGGATCTCATCATAGTATGAGATAACTTGTGAAGGAGGAATGAAGTTCTGAGTCTTATCATATTGACACTTCATCTTTTTCTTTTCTTTTCCCTTGGATGGAGTAGCTTCGCCTGACATGGCAAGCTTGTGTGCGTGAGCAACTGTTACATGAAAATTCCAAAATGTAAGTACATCTTCACAAGATGGATCCATAGAAAGCTTATTTTGATGCAAAAGATACAGATCTGGAAGCGTGCAAGTGGGGAATACAACTGGAAAGCTTTGGAGCAGCAAAGAGTAATTGATTTCGAGTGAAATCAGTTCTTTAAATGGAGAGAAAAACCAAAAACGGGTTTTTCCTGGAGCAGTGCATATATGGACAGCAAGCTTATTAGTGAGGAAATGAAGCTTGAATGAGTATATATACACACTTTGTATCTTCTCATAGGTGGGATTTTTACATCTCACTACAAGTCAACTGGCAAGCATTGGGAAACCACAAACGGGAATTTTAAGTCCCTTTGCAGTCTTGGGAAAAACATGGGAAAGGTACATAGCGTGCTTGAAAGTGGATTTTTAAATCGTATTTGCATATTGGGGAAATAACTCACTTTTTTGGAAGTAATTCCATATTTAGAATGAGGTTTTTAATCCCGACTGCAAATGCAAGAATGAAGAGCTTCTTGCACATGCAACTTGAAGAAATTCATACGGAAGTAGAAGGATCAACATGAAACAAACTTACAACTCAAATCTGAAAATGAAATGAAAGACTTGCATTCTTAAAAATATACACAAAACATGTAAAACAAGGCCCTAGAATTGCACAAGAAAAACTTACCTCTTTCCTTGAGAAATGTAAATGAAAAAGTCTCAGAGTCTTGGAGAAAATCTGAAGCAAATCCAAGGGATTTCGAAATGAGGAAAAGATCCTAAGTTTGAAAAGATCCCAAGTTTGAAGCTATAAAGGCAACGAGATTTGATTTATTCTCCCCCAAATTAATGTATTTCTTGAGTCAAGATTGAATGCTTGACAAGTGTAGATGATGGAGAAACAAAATGCATAAATTTAGCAACAAGATTGAATGTTTCAAACCTGCAAATGAATTTCTTGCAATGGAGATGTATTGCAATCCAAAAATGGCGTCCTTAGAGATAAAAATGTGGTTTTTGATGACGACCACAAGCTGGAAATGCCATTTTTATGCCCTAGATGGGCTTTTTGATCCAAAACGCAGGTAATAAAAACTTACAATCTCCTCTACACATGCCGTTTTTAACCTTCAAATGCCCTAGATGGGCTGTACAAGAGAAAACGCAGATGTAAATGCATTTAAATTTGTTTGCAAAATATGTATTGGCAATACAAATCGCTGCCCAGCCTTGTCTTATCAAAACACAGGCCTTTGAGAAGAGTAAAAACATGTTTTCCATATTCTTTTACATGTATAAAAGACATGTAAATGCAAGAAAAATCGTCGCCCTTGTCTAAGCAATACAAAACACAAGTTCCTTATTGCTATAAAAATACCATTTACATGCCTTTACAACATGCAAATGCTATAAAAATCACCACCAAGGTATTTAATAATAAAACACAGGTAATAAAGGGTTTAAAAATGCATTTTATAAAGGCTTTTGCATATGTATTTGAGATGAAAACCACCACCATTATGTAAAGAGAGTAAGTTAAATACCTAATATGTGCTTTCCAAACCATGATACATGTATTAGGAAAACATAATGGGCTTTGAACATGTCTTTTCATATGTTCACCTTGCATTTAGAAGATGTTAAGGCTCCCAAAACCAATGCCTTAAGTGGCAATGGGATTTAAAACACTCATTGCATATATTTGTATGTTCTTCAAAACATGCAATGAGTCCATAAATTGCCACCATTACATGGATGGGCTGTTTTAAGCCAAAAACATGTTTTTAATTTTGTTTCAAAAGCATATATGTAATGCCTTCAAAAAATGCCACCATGAACTCATGGATTGAACACATTAAAGGTTGAGTTTTAGAATCAACTCGCATGTTCCTAAGTTAAGCATATGTTTATGCGATACCAATCAAAAACTCCACCAATGCATTCAAGTTTGCATCTAACTTATAGTTTTAATGAGAGATATGTAATGGAACTTAAAAAGTCCACCTTTACATTAGAAAATCATTACAAAATATAATCAAATCTCATCCAAATCATGTAAAATTTTAAAATGGGGTTCCAAATCCATTTTACATGTAAACGACACTTTTTATTCCATGTAATTGCCAAGAAAAAGCCCACTTAATGAGAAATTTCAATTAAAAAACAAGGATATGCAGTCAGACCGAAAAACCCCACTTTATAATATTTTATTTTATTTCCCTCCTAGGGATTCGAACCACATGAGGCCTTAGGCGCCCTTTTTAAATATAACTTTTAACTCCATTTCTTAGGCAAATGTGCCATGGGCCCTTTTATTATATATAAAGTGACTAGATTAGTTCACTTTATTACTATTTTATTTAATTCAAACTTAGGAAATACTTTACTTCTTTCTAATTTATTCATAAATTGATCATTTGGACTCCAAAGTGAAACTCGGCTTATGCCGCTAGTCGAAGGATGCTACCTAAGTGTTGCAAGCCAATTGATAATCTCCCCTACAAAATAGGGATCCTCCCTAAAAAATAGGAATTGCAACTAAAGTCTGCAGAACGATCTTAGAGGTCTCTTGATGTGTTCCGGTCAACTCCCAGTCAATCTCTAAAAAGTAAGAATTCCTCCTAAAATTTAGGCGACTGCCCCAAACTGTTCAAAACAACTTGTAAAGCCCCTGCGTAGCTCCACAACCCTTTGGATGGGTTCCCTACCCATGCTGTCGACCTACGGAAACCCAGGTTATTGGCCAATCCTCTGCTATCTGCTGAACGATCTAAGGAAGGGACATTTACATATTGAATACAATTTACAAATGTATAAGTATCAATAGCCTTTTTCTATGAACTAGACAAAGGAGAAATTGATCAATGCAAATGTCTGCTATCTCGATGTTATGCAAGAGTTATATTGCCAAACAATAATTCTAATATGATTCTTGATAATAGTATAATTGATTTATGATGGAGATTGCCATTGATCAACAAAGATTGATTTTATATTCCAAATGCTTATGCAAGATAAATGCTGATGAAACAAAGATCAATCTGAATATATATGAGATCGTATGTCTTATACCGATCTGAATATGATACAGATAAGGGCTTTGACATTATAAAGTATTGATCTAAATATCAATCAATATGTGAGAAGAAACGGATGAATATTATTACTGTATTGTATTGATCAAATATAAGAGTTTATATTGATCTAAAAGTAATATGTTGATCACTGTTTTTAATCTCTTATCTTTATGAGTATGCGATTAGTCTGCTGCTGATTGGTCTGAAAGACCTTGAATTATTGTCTTTAACGCTTGTCTGCTAATGTATCTTGTGAAGTGATGATCAATTCTGATTCAAATGGCTCATCTGAAGTTGTTTATCACTGTTCCTGATATGTATATTGCTTATACAATGTTCTTGCTATATGGCTGTCTCAGATGGAGGCTATTTGCACATGCGATTATTGTTTCTTTTCAATGGTGGATTAACTCCACTTGAGACTGTAATATATAGAATGATCCAATTTATTTATTTATGATCTTTTGAAGGATGTGGATGTCTCTTTAATACACCACAAAGAGACATGAGTATGAGGGGTTGCAGCCTAATATCAAATCTTACCTCGTGTGAAATAACTGATGGTACTAATGATTAGTTAATTATCTTTAGCATCTTCATTTTGGGAAGTGATTATGGAAATGCTGTCATTAAAGTTTGTTTGATGGATCTAAACAGATCGTAGCCATCTCATAATCAAATTGTTTGATATAACAAATCGCTCTTATGAAGATATCGATATATGGATTGCTTGATGCAATCTGCTGTTGGTGATCTTTGCAATATACTGTTTTTATCTCATAACTAATTTGTATTTATAGCTTCATCAACTTGACTCGATTCTTGAACACATGAATAGATGTCTAGTCGGTTTGAGTGGTATACGATGTGCCTTTGGATTTCAGACATATTTGATCAATTGGTCTTCTAATGTACTGTTTGTTGAATATGTTATCATTGATGTCAAAGGTTGATGATCAAGGTCGTTTAAATTTCAAAGAATTCGATTGAGCTGCTTGAGGTGCTGAAGCTAGTTGTGTGTCTACATCAGCTGCTTGCTTCTCCACTTGTCAGATTAATGTGCCATGTCAGCATTTAATTTTTTAAATAATCCAAGGGTTGACTTCTTTGATAAGAGATTTCAAGAAACAAGAGCAGCGATGAAATAAAGTCAGAAATAATATAGAAGGGAGTGATGAAATTGAAAGCAACAACAAGGAGACAAAACAACAATTAAAATAATGCTGAGTCAGCAAATCAGACAAGTTTCTTCATGAACCGGTCAATTTCAAATAAATGGATTGTAATATGATAAAAGTCAACTAATAAGGGGTGTTGACTATTCTTGCAAAGGCTGGGCATGTTTTTGGATGAGATGTGCGTATTAATGGGAGAGTTGCGAGCCAAGGATAACATAAGGAGACAAGTGTCAATATCTCTGCGATAGTTTCTATTGTGTAGAGTTTCTCAGCTGTGTGCTTGGCATGTGTGTGCGTTTATTTTTCTTTATGACTGGTTTGAAAAAGTCTTATGTATCGGTCTGCTGGGCAGCAATATTAATGATTTGTTTTTCTTAAGTCTAAAATAAACAGAGCAGTGCGTTATTTCTGTGAAGTATTATTCCCGAGCAGAGCGTTTCTCTTGAGAGTGTGTTATTGAGTCGATGCATGATAGTGGGTGAGGTGTCAAGTATTGATTGTTGGACGTTTTGAGTTGAGTAAGAGGCTGAGTTAAGAAGGTGTTTTTATTAGCAATCGAGTTTTTTAAAATAGGAGCTGTCTTTATGAGAGAGTGGACGTATGCTGTGTATGGGGTTTTATTGCTTAGTTGCCGATTCGGATTCGGGGACGGATTCAGGTTCGCGAATCCGGTTCGTGGATTCATGAAATTTTTTTCCCCGTTTTGGATTCGTGAGGATTCATGAGTGTATATATATATATATATATATATATATATATATATATATATATATATATATATATATATATATATATATATATATATATGCATTATATATCCAAAAATATAAGAGAAATATACATAATTCTAAAACTAAATCATTTCATACTATGAATCTATGATGCTTGATCATTAAAACTTCAAATAGCATACTTGATCATTGATCTATGATTCGATGTTGATGATTCTAAAGAAAATCAGCACATTGAATTAGTATTACTGAATTACAAAATGACAATTCAAAATATTGTTCATTAAAGTTTGAGACATGATTCAATGTTCAATGGTTCATCAATCAAATGGATTATCAAAAAAATCTGGATCAATGGGGTCTCCAGTAGTTGCAAGTGTTTGATCAAAATCATCATTAATGGAACCCAAAGTTCCACTAGCACTAGAGGGTACTGTCTCATCATCATCATCATCACCATCATAATCCACATCAGCCAAAGTGCTTCTAGCAAGATCCTGAATGGTCATATCTAGGTCAGCAGACTCGGGTGCTACATCCCAAAGCTTCGCTGGCCCCTTCTTGTGCTTTGGATCCTTCCGTGACAGGAGACGCAAGTTGTTGTGAACATACACCAAATCTTTTGCTTTTTTTGCAGCCAACCGGTTACGCTTGACTGAGTGGATAAAGGAGTAAGTACTCCAATTCCACTCAGCGGCAGAAGAGCTCGCAACCTAGAGAGAAAACCAACAAAATTAAAAAAATACAAGATAAATTCAAGAGTGTTAAGTATTAAATAATTTAAATTCTACAATGCAAGTGACAAAGCAAAAAGAAAAAAAAAGTTAAAACTTAAAAACTTACTTGTGATAGAACCTTAATTGCAAGAGGTTGGAGGTATAGATAATCTTGCCCATGAAGATACCACCATGTAACAGCATCCATTTTGCTTTGGTCATTGATAGCAGTAGGGCCGAGATCTCTTCCTGAGATAAATGATCCAAATTCTCTCCTAACACTTACCCCAATATCTGGATCGCAGAAGATTTTATCAAATGCCTTCTTATACCCATTGGCAACCTCAACATCTCTATATGGTGCCACTCTACCTGGAATACCAAGTACTTGTGCGCTATAGTACCTGGGAGAAAGAGCATATGCTAGGAGGTGCAAAGGTGTGGTCATCTTGTTCCAACGATAAACAACCATTGCTTCCACCTTTTTGTATAAGGTGTCCTCAGGATCATTCTCTCTCCTATGTATGACCTGGGATATCAAATGATGTTCATGTAAGTTATCATTATGTCAATTTTGAATTTAAATAACTCTCAATAAACAAAGATAAAGGAATGTATTAAATTTATAACTTACCATTTTTATCTTCTCCAACATTGTGTCCATGCTATCATAGATATCCCCCAAGCATGGTAAATCAGTGTCGGCAAATCGAAGCATAGACATGACGGGATCAGTGAATTCCAAGACATACTCCACACGAGTCCACCAATCATCATCTAATATCAATGCCTTCACCTTTTGGGCCTTGACTGTATTGGACTGCTTCCAGATGCTCCATTGGTTACTAATAACCATTTGTGATAAGGCCTCCTTCACCTTGACAAGCCGTCTCAACACAATTGTGTGAGAGGCAAACCGGGTTTCAGCCACCTAAAACATGTTAGTAGAAAGTTAAAACATGACATAAAAATTATAAAATGATAAATGAAACTAAATAAATTATAAATTAAATTTTAAAATTTACCTTCAACAATTCCAATTTTGAGTAAGTTTTGAAAATTGCTTGTGACATATGGTGATTTGTCACAAACATTTGAATCTCCTCACCCTCCTCATACACCTGTTTCACCCAATCTATTTCGGTGCCAATTGCCTTCATCACTAGATTGAGAGAATGGATGGTGCACGGTGTCCAAAAGATGTGATCATATCTAGCCTCTATCAAAGCACCTGCAGCCTTGCAAACTTTTGCATTGTCCATAATTACTTGGACAACATTGTGATGACCCACGGACTCTATGGATTCAATGAGAATCTGGGCAATGGACTTTGCATTTTTGACTTCACCTTCACAGTCAACCGCCTTCAAAAATATTGACCCCTTGGGGGATACAACAATTACATTAATTAAAGGACGGTTTTTGCAATCTTTCCATCCATCTGAAACAATAGACACACCTAATTGGACCCAAGAATCTCTTATTGGTTGTAGTAGGTTCTCTACATTTTTTCTCTCATTTTGTAATATGGTGGTGCGCAACTTTTCATATCTAGGGCCACGGTAACCAGAAGGTGCTTCATTTAGTACTTCACACATGTCACTAAAATAAGGTGATCTCACAAAGTTGAATGGAACACCATTTGCAAAGAGGCAACGTCCAACTTTGGCATCAGCAATATCTCTTAACTCATTTTGAAATGCCCTATCTAATGGGCCTCTCTTGCAGGGGGTGTTGTGTGGTTGATCTACATCTTCATCCCTAGAAGGCATAGGCAAGAATGGATGTGATCTAGATTGCATTTGAGTGGGTGGCTGCATTGTTTTCTGTTTACTAGTATAAGAAACTTGTTTCCCTTTTGCACATATTCTGTCAGCTTCTTTTTGTTCTTTTACCAAAGCTGCTATTTGTGCAGCTGGCAATCCCTTCTTATCTTCCCCCTCACACATGTTAATCCCTTGACCCCCAGGGCCTAAAAGATGATATTTTACCCGGGAGTAGGAGCTTCTATATCGTGTTTTGCAAAAATTACATTTCCATACATACCCCCCACCTCCAACACATTGAGAAATTCTTGTGGTGTGTCTCCATAAAGGAGATCCTTTATCAATTTTAAATCTTTGAGATCCCTCCCCACCCACTGAGCCTTGACTACTCATTGTTGCAATCTATACCAAAAATGAAAAAAGAAAACTTCAAAACTTATACAAAAACTTATACTTCAAAACTTATAAAAAAAACTAGAGAATATGGTTCAAATGCATACCTTAATCACTCAAATGACTAAATAGTGCTTCTTGGAAGGTGTTTCCCACTCCACAATCGAGCTCCTTCGAATTCAATCACCTCACTTCAAGCTTGGATGAATGAGAGAGAATAATAGAGAGCACAATGAGAAATAAAATGTGTTTGGAGACTCATTAAAGGGGTCATTTTAGGGTTAGAAGCAAAAAAAACAAATTAAAAATGCCTTTTTTAAGTCATTGTTTGACTTTTCAAATTGCAAATGCCGCGGGTCCTTGAGGATTCGTGCGGATCCGCGCAAGATCCTCTTGGATCTGCCCGGATCCTCCCGGGTCCGGGACGGATCCGAGCAGGGGCCAGATAAAACCCTGTGGATCCATCCGGATCCGTGGACAGATCCGGGCAGGGTCCGGACAAAACCCTGTGGATCCGTCCCGAATCTGATGCAAATCCGGACCTGGATCAGACCCGGACCCGGATCCGGGCCTGCCAGGGCGAATCCGACAACTGAGGGTTTTAGAATACAACGATGACTATTCTTGGCTGTGCAGTGAGAATCATTTTTAGGAAAGAAACCGTGGGGTCTAATAGATAATATACCTAGCTGCAGATTTATTTTGTGTAATGTCCCTGTTTAGGGAACCACCTTTGTTTTATCCATTCCTTTAAGATAATGTATAAGTACAATTAAAATCAGAAACTCTGTAGTATCTTTGGCTTAGATTGATCAAAACTTGCGGAAGTGACTTCAAAAGAATTTGATATCTAAATGGAAGTACCATTAATCTATTCAATGTTGTAGTTTAGTATTTAATAATCATATCAGTTGTAATGCAGATAGTGAGGAAGAGCCAATAATTCCAAGGGTCTAATTTGAATTGTATGAATAAGGGATATAGGTAGATTAACTTTTGTGCTACCCTTGGATAGATTAAATATAGTACTTATTAATTAGATTGTCTTTTCTTATTATATCAGCGACTAAACCTTTCCTTGGTCACTACCTAAGATTCTTAATCGCTGCAAATAATCAAACTAATTGGTTTCTTAACCAATCACAACTTCTCATTGCTGCTGGTCATTACAGAACATAGCCATTGGAAGCTTTCTGTCATGAAGTCTGTCACCATTGTAACATATAACTGCTCGTCATTGTCCTCCTCTAATACCAAGCCAGCATTCGCATCTCCTCATAATTTCTGCTATGTCTAACTTGATTTCTCTCTTATCGAATGATCAATGTATTAATAGAGTTCGCTGCTCAGTAACATCACCACATGTAGATTGTAAATGGATTGTGTATATATATCAAATCTCTATACCTGCTAACTGACCTACCAATGGTTATACTTTCAAAACAGAATTATAACCTGTGATTATATATTCAGAATAAACTCCACAATTTCAAGAGTCAGTCTAACATAGCTCTTAACATCTCTTTATTTCATTTCTCCCTCTTTTCCCTCTAAGGAATGATTTCAATCTTCTTAAATATCAAATAGTTGTATCTCATGGTGAATAGACGTATCCATTGAATGGTTGATTAACCTTTATTAATATCTCACCTTTTGGTTATAAACTAATTTTCATATATCTTGGTATATTTTAAATCGCTGCCTGAGCAGTAGTAATTAATGGTCTTTGCTTACCCTAATCTATTTTGGTTTTATCGTTGCAAAGACATAACACGATATGCTCATGAAATGGTGTTGACTCTATCGTGTGGAGTATCCAGTAGATGCGAAAGATGCAACACAGAATGACTGTTGTTGTCTCAACTATATTGCATCATCAAACCATAACCCGATGACTCAACGCCATGCTGGCATGTGAACAGTATAGTATGTGCCCGTGGGTATTTAGGAAGTGACAGTTTTCTATACATTCACTCATTCTTACGTCATTGCCATAGTCGCTAACCCAGGTGTTACTATTCATGAGGATAATGGTTTTTATTGATGTTTGTATAACTATTACTAATACTATTAAGATTTCATTAGTTTAGTTGTTTAGTTTATATATATATATATATATATTATATTATTATATTAATATATTAATGATATGTTATGTTATAATAATATATCATATTATTATATTCATAATAAATTTATTAAACTATTCGTTTATATTTGAATTATTATTATTTATATTATATCATTATATTTCTATTTATAATTGATATAATTGTCCCTTTTTTGTTAAAATTTCCTTCAAGGAGGGGACATTACAGTCCGCCCTTCCCCAAATTGCTGGCCCTCAAGCAATGCAAACTTTTGAAGTGTGTAATGCCTGCTGTGCAATTCTGATATCAAACTTGAATCCAGTAACCCTGAAATGACAATTCCAACTTGAGGTTAGAAATGTATAATATTTTCAAATATATACTTATCAAATTTGAAGATTATAATATTCAGTTTTAAAATACTGAGAATAATTCAAAGATGCGACTTATCTTGATTTATGGTAGCACTTTTGTTCTGTTAAGTGTTGCTTTGCTCCAAGAATGTCTTAATCAATTTTTGACACTCACCAAAAATGTCATTGATCAATCCTCAGGGAGAATTTAAATCTGGCTTCCTAATTCTATCAAATCCTTAGGGGAAGTCTAATATATCGGGTTCCCTAACCCTCTCGAGGATCTCCAGGCTTTTGAATGAAATAAGATCAATTCTAGAACCATCCTCAGTTATTTCACCGTCTTCTCTAGAGTGCATACCCCAAGGTTTCATCTTGGAAGAGATATCCTCTACCCAAGGCTTTTCATCTTGGAAGAGATATCCTCTATCCAAGGCTATTTGTATATGCATAAGTTGGCTCATCAGAATATTCTAGCATTATGGTGATTATACCAATCTTAGTCAAGTCATTCTTATGGAGATTATATCAATCTCTCATACTGGCACTATGGAGATTATATCAATCTCAGTCACCACCAAGCATAGCTTGGATCTCATCATTTATGAAGCTAGAATTCATATTTCCACAGTACTATCCATATTGCAGATCAGTACCAAATCATATGGTTGTGTAATTGTAATTGTAATTGTACCTTCTTACTTTTACCCTGCAGGATGGCAAGATCATGCTCTGATACCACTGTAATGTCCCTGTTTAGGGAACCACCTTTGTTTTATCTATTCCTTTAAGATAATGTATAAGTACAATTAAAATCAGAAACTCTGTAGTATCTTTAGCTTAGATTGATCAAAACTTGCAGAAGTGACTTCAAAAGAATTTGATATCTAAATGGAAGTACCATTAATCTATTCAATGTTGTAGTTTAGTATTTAATAATCATATCAGTTATAATGCAGATAGTGAGGAAGAGCCAATAATTCCAAAGGTCTAATTTGAATTGTATGAATAAGGGATATAGGTAGATTAACTTTTGTGCTACCCTTGGATAGATTAAATATAGTACTTATTAATTAGATTGTCTTTTTTTATTATATCAGTGACTAATCCTTTCCTTGGTCGCTACCTAAGATTCTTAATCACTGCAAATAATCAAACTAATTGGTTTCTTAACCAATCACAACTTCTCATTGCTGCTGGTCATTACAGAACATAGCCATTGGAAGCTTGCTGTCATGAAGTCTGTCACCATTGTAACATATAACTACTAGTCATTGTCCTCCTCTAAAACCAAGCCAGCATTCGCATCTCCTCATAATTTCTGCTATGTCTAACTTGATTTGTCTCTTATCAAATAATCAATGTACTAATAGACTTTGCTGCTCAGTAACATCACCACATGTAGATTGTAAATGGATCATGTATGTAGATCAAATCTCTATACCCGCTTACTGACCTACCAATGGTTATACATTCAAAACAGAATTATAATCTGTGATTATATATTCAGAATAAACTCCACTATTTCAGGAGTCAGTCTAACATAGCTCTTAAAATCTCTTTATTTCATTTCCCCCTCTTTTCCGTCTAAGGAATGATTTCAATCTTCTTAAATATCAAATGGTTGTATCTCATGGTGCATAGACGTATCCATTGAATGGTTGATTAACCTTTATTAATATTGCACCTTTTGGTTATAAACTAATTTTCATATTTCTTGGTATATTTTAAATCTCTCCCTGAGCAGAAGTAATTAATGGTCTTTGCTTACCGTAATCTATTTTGGTTTTATCGTTGCAAAGACATAACACGATATGCTCATGAAATGGTGTTGACTCTATCGTGTGGAGTATCCAGTAGATGCGAAAGATGCAACAAAGAATGACTGTTGTTGTCTCAACTATATTGCATCATCAAACCATAACCTGAAGACTCAACGCCATGCTGGCATGTGAACAGTATAGTATGTGCCCGTGGGTATTTAGGAAGTGACGGTTTTCTATACATTCACTCATTCTTACGTCATTCCCATAGTCGCTAACCCAGACATTACTATTAACGGGGATAATGGTTTTTAATGATGTTTGTATAACTATTACTAATACTAATAACATTTCATTAGTTTAGTTGTTTAGTTTATATATATATATATTATTTCTAATAATTTATTGAATGATATTATATTAATGATATATTATGTTATAATAATATATCATATTGTTATATTCATAATAAATTTATTAAACTATTCGTTTATATTTGAATTATTATTATTTATATTACATCATTATATTTCTATTTATAATTGATATAATTGTCTTTTTTAATTAAATTTTCCTTCGAGGGGACATTACATTTTGATGGTGTGCCATCGATGATATGTGATAACTTCTTTGGCTGTGACTGGGAGGTATTTTTTGATGGAGTGTAGTATGTTTTGAAATACATGATATTCTGGTCGAGTATGATGAGAGTATGCTGGATGAAATATACGAGGATACTTTATTAGTTCTTGAGTGCAAGTATTATTGTTGTCAAACCTTTGTAGTGGGACTGCATATATAAGTTTTATTTTTTATGAGAAGCTGGTTGTGGATGTATGAGATGATATTTGTTTCTTTTTGATGCAACATACATAATTCCTTGAGCCATATGCAGTATGTTTGAGGTGAATTTGAAGATAGAGTTTTTGAAGATATTAGTGATACTTTGTATCTCCTTGCTGAGGCATATGAGGTTGAATTTTTGGGTTGGTGAAATTGAAGGAGCTGGGTGAAGACAAAGTAGAGACTGATGTGAAACAAAATTCATGATATTAGTGTATTTTGGGTTGGTGCCTTAGCTGACTGGAGTTGGTGCTTCGAAGAGGGTTGATGCTCTCTGTGAGTTGGTGCTCGCTTTCATAATATGGGTTGGTGCCCATTTATATTAATAAAAGCTATTGTATGCCATGGTTTTTTATCCAAAAGGATTTTCCACGAGAAATCTGGTCTATGCATCTTTATGGTTGCTCTCATTATGTTTTATGTGGTTTCATGCTGTTAAAAGTTTTAAAAGTCTGAAATACTGATTTGCCCCCCTTCCTCTCAGTATTTTCTATGCGCTCTTCAATTGGTATCAGAGTGGGGTGCCTTTGGAAATAGAGCTTAAACGCTTGGAGGTTGATCCTGATTGCACACATGGGTTCTCATGAAGGTCTTGCTATGAATAGAGCTCCTTTATTGATGGCTCCAACTATGCATTTTGGAGTGTTCAAATGGGTACTTATCTAATGTCTATTGGTTTTGATATTTGCGATGAAGATTGGCTAGACAATTCCTCAAACTCCTCCAATGGATGCTGATGGAAAGAAGGCTTTTGAAAATAATGCAAAATCGATGAAGGCAATCTTATGTGGCTTGTCAGAGACAAAACTTGTGAAAGTCATACATCGCAATACAACTAAATAGATTTGGGAGAAACTTAAAAAAACATATGAAGAATCCTTAGTTGTACAAATATTGTTCATGGCCATGGAAGAAGTACATGATGAAAATCAAGAACATGAAGATTCCACTAATGAAGAAGAAGTAAATCTTGAAGAGGAGCTAATAAGTGT
Source organism: Chamaecyparis obtusa (assembly GCA_027943335.1). Classification (NCBI taxonomy): domain Eukaryota; kingdom Viridiplantae; phylum Streptophyta; class Pinopsida; order Cupressales; family Cupressaceae; genus Chamaecyparis; species Chamaecyparis obtusa. Next base: position 199,347 of record BSBK01003092.1, on the reverse strand, counting down.
TTTAAATTAAATCAAGAAACCTAGAAAGAAAAATCAAAACTTGAAGTTGCTTCTACAAGAAGAGAATGAGGCAAATACCAAGATATCTCAAGCTCGTGGAGAAGCAGAAAAATTGATAGATGATTTGAAGATTTAGGTTGAAGAAGCAAAGAAAACAGAGGAAAAAATTAGAAAACAACTTAAGCTCATGGAAGAAGACTGTAAAAGACTTGAAACTGAAATTGTGTCACGTAGAAAGCTGGATAAGTCTTTGACACAGTGGAATCATGAGAAGACAGATCAGAAAAATCTCATGTCCCTGGATAAGGTTGCTGGCACACAAAGATCATCAAATGATAAAGGTGGAATTGGTCTTGAAGAAGGTCAAAGCTTTGAGTCTACAAAAGAACAGCAGAAGACAAATGTGGGCATCAAGATTTGTGGAGGGTCCTAGCTGTCGCCCTTTCTACAATTTGGCCAAAGATCTTAGACTAGAGAAACCATTAGGTATGTTCTTTGACTTCTTTTGTCATTGATGTTGTTGGCTCAGGCTAGAATTGGGTTGCCCCCACGTTTTATATGAAGATTCTTAGGATTGTGAAATTTGATTATGTTTCTCAAGGTAAGAGTGAATAGGATTCGGAAGGTAGGAAGGGAGCAACAGTTGTTTGTGAAACATCAACAACAGTGAGCAAGTGTGAGGACCCTTTGCTCAAATTCCCAAGGTTAGACACATGCAGTTCTGCTGTTCTTTTATTGTCTCAGATTTGTAGATTTAAGTTGTTGTCAATAATTAATAAACAGGGAAGTATACCAAAATCTGAAACTCAATACCAATGATTTAAAGCTAACGAAACCGTTACCCACCTTAGCAAATTGGTCCCTTGTTTTCCTTTGCAAGCATATGTCAGAGGTTTTTTGCTTTGTGTTTGATGCCCTTGACACTCTGAAACAACTTAGCTTTAGCAATTTGGGAGCCTACAACTTTGAGCACCAAAACATGTCGCTTGAAAGATTCTCAGATACTCTAAATTCAATTGATCTTGGTTAAGGATGAAGTTATTCAAGTTGTCTAGGGGCTTCAAAGGTTGCAGATGGTTCTAAGGTGTTCTGTACACATTCGAGTCAAACACAAATGAAGTAGATTCGTGCAAAAATAAAGAGATTACGGCTACAGTCTTGTTAGTGTAAAATTTTTATTTATTTTTACTAGATGCTCTTTGATCGCAGCGCAATCTGAATAATCGTAGAAACGATTGGATCACAAAACAACTTGATGAGGAAGGGTGGACAGCTTCATCTGTCATGACATTTTTGCATGTGTCATGACAGTTATTCGTGTCCTAGCAGTTCTATCATATAGGTTCCAGTTTTTTCCAGGAGAAATGAGTAGGCATTGTATTGGCTGTAAACAAGGTCTCTTCCTCTTTTTTGGGTTTTGGTCATTTTGGTTTGAGCCTAACTTGACGTGAGTGTATCATATACCCTCAGGGTCATTGTGGAGCAATTCTTGCCATTCTTTCTAAGTAGTTCTTCTTGGTTGAATGCATAGGGAGTTGAGTGCAGTAGGAATGTGCAAGTGTGAGTAAGTTGCAGAGCAATTGCAAGTGCTAGGATACTGTTATAATGGTGATTGCTGTCTTAAGCCCTCAGGAAGGCACCAAGCTTGTAATTTGAGAAGAGATGGTGGCAAGAAGTCCTTACTCTTTTGGGGTTTTGCTTACAACTGCTTTCTCTAGGGTGTTTTTCCCTTTTTCTTTGAATATGCGCTCATACAGTTTCATTGCTTCCTCATGCACACAACTGTCTACTTTAGTTTGCAGCACTTCAACAACTCATTTCTAGAATACAATTGACTTCCTTCCAAGCACATCTGAGAGAGGATAGCAATATTTCAACTAAGTTGCTAATTGGAAATATTACAATTTGCGCTGTTGAGTAAGTCATAGAATATCTTTACTATTTATGGATAATTCTATTAAATATTTAATTTGATGTTATACTCTGATTCAAAAGTTGTATTAACTTCAATTATTTGTGGAAACATAGAGACAACTAAATGACTATTTAGAACCTGGTATAAATGTGACCAGATTTAGCTATAACTTTTTACTTTTAAGTCATCAATTGAAAGTAGTAATATTCATCTACAGTAGTATAGCGATATTTATATGATATATAATGTTGTCACTATGGGTTGTTCGATAAACTAGTGTTTTAACTAATTGAAAGTGATTCAGAATGCAATGTGTTTAGAGGAGCCAGTAAAGCTTTCACAATTTCACTTCTGTGGATGCTATTTGAGAACTTAAGAATTAGCATTAGATAGAAGCACGGAACCCAGTCTAATGGCTGTTGAGCTATCATCTGATGTATTTTTTATCTTGTTTATGAAAAATTTAAGCAATCTTCTTCTCTTCTTCCTCTCACCTTCCTTTCCACCTCTCCATCCTCTTGCATGCCTGATCCTCGAACCAATCTTTTCCTCCCCGGAAGCGAATATAACCTAAGGATTTTTTTTTTTGGTGACCATTGGGTGGCACACTTCCATATCTTGACAATCATATATACTTTACTGTCATCTTGGTCAATGATGCAAATTTGGTCATTTTTGTCATGTCCTTGGTTGCGTATATTCAAATACTCTGATTGTGGTTAAGACATTTAATTTTTTTTATTTCATTAATCTCCTTTTGAATGATCTGGCATGCATTAATGATTACTTTATATTCTGGGATAGCATACCAATTCTGTGGTTAGTCCTGTGCCACAGCTTGACAATAGAGGCAGTGCACGGCGTGGACTAAAGTTTGAAGGTGCACTGAAGTACAATATGGGACACATTGATGTTGAAGATCAAGAAACAGGTGTGGATTGGTTAATTCAGAAAGGCTTTGCAAAATCTGGTAGAATAGGTATTTTTGGCTGGAGTTATGGGGGTTACATGGCAGCTATGACCTTGGCCCGCTGCCCTGATATGTTCCAGTGTGCTGTTGCCGGTGCACCTGTAACAGCATGGGATGGATATGACACTTTCTATACAGAGAAATACATGGGATTGCCAGCAAGTAACCCTGCAGGTTATGAATACAGTTCTGTAATGCATCATGTATCTAAAATTAAAGGCAAGTTGCTTCTTGTTCATGGCATGATTGATGAAAATGTGCATTTCAGACACACAGCTAGGCTGGTGAATGCCTTTGTTGCATCAGGAAAGGAATACGAGCTATTGATTTTCCCAGACGAGAGACACATGCCACGACGCCTCAGGGACCGTATTTATATGGAAGAACGAATATGCAACTTTATTGACAGGAACTTATAAGTGCTTAGTTGAATCTTCAAATATCAAACAATTTGATGACCAATTTAATTTTGATAACATCATTTATATGCTTCCAATAAATATAATTGCAAATGTGCAGTTTTCTCATATTTGTTCTACACTTCTATGCCATTGAAGATGAATCGGCTTGAGGGCAAGTTTCTTGGTTTTGGAGAACTTAATAGACTGCTTCTTCATAGGCTTTTACTTGTGACTTGGTGTGAATGCATCATGTTTTGAGGAATTGGGTCATTTTCATGGAGCTGTTTCAGTGTGAATTTTTCACTTTCACAAAAAAACTTAAGGAGCCTTTATCAACAGCAGTTGATAGTTGAATTTCATTCTTGAACTGGTTGGCATTCCTCATGATTTGGTACATGTAGTATAGCTTTTTACAACAATATCTTACTAGTTTTTACGAGTATTTAGATGTATGTCCAGATGCAAAGCATGTTCTGGTGAGACTACTGCTAAACTTTCCACTTGTCAAAGATTCCTCAGAAGTGTTCGGCCTAGGGTTCTCATTTTACACAATCAATGCCTTTGCAATGAGTGTAAAATAATTCTTTTAATTGTATATTTATGGTGAAATTTCACTTATTATTTTCTTGGTGGCTTATTGATTCCTATTTTGAGATTTACATACTTGTGAAATTACAATTGCTAATTCAACTCTTTGAAGTGGGTAGCATTACTTTGACCTGTGCTTGAAGTTTAAATCAAAGTGCTTAAGTCATAGAAACCGGAGTACTCTATTTCCTCCTTTTATTTGATGACTAGATAACCATTTGTAAGACTTGCCATCTTATTTTATAGGATTGCTTAGCATTGAGTGGTAAAAGCTCAATCAAATCACCTTTGCAAGACTTGAGAGAAGGTATGCCCTATTTGTTCAAGCATTGTCAGTGTTTGTCTCAAGTTGTATTCCATTATATTATAAATTTGGATCTTCTATATACCATATCTCCGGTACTGCTCAACAGGTGGAAGGTTTTAGGGCTTGGTTTTGAATTGATAGTCTTGTTATATGGATTCTTGCTTCAACGCTCTAGATGTATTGGAGTTAAGAGGATAGTTTTCTGTGCTACACTTTTAGAAAGAGCTTGTCATCCATATTTTTTTTATCAACCATATTTTACATGCTGACATTTTTCCATAGTTTTCATTCTTGGTGGATTGCCATTTGAGCAGATTGATATGGCTATTTCTTCTCAACAGTTTTCAATAAGATTAGCCAGCCAGGGTTGCAGTTTTAGTTGATTTTCCCAAGTAGCTTATTTTTTCAGATCCTTGGTTGTGAATACAGATTGTCCACCTTTATCTTTCTGTCTGTCTTAGAAAAGGATATAATTAGAGGGATGCCATATTATTCCTATATATTAAGTAGAATGCCAGAAAATAATGTCATGTACCTTAGCAAGCTGGAATCACCATTTCACTACCTGTACATGGGTGTTAGAGAATTGATGCCAGCATCTTGTTGTTGAATATGAAACATAACTGTCTTTTTCCGTCCAATTTATTTTGTCTGTTCAACTTTGTCATTCAAAGGCATATGGTTATTGGAGTTGTATATATATTTGTTGTATGCTGCTGTATATGTAATTTGTACAAAGAACTGTAATCAATAAGAGAATTCCCTTGCTTTAAAGTGGATGTAGCCATCTTGGTGAACCACTATAAATAAATGTGTTTGTCTCTGTTATTTTAAATTCTTTAATTTTTGATTTTGCATATTAGTTTTATTTGCTCTCCATTATTAACAATTGGTATTAGAGCTTGGTGGTGAAGATGGTTGGAAATCGGTGAAGAATTTTCAAAAAAATGGAGGACGTGGATAAATTGAGAATAGAGAAATTCTCCGGGCAGAACTTTGGTCTATGGAAGATGCACATGGAGTCATTGTTGATTAAACAATATCTCTTACTCACATTGGAAGGGAAAGAGAAGAAGCTGAATTCTATGGCAGATGAAGAGTGGGACAAATTAGATAAAAAGGCAAGAGCTACAATTTTTCTTTCGCTGTCCAGCAATGTTCTCTTCAATGTCTGCTGAGAAGACTTCAAAAGGATTATGGGCTCAAGTTTTCAACCATGTATGAGATGACTTTGACTTCCAATAAAGTTTTCATCAGGAAGAAGCTGTACAATTTAAAAATGGAGGGATCATGGCGAATCACCTCAACGAAATCAAAACTCTTATCAGCCAATTAGTTTCGGTAAGCATAAATTTAGATGATGAAATTAAAGCAATTCTGATATTGTGTTCTTTACCAGATAGTTGGTAGGGTGTTGCAATGGAAATTAGCACTTCCGTATCCGAAAAAGGAAAACTAATTTTTGATGATGTAGTTGCTACTCTTCTTAGTGAAGATATGAGAAGAATCAAGGGTCTTCATCAAGTGATGCCTTATTTATGGCCAATAGAAGTCCTCAAGAGAGGCAAAAACAATAATAGAAGAAGATCCAAATTTGCAAGAAGATTGAAGTCAAGGGGCAAAAATGGCGATTGTTGGTTTTGTGGGAAAGTTGGTCACCCAAAAAAATTGCTGGTCTTACAAAAAGGTAGAAGAAAAATGAAAGGACAACGAATTCAACACCATGATACTTCATCAGATGCATGGATGTTAGATTTTGATGCCTCTTTTCATGCAACCTCATATCAGGGGCCTTTCAAAAACTATGGAGGTCAAGTTGGGAGAGTTTATCTTGGTGACAACAAAGCATGTAACATAATTGGCAAAGGGGACATCATATTGCAACTTCAAAATGGCAATAAGTGGCTGTTAAAAGATGTATGACATATTCCCAAGTATGGATTTACATGCTTAATAGAAAATTTGAGATATTTAGCAAATTTAAAGTTTTTAAAGCTATTGTTGAGAATTAGATTGGGCACAAAATAAAATGTTTAAAAACAAATAATGGGGTAGAGCAATATCATCCATAAATTGGAGTTAATAATGCTTAGGCAGCCCATTTTCCTCGCCCCATCCCTGAATCAAGCATTGAGAAACTTGAGACTTCAGATATCTATCCAGGTCCTCAACCATAATAATAAACAAATAGGGAGAGGGAGAGAGTTCCCTTTGTGAAGTTCCATGGAAGCTCCAAATAACTTAGAAGGCTCACCATTGATAATACCATAGAAAGACGAAGAAGTAACACAACTCATCATTCAACTGATCCACTCTTGACTAAAATCAAAGGCTATGAGAATTTTTTTGGAAAAAGTGCCACTTAACTCTATCATAAGCTTTGGCCATATCCATCTTGATGAACATAGATTTCTCTTTAGACACTGTCATAGAGTGAATGGATTCAAAAGAAACCACCACCCCATCTAGAGTTCGTTTCCTTTCCACAAAACCCTCTTGCTCATTTAAGATCAAAGATGGGAGCAAAATTTTGAGCCTCTCTACAATAAATTTAGTAATGATATTGTACACCACATTACAAAGAGCAATGAGCCCAAAGCAATCCAATCAATTAGTACCTTCCTTTTGAGGAATACGTACAAGAAAAGTAGAATTCAAGATTGAGAGCATTTGTTTACTACCATGAGATTCTTGGACCACCTCCAACAAATTCAATTTAATAACATCCCAAAATTCCTAAAAAAATTATATAGGAAATCCATTCGAACCAAGAGCATTGCCCTTATGCATCCCAAAAACAACTTCCAATTTAGACAAAGAGATCGAACATATGAGAGATTCATTCATCTCATTGGTGACTAAATAGGGAATACATGTGTAGTGCCCTTCTCACTTGTTTTCTTGTCTAGTGTTTCTCTAGATGTGGAGTCTTGTATGTCTTGACCTAGTTTTGGATGCAGTTTGGTTGATTTATGTAGCTTTATGTGCTTATTGCATATTAAATGAATATATGATGTTTGACCAAGTGATACATGTTGCATTGGTGTTTTCTTGGTGTTTTGGATTATGCTATCATTTGCATGTTTTTTTTTTTTGATCTGAGATAGACTCTATATATGGTTACTTTATGATTGTTTGCATATCATCCTCTTGTATTTGCATTGTTGGTGATTTCAGGTGTACTATGATGTGGTATCTATGATTTGGTGTATTTGGTATCATGAATTCAATGTCCTATGCTATGATGATCTTGTGATGTTAGTAATCTTTTATGGGGATTTATCATCTGCTCATTAATATTGATTTCATTATGTTAATGTTAGTTAATGATTCTAATAATGTGTTGTATTATTTGATGATGTTTGATAATGTTAACATTATAACTTAGATGGGATTATGATCATGATGTTTAAATGATGATTAATGATGTTATTCTATGTAATGTTAATTAATGATATTGGACACATTAGATAAATGTTGATTATTTGTGAGAAGGGGCGGTGTCGTAACATTCATAGAATGATTATGCCACTGAAGTTCCCTTCTACTGACTAATGCTATTTATGATGATGTATGTGGTTCGACTATTTATTTATACATGATTTGATACATTTGTCATGTGGCATTTGAATGATGGCAATTACCAGGTATTGACTCCACTTGGCTCCAAATGTATGAGCATGCCTATAATATCCCCGATGATGGTTAACTTTGGAGAGAGTCACATGACCAATCATGTTCCTAAGCTTAATTCTCATTCCTACTGTTGGATGACAACTGCGAGTTACCTATGCTTACCCATCTAGTTACTGCGTGGTAACCTCTAGCTACCCTTATAAATGTTGTGAGGCCTGTGTTGTATATTGTCGTTTGTGCATTCTTGTGTTCATAATGGTTTTCGGTCATTGCATGAGTAAAATAGTACATATAATTGTTTAATAGACAGCGTTGCTAGTCACTATTATATGTTTGTCGCTATTGTTGCCAACAAGTCTTGGCAAAGGCTTTTAATTGATTGGGATTTTCATTATATATTCTGGATTTAAAACTTTAAAAGTTTGTTTTTAAGATTTTAACTTAAGTGAGGTATTATATTTTTATTTGTTTAAATCAAAGCCATTTTTATAATAAAAAGTTCATGTTTTATTTTTGATTTGCCAGTTTTTCCTTATAATTTTCAAGAGTTTACAAACCCTTCATGGATAAATTTGTTGGCTAAAAGTTTTTTAAGTCACTGTGACCACAACTTGGAAAACTATGACTTTAGGCAACATCTCATGAGATTTCTCTCTCCTCTCATCAATATGGGAGGCTCCCTTCTTACCGTAGGTGGCTTCAATAGAAACTTAACTGAAATTACAAAAAGATTGGTTCTCTTTCATCAATTTCTTTTTTTCCAAGAATAATTGTACAACTTACAAACAACTCTAAAATCAAAAAGTGCCAATTGCTATGATAATATTGATGGCTCGAGGGTCGACGTAAGAACAACACCAAAGACACCAATCTACTTTATATTGGTGAAATAGACACAGGAACCCAAAGTCTCCGAAACTTATTTTGAATGGAGATTCTATAATCTGAACAGTAAGGCGCAAAGCCTCTTACTAAAAAATCCACAAACTTAAGTAAAAAAATACTTACAACTGAAGCACAAAGTCTTTAAGTATTAAGTAGTTGCAGTCACTATCAATTATAACAATTCTTCCTTTTGAGGCACAAAGTCTTCAAAATTTGAAGTGAATGCTCAAGATATTTACACAAAACAAACTATAAGCTGAATTAAAGATATATCAATAAATGCAACGTAAAAATACACCAATTAACCTCAAGCTTCACAACACAAAGTTTGAGAATTCCTGCTTCTTTTATTCAATTCAGAAATCTCACATCAAGAAACACAAAGTTTTCAAGTTACAAGAGATTTCAACATAGCTTTTTTGCATAAAACAAAAGATCAAAATTTACAATGAGGCCACTCCTTTATATAGGCAAGGAGTGGAAAGAAAGATGGAGAAAGAAAAGGAAACCCTTAACCACATTTGACTTATTCAAAAGCCTACTTTGACTTATTCAAAATTACAAGGTCTAATGCACTTGCAATCTGATTACATGCAACTACTATATATGTGCAAGGCCCCCTGCATTTACAACTTGTTTCTATCCTACATGTACTCTGTCATTAAACCTACATCTATCTATAAAGCATGGAAAAATGATAAGTATCCATGATACTTAGGAATTATCTTCAGATAGTGTCGATGAAAGCCTCAAACTTAGGAAGAGACTCATGTACAATTGTGGGGTCTGGTGCACCCGTGTGTTGTGCAATAGTAGTTGTCTTGTGAATTATGCTTGCACCTTTGAAAAATCTTTGTTCTAACCTCTACCGCTGATCTAATGATGATTCAATATAATCTTATAGCTTGTCAGTATGTCAATTGAGCTGAAATCAAAGTTATCCACCTCAAGCTCTTGGCGAAATACTTTCGTGAACTTTGTCATAACATGATCTTCTGCGACCAGCTCACCATTTTCAGCTATTACCTTACATGTTAGCTCCTCAAAACTGTTACTGATTGTGTGCTCCCGTTCCTTGCACAAGTTCACAACTACCTTCACTTCTGTCACTTCCCTCAATGCCTTGTTCTTTATTGACCATCAACTCTAAGTAATCGAAGTACATTTCCTGAGAAGAAATAACTCCACACTCACACAACATATTGAGATTCATATTAGGCATCCTCCTCTAGACTCTCAAGTCTTCATCTAAGACCTTCAACTGCTGGTTGGATGATGTGAGGAGCCCGTTCAATTTGGTGATGGTTTCCCTGACATTCTTCAAAACTTAAAAATCATCTCTGATCACTTGATCACCTTGTGACTCCAATCGGCTGCCCCAATCATCTATGGCCTTGGCCTTGCGACCAACCTACTCCACATACCTGCTTGTCTCCTCTGGAAGAGAAGAAGAAATAGGAAGAGTCGTTCATCTTTTCAATTATTTCCAATAGGCGGGCATTCTCTTCCTTAAGCTGAATTCTCTTCTCCCACAACCAATCATTCTTTCTAGAGAGTAAGGCCACTGCAATATGCACGTCTTATTAACAACCCAATCGTGTTTTCTTACCAAGTTCAATTTTCGTGACCTTGTACTCAGAGGCCTATAGTTCTTTTGTTGGTTTGTCAACTAGGGGTTCAACAACCTCAACATATTTGAATTCATTTTGATCTATTGTAATTCTGGAAACCATCTTTTCCTTTTTACTCTTTGGAGGCTTTGCCTTGTCGAGCTGTCTGAAATCAAACTCATCTAGAGGAGGCTCCCGCTTCTTCCTCTTCTGAGTAATGGAACCATGCCATGGAGGTAAAGTGAAAGAAACAACTTGAGACGTGGAAGTAGTAGTCATAGAAGATATTGCCTATGACTGCACAACTGTTGTGATGATGGATGGAGTCTCAGTTTGAACAACCACTGGTCTTGGATTACTCCGTGAAGCCTCAACAATGAAATGCTCAAACTGTGCAACATAAGTATCAAGGAGTGCCATAGACATATTTGGCAAAACAGGAAAATAAGAATATGCATTGAATACATTCTCCAAGTTGCCAAATTGATCTTCTTAAGTGAATGCCGGGTAGTAGAAGAAATAGATACCGCAAATGTGTCTACCAGAGTATCTATAATAGGAACATGCACTGTGGAAAAGGAATCCACATTCGTATCATGTGGAGACATAGGAGCTTCATTAGACACTGGTACAAGTTCTGGTACTACAGGTGTTAATTTTGTACTTTTAGGCTGAGATACTTTAAGAGTGATATTAGCTTGCAACTCATCATTAGTATTAGTTAGCTAAATTCTTTCAGGTTCCACTGCTTCATTTCTTGCTACAACAACTGGCTTAGGAATCTTAACTGTGGCTTTGCCCCTATTGATTGTGACCTTCAAAATTACTTTGATTTTCGATGTTGAAGAATCATCCTTTCCTTTTCCTTTGATTTCTGAATTTAGTCCAATTGGACCAACATGATCAAATTCTTTTCCTAGCTTAATTTTTATACATTTAAGGCCTCTTCTCTTAAGCCAAATATTGGTGTTAGCTAAGATAGGCTGAAATCTATCCCAGATAGATGTACTTTCCTTCAATGACCAGGAAGGTGGCAAGGTAGGAAGACTTTCCACATGATGTTTATGGTATTCAAGTTCCAAGATGTCATCATCATCTTCAATGCCAATAGGATTCAGGGCTAAGTTAAACTCCATAATTTACTTCAAGGAGAGTCTAAAATAATCCATCTTTCAGATTTCTACTTCAGTGCGCATGTCAATCCATATATCCTCAAGGAGGTGAATATGTGTAAAGCTTTTCTTCATTTTGTCATTCATAACTCAATAGTCAAAATAGCTCCTGGACATGAACTTCTTGAGTGTGATCTCCTGAAGTTTCGCCTCCATGCATTTGGCCTTAGGCATAGTAGTCAAAGCATATCCTCCAATGCCAAGTGGGTTCTATGAAGAAATCCCCATCCCAAGCCTCTGTAGAGTGGACTAGTATGCTTGGATAGCCATGAGCTTCCTTGCAAGTTCCATCAAGATAATCATGTAAGTGGGATAATGCGGGAGTGTGTAAGGCTCACCTCGGAAGTAGTCAACCCTCATGTAGGTGAAGTTGGTAAACTGAAAAAATAGGCAGCCATATTCATTCACTTTGCGACAAGCCTCCTTTGACACTCACTTATTTGAAGGTCTTTATCAAAGAGGCACATAAAATACTCGAAAAATGCATCTTGCACCCTTCTATAGTGCGATAGGCTTGATATGAAAGTAAGCTATTCATAATAGTCCCATGCCGACACTAAGGATCTATCACCTTTGGTTGAGAGACAAAAGAAATATCTCAATGAAGTTGCAATATCGAATAGATATGAATTCATATAAAAAGTGAGAGTATTGGAGACTTGAGATAATTTGATAACAAAGTGTATCGCTGATCAATTCACCCCATAAGATCGTCTTCTTAGACCTTATAATCAGAGACACGAATTTGTTCATCCACGGTTCAAAATAACAAGATTCCTTAAGGCCTCCAATCCTGCTAAGTAAGGTGATCAAGTCATTGATCTCCTCACGAAAATTTGATCTGTGAATGTTCTCGGGTCATCTTGCCAAAGCAAGCCTCTTGTTGATTAACCAGTTTTCATTAATATACTTTACACAATCATGCTTCCCCTCATTCCATCTTTTCATGGCTTTCTCCTTAGTCATATCAATGCACACTGGGATAGGAGGAATGTTGAAAACCTTGTCAATTGTGTCAAGATGCAAATTGATAATAACATTCCCATCTTCATCCTTGATGGTTCTAGACTTAGGATAAAAAATTTGTGCACAAGCCATCACAAATTCAGGTTCTAGGGAAGCCACATGAAAAGTAGAAACCAAGTGTATATGACTCTAAATGATAGGAGCCATTTTATCTTTAGTGGAGGTTTCTAGTCTCTTCAGAAATTGTACCATGTCTAGGTGTCCAATTTCTGTATCTCCAATCTCATCCACGTGAGATGTCACTTGGGAAGGTGAGAGAGAATTCAAGAACTTGTCATATTGATATTTCATTTTCTTTTTTTCTATTTGGAGAAACTTGCTCCTCAAACATAGTAGGTACACCTATGGATATGGCTGCAACATGAAAATCCCATAACATGAGCACATCTTCATATGGCACTAATAGATCCACAAAACACTATAACCTTGCAGATCTGGAAGCATACAAGTATGTGATATAAATGGAAGGCTTTTGAGCAACAACGAATGAAGGAATTTTGAAGAAATCAGCTATTTTGGTGGGAGAAAAGTTGAAAAATAGGTTTTTCTACGAGAACTAAAAGTGAATGGACATCAAGCATTGAACATGAAAATAGGGTGCATATGCGTATATATACAAATGACAAGGTTATTTACTTATAAGTGGGATTTTTATGTCCCATTACAAGTCATTTGAAAAACACTTGATGCCTACAAATGGGTTTTTGAAGACCATTTGCAGCCTTGGAAAAATCGTCAAAGTGTGTGTTAAACACTTGAAGGTGGGTTTTTCAGCTTGTATTACATATAGGGGGAAATACCTTTCTCTTTTTGGGTAAAACAAACTTATGAACGAGGTTTTTAATCCCGACTACAAATGCAAGAAAAATGAGTGTTTTGCATATCAACTTTGGAAGAATTTTCTTTGAATACTGGGAAAGATCAACTCTTTAAACAAAAACTTACAAATCTGAAAATGGAATTGAAGATTTGTATTTGCAAAAACAAACAATCAAATATATACAAAAGTTGAAAAGAAAAGAAAACAAAGACCTTGAAGAAAAGGCTTACCTCTTCTTGAGAAAGAATTGAAGAAAACTTTGAATTTTTGAATCAATCTTCCCAAATCCTAATGATTTCAAATTTGGAACAAGATCCCGAAGTTTCAGGTATATAAGCAAGGAGTTTGATTAAATCTTCTTACTGAAACTCAGTCCTCTTTAAATCCCTGACAAATGGCCAAGATTGAGGGCCAAAATGCAAGAATGTAGCAACTGCAAGAGTGATTCAAACTTCAAAATGTGGTTTCTACATGCCATTGCCAATCGATTTGCAGTGGGAAAGAAAAACGACGCCCTCAAGAGAAAAATGTGATTTGTAATGCCAACTAAAAACTGCAAATGGTTTGTTTTACCTTGGACGGACTTTGTAATGGCTATTACAAGTTTTAAATCAAACTTCATATTCTCAAAATTGCATTTATGCCCAAGATGGGCTTTAGAGTAAACACTGCAAGTTTTAGAATGTGTCTTTGCCTCACAAAAATGACATTTTACAATAGATGACTTTTTGTTGCCAAAACTCAAACAAAATAATGCCGTTTTTGATAATTGTGGGCTCTAGTAAGGCTTTGACAGGGTTTTAGGATTGATTTGCAAGTGCTAAGACATCTCATAGAATAACGAAGGTTTTGTAATTTGCATTACAAGCAAAAATTGATGCCTTCGAAAAGGCATGGGTTTTTAAGAACAATGTGCAAGTCCATACGGGTTTTGTATATGTTTTGAGATATAAAAACTCAACATCCCAACTCCCTTATAGTTGACGACGGGGTTTTAGGATTAATTTGAGAGATCAAAAATTTCCCTTTTCAATAATGATGGGCTTTTTGGAATGAATCGCGAGTCATGCACTCTCATTAAAAAGTAAAGATGAGCTTTGTAATCTGTATTACAAGCAAAAATCGCCACCATAGGTAATTACAGGCTTTATGAGAGCGTTTGCAAGTAATTTAAAACATGTAATGACTCTGAAAATTGCTACCTTTCCCTCTTTGAAATTAATGACGAGATTTTAAATTATATATGCAAATTAAAAAAATATTAAAAATTGCAAGGATGGTCTTTAATAACGAAGTCCCAAGTCATTTAAAATACATACACGGATGTTGGATTGTAATGCATTTAAAAACCCCCACCTTGCTTTTAAATACTTGGTGGAGTTTTAACACCAATCTGCAAGTAAATGATGCTCTTGACGTTATGTAAAGACTGACAAAAAGCCCATTTATGCAAGATTTTTAAATAAGAAATAAAGATTTGCAGCCAGACCCAAAAAGCCCACCTGCAGTGTACTTAATGCTTCAATATCTCTTGGAATATAACTCTGATTGACACCTATGATAGATTGAAGCAAGCGGAATTGAAAATGCAACAATCTTAGGATGAAAAAAATAACCAAAAACTAAGCCAATAATCAAGAAAAATTAAAAAAATGAGTCAAAGGTTACCAAAAATAAGCTCTTGCACTAAGGGAAGAAAAACCCGTCATAGCAAGAAAGATGATGAAAAACTTGACGGAAACCTTCAAAAATTATATTCGGGAGACATGAAACTTAGGACAATCCAAGGGATAACAGATTACCTTCATAACACATCGCTTAGAACACCAAAACCTAGAGAAAATACCTACGAACTCATGAGAAAGTTGTGTAGTGTTGTCCAATTTTGTGAATTCAAAATTTAGGACAATAGCTAGCTCTAATTGGGGAACATACCTCGTTTATTCTTTGAAACAACAGGTAATGTAGAATCCAGACCTCTAAGTGCTTTCATCTACTCCATTGGGCTATAGAGTCAGATGACTGAAAAAGGAAAGAGTCATAATCCTAAAATCTCTAAAAGGCTCAAAAGAATTGGACATTATGTACATGCTACTTATTTGGAGATTATTTGAAATAATGCTTCAGATGTTGTGCACTGTATGGAAGTACAGAAAAAGTTGCATCACAGTAGGCCAACAAGAAATTGTTCTCTCGTCATCTGGTGGATTGTGAAAGGACCTTGCCAGAGAGAATCAAACTTGCCATGCATTCCCTTTGGTTCTCACCTTTTATCCCAGAGTAGGACAAGATCACCAACTTGAAATTATCTTTTCTTAGCCTTTTTGTCAAAGAGCACCTTGACTTACTATTGATGTGCTACAAGTTGATCCACCACTTGTGTTCTTTGTTCCTCCAACTAATGAAGAAACATTATTTGTTTATCCAAGGAACTCTCAAAGGTTTTATATTCAATAGCCTTGACCAACTTAAGAGTGGGAAGCTCCAAAGTTATGGGAATCTCTACATTCAAACCAAAACGTAGCTATCATGAGGACATGCCAATAGGCCTTTTTGGCATGATTCTATCTGCCCACAAAGCATCAAACAACGTGCTTTGTGCCAAGATCTCTAATTCTCATCCACCAACTTGTGAATGCTAGCAACCAGATTCTTATTACTCTATTTGTCCTTATCATTACCTTGTGGGTAGTAATCAGATGAATGAGACAGGGTATTTCTGTGTTCAAATCAAAACTGTGTAATCTATGATGAAGAGAAAACTGCAACATTGTCTGTAACGATCTTATTGGGTACACCAAAGAAAGAAACTACGTTCTCCTTCAAGAATGCACACACCACTGATGATGTTGCATGCTTCACAGGAACTGCCTCCACACACTTGGTGAAGTAATTCATTGTAGTCAAAATGTATGTATGCCCTGCATTGGATGTTGGATTGATGGTACCAATGAAATCAAGGCCCCATTGTTGAAATGGTTCCTTAATCACTACTAGCTTCAGGGGTAACACTGCAAGCTTTTGTTTTCTAACAAATTGTTGACAATGATCACACTTGCACATCTAACTATATGCATGTAGTACTTTGATCGCAAAATCTTGTGAGTTGTAACTGGTGTTGAGAAGTGACCTCCACATGCCATATCTTGAAATGACTCCAATAATCTGACTTGTTGTGCTTTGTCAACACAATGTAGAAATGTGTCATTAATGGTGCATTTGTACAAACTGTTGTCCCAAAGAACAAAGTGTGCAGCTCTGAGCTTTAGAAATTCTCCTTTCCTTGAAAGTTGAATGTGCTGGACATTCACCATACATGAGAAAGTATGCGATGTCAGAGTACCATTCGTTAGTTGTGTTGACAAACAAGACCCTGGGTAGGTTTTCAGGAAGTTCTTTATTTTGGCAATCCAATTTCCTCTCTTTGTTCCAAACTCCTATTGCGTCAAGATAGACTTGACAGTCGTATCAGGGACAAGGGCGACAATATGTAGATTCAAGATGTAGAATTGAAGTACTTAATTTCCTTTACCATTGCATAGGCATTCTTCTCCATCAATGAATACTTTAGTTCATGCGACTTGAGTGAAGAGCTCATGAATGCAATTGGAGATTCAATGCCTTCAACATTCTTTTGCATGAGAGTGGCTGACATAGTGTGTTTGGAAGAATAGTTGTATATAATAAAATCTTTTGTGTAATCTGGATAGACTAACACAAGTGCTTGTGCTATTGCTTATTTGATCTCTTTGAAGGTCGCTTTTCCTTCAGAACTCCAACAGAAAACTGTTGCTCCTTTCATAATATCTGAGATATGACAAATCTTCTCTGCAAAATTAGGAACAAACCTTCACAATAAATTTACTTTTTCAAAGAAAGAATAAATGCCAGTCTTGTCGGTAGGTAAAGAAAGACTTTAAATTGACTTGACCCATTCAGGATCAGTTTTGATTCCCTCCTTAGACACGACATGTCCAAGAAACTTACCTTCTGTGACCCCAAAAATAGACTTCTTGGGATTGAGAGAAATTCCATGTCGGCTGTAATGACCCTTACTATAAAGGCCACTAAAAACCACTAATACTGAACTGAGAAAATTCGTCAAACAGTTGGCATGTACTGAATACACTGCTGAAAGAAAAATACTAAATATAGGAAATTATTTTGCAATATATGAGTTTGTTGTCCCAAAATTTCAGAATAATAGATAGCAACCAAATACCATCTAAAATACTATCAATGATGTAGGAAATTGCTCAAAACCATATGCCATTCATATATCAACAATTTGCAACAATGCCATACATTTTTCAGTTAATGATATAATCATCAAACCCTAGGTTTGCAATATAGATAGACTGAAAATTACAATGCCCTTTCACTTGCAAAATCCTAGCCTTCCTTTGTTACCAATAATGCCAAATGGCAAACAAAGACAAGTACAATGTAAAATAATAAAGTGCTGAAGCTATATTTTGTACTCAGCTGAAAACATACATTTCTCAGAAAATATGCCAAATGCCAAATGAGAAATGAGGAACCTGATTGTAGATGGCTGCAATAATTTTTCGGACTGCTTTTTCGGACAGCTTTTTCGGATCTGCTTTTTCGGACAGCTTTTTCGGATCTGCTTTTTCAAACTGCTTTTTTGAATCTTCTTTTTCAGACTACTTTTTCGGACCTGCTAAAAATGGCCACCTATAATTTCGGCCCTACTAAAAATGCCTCTTGAAATGCTGTTTCAATCACAAACAAACCCTTACATCAAATTCTCAATGAAGTACCAATGAGATGGCTGAGTACCAACTCCAAATTTGCAACCCTTCAGTAGATATTTCACTACCTCAGTTATGCCAATCCAAGGGAGTGATTCGTTCCCAAAGATCGAATAGAATTTGTAGACCAAAGACTACAAATTGCTTCACAATGAAGAAGTAGAAGAAAATCCAAATCCAAGCATGTAGAAATGATAGCCCAAGCCCTCTATTTATTCTTTTTCTTGAGAAGTTACTAGAACTTCTAGAAACATCCAATTATAAAGTACTTTATAATAAAATAACATTATAATAATAAAGTACATTTCTCAACTCAAAATTGTAACAATGTACGCCCAAAATGTCTCATAACTGAATGTAGGCCCAACTACGACTGAACGTAGGCTCAAGACTGAACATAGGCTCTACTACAACTGGATGTAGGCTCCACTACAACTGCATGTAGGCCCAAACTGGATGTAGGCTCTATCAGCAATATGCAATCAAATGATCAACATAATGACCCTCTCTCCAAACCATTTGCCTACGAGAGTCGATGATAGGCAAATCCGTCATGCCAAACGATGTCAGCCAAAATGGGGACATGACAGTCCGCCCTTCCTGAAATTGCTTGTCCCCAAGCAATGGCTGAACAAATAACCAATCAATCCACCTGGATCCCAAATGTAGTCATGATCTAAACTGCTGTCAATCAACGCAAGCTCTTGCAATATTCTCTGTAATATAATCAAGAGGAATCCATAATCAAACTGACCAATACTGCTCAACTGAAATCCAATGTAACAACTGCCACAGATAGAAACCCACATGACACCAACTCTGAACATATTAGAATCCAAGTAGATGCTATCAACACATCTCACCGTGCTGTGCGGAAGGCACACTCCAACTCTGCAACAATGGTGAACACTCTGAAATGAAACTGCACCCAATGCAAAGAATCCACACACTGTACACCAACTGTAATCAACATATCTCTGCAGAGCACCAACCACTGTCCCATAACCATAACTACCATGTACCGCTAATGGCGAAAAGACAGCACAAGATAGACAGCAAGAAATAGAACCCAAACCAAGTCTGACGGCCATCAACTGCTCAACACATGGATCAAATGCAAACTGATGAACATATCCTGCAGTATGATGCTGATAAAAAAAACCAACCTTAGTCAATAGCTCACCATGCACAGGTAATACAACCCACTGTGACTGATCACCAACTAAGTCAGGAGATGACATAGCCAAAGGAGTAGAATCAATAACAACAACCGTTGAAGTATTACTCCCACAGTCCTGCTCTAGGTCATGTACTATCAAACTGTCAATCGCAGAACTAATCACCATGTAATGCTCATCACAACTCTCATCCCACAACGTCATACCATCCCATAACTGATGACAAGCACTAGGGACCAAAGTATATCTACGTAACATCATCTCATCAACATGGTTATCAAAAGTAAATTGATGAGCATACCTCATAGTGTAATGTCGATAGAATGCGCCAATCTCAGTCAGTGGCTCAGACTGCAATCCAGATGAAACTAGCTGCAATTGATCACTAACCAAGCTGGAACTAACTACTACCTCCAAAGACACTGCCAAGGGAGTAGTATCACTAACGGGAACCACGCCAACTGCCGGCTCACCAACATCACACATGATCGTTGATACAACATCACCAGTCTCCATTCCATCAGTAGTAGAGACCATCATCATGTCAAACATACCACAATGCTTAGCTGCAACGCCCAACTCAATTGAATCTGACTCTAGTGGAAACGAACCTGATATACCAATGCTAGTATCAAGGATGGATACATCCCCATCTCCACTGTCTCTGACAATCTCGACCATGGACATCCTCAGATCACCAGACACCACGGTCTGTGACTGTATAGTATCTGGTAAAGACTAAAGTCGCTCTAACTCCATGGTCACCTCAGCCAAATGAAACTATGACTCCTTGAAAGCCAACTGTGTACTCTCAAGAAACTCAGAAGTCACCTTGAGCTGCTGAGTAAGCTCACTCACCTCACCTTCCTTGACCAATAATGCATCATATGCTGTACTGCCCCACTCCATAAGATAATCTCTGTCGGCTACCAACTGCATAAAATTCTATCTCAGAATCCGGATAGCCTCCCATAAAGAGTGGATCTTAGTCAAGGAAAGATAACTACCTCCCTGATCATCACTAGTAGGAGAACCCCATCCATAAACTACTAACAACTGACAAGCAGCATCGAAATGCTCGCAAGCGGCAGAAATGTCACGCTCACTAACTCTCAGCTGACTAGACACATGATGGCGCTGGCTGGTCGAACTCCTAGACTCTACCCCTGGTACACTGTCCAAAGGAGTAACCTCAAAATAACTATCATCTGTAATACTACCATCCGAATTCTGCAAACCAGCTACTGAACTCGTATCATCAAACTGAGTGACTGAAGCATCAACATAAACCTCCGTATCAAAGGAACCCGCTGAAAAGACTAAGTCCTCAATACTGTCAATATCATCCTCCTCTAACACACTATCCAAAGGAGTAGACTCAAAATCAATGATCTCTGGAGTACTACCATCCATAGTTTGCGAATCAACTCCAAAGCTCACATCATCATATGGAGTATCAAAACCTGTAGCATCGTTATCCAACTCCGTCGTAACAAATGAATCTGCCGAGGATGCTAAGTCCTCAAAACTGTCCACAACATACTCCTGGATGTCATCAATACCCATATGATCCTGGGACTCATCTGTAAATACTAACACCTCAGATGTACCTGAATCATCACAAACCCATTGCACCTTGAGTGGTCGAGTGGAAATGTACACAACTCCTAACATCGGTGTATAGAAACTAATACCAACATCTGACAAGCTACGGGCACAAGAAAGGACAACACCATGCAATCTGCTAATCAAATCCATGATAGCACTCAAACAACTACTGCTACCAATAAGTGATAAAGATCTCCAGTCAACATAATCCCAAACACCAATATAACGATCCCGAATCCACATCCATAAACTAGAATCAGCTGGTAACTCAAGAAAACTCCTCACCTGAGTAATATGACTAATACCAACTAACTCCACATATATGTCTGATACTGTACTCATTACAATCTCTGAATCCGGAATGTGAAGGCTAGACATACTCATATCATCATCAACATGGGACCTGACTGTAAAAGAAAGTGGAGTCCCTGCCACAAGTGCTAACTCCTGAACTGAACTCGCTTCAAGACAAAGCTCATCCACATACCTGTTTGATACTGACCCTGAATCCCAGATATGAATGAAAAGTGTACTCTCACAACTATCAGCAACCACATGTGATTCGCATGTCACAGAAAGCTGAGTATCACGTGTGTAAGATGGATCTGAACTCAACTCTATGCCAAACCCATCCACAAGTCTCCCTGCGGCACTATTCCAATCAACTGTACTATCCTCAATCACTGTAACATCTTCAGGATCAACCGTACTGCAATCACTATTAGTGTCAATAACACAATCTAGTGTGCATGTGATGTCTCCCTGTATTAAATCAGCATGTCTCTCCGAGTCCTGTAATGCCAATGGAGTACTCAACAAAGAGGCTCGAGTATCCTCTAGCTCACGAGAAAGCCTGACAGCTTCCTCCTCCTTCCTCCTCAAGGCATCTAAATAGTCTCCGGCAAGGGTAAGAAGATGGTCACGGTCCGAAAGAAGATGTAAATAACTCATCTTCATCATTCCCATTCCTTCCCTAATCGCCTGTAAGTCAATACAAGAGGTCTGCACCTGTACTCCCTTATGTCTACTCTGTAACTAAATCATCCGGATATGATCCTCCATCATCTCCCACATCTTGTCATGATGAGATAATGAAGTCACAATCCCATCGTCGCTTACCCTAAGCTGATTGGACAAAACATGTGAAGTGCTATGTCCCTCAACCTCGTGTGATGTAGCGTCTAACTGTGCTTGATACTCTCTATCAGCAAAGTCATGAATACTCAATGTCTGCTCATCGCTGATATGTATCTCATCATCATGCACAACAACCTCCTCACAATCATCATCTGAATCCATTGTGTTGTAGTTACTATTCTGAGCACCTGTGACATCATCCTCAGGCAACTTGTATACAACTGTCTCAACTTGAGTACCAAGTTGACAGTTACTATCAATCCGCACAGTGTCCTTCACCACTTCCTCCTATGGCTGAGTAGAAACTGAAACATCTGTCAGAATGCTAACTTGTTTCTCAAAATCCTCATGAAGGTTTCTGGTAGCTGTGTCTACCGATCTCATGTTATCTCTCCTGCGAGAAGATCTGCCAAATAAAAATCTAGTCAACTTATCCACCTTGGCTGGGTTGGATAGCATATCATTCATCCAACAATTTCTTTTTATCATAGACTCATTCAACTCATCAATTGCTTTCTTGATCTCAACCCAACTGTCTGTATGATTAATTTTTTTGCTGCTTTGTGGTTCCTCTTTCAGAAAGGTAGGCATTGTAGGATGCTTAACTGACCATGAAGTGTACCTCTTCCTTTCCATTCTGCAATCAATCGAGTGCTGGTCACTCATACAATTCTGTTCTTCCCCAACAGGATGGCAGGAAACCGCTCTGATACCACTGTAATGACCCTTACTATAAAGGCCACTAAAAACCACTAATACTGAACTGAGAAAATTCGTCAAACAGTTGGCATGTACTGAATACACTGCTGAAAGAAAAATACTGAATATAGGAAATTATTTTGCAATATATGAGTTCGCTGTCCCAAAATTTCAGAATAATAGATAGCAACCAAATACCATCTAAAATACTATCAATGATGTAGGAAATTGCTCAAAACCATATGCCATTCATATATCAACAATTTGCAACAATGCCATACATTTTTTAGTCAATGATATAATCATCAAACCCTAGGTTTGCAATATAGATAGACTGAAAATTACAATGCCCTTTCACTTGCAAAATCCTAGCCTTCCTTTGTTACCAATAATGCCAAATGGCAAACAAAGACAAGTACAATGTAAA
Source organism: Chamaecyparis obtusa (assembly GCA_027943335.1). Lineage (NCBI taxonomy): Eukaryota > Viridiplantae > Streptophyta > Pinopsida > Cupressales > Cupressaceae > Chamaecyparis > Chamaecyparis obtusa. The sequence goes on along the minus strand of BSBK01003092.1, from coordinate 176,193 downwards.
ATAATAAAGTGCTGAAGCTATATTTTGTACTCAGCTGAAAACATACATTTCTCAGAAAATATGCCAAATGCCAAATGAGAAATGAGGAACCTGATTGTAGATGGCTGCAATAATTTTTCGGACTGCTTTTTCGGATCTTCTTTTTCGGACTACTTTTTCGGATCTACTTTTTTGGACAGCTTTTTCGGATCTGCTTTTTCAAACTGCTTTTTTGAATCTGCTTTTTCAGACTGCTTTTTCAGACCTGCTAAAAATGGCCGCCTATAATTTCGGCCCTACTAAAAATGCCTCTTGAAATGCTGTTTCAATCACAAACAAACCCTTACATCAAATTCTCAATGAAGTACCAATGAGATGGCTGAGTACCAACTCCAAATTTGCAACCCTTCAGTAGATATTTCACTACCTCAGTTATGCCAATCCAAGGGAGTGATTCGTTCCCAAAGATCGAATAGAATTTGTAGACTAAAGACTACAAATTGCTTCACAATGAAGAAGTAGAAGAAAATCCAAATCCAAGCATGTAGAAATGATAGCCCAAGCCCTCTATTTATTCTTTTTCTTGAGAAGTTACTAGAACTTCTAGAAACATCCAATTATAAAGTACTTTATAATAAAATAACATTATAATAATAAAGTACATTTCTCAACTCAAAATTATAACAATGTAGGCCCAAAATGTCTCATAACTGAATGTAGGCCCAACTACGACTGAACGTAGGCTCAAGATTGAACGTAGGCTCTACTACAACTGGATGTAGGCTCACTCCGGATGTAGGCTCCACTACAACTGCATGTAGGCCCAAACTGGATGTAGGCTCTGTCAGCAATATGCAATCAAATGATCAACATAATGACCCTCTCTCCAAACCATTTGCCTACGAGAGTCGATGATAGGCAAATCTGTCATGCCAAACGATGTCAGCCAAAATGGGGACATGACAATGACACCTTTCTAACACTTGTTGCAGATGATACAAATAATCTTGCCTCTATTTTGAGAAAATAGTAAGATCATCAAGATAAATCACAATGAATTCCTCTTTAATGTCATGAAACGCCAAGTCCATTGCCCATTGAAAAGTGGCCTTCATTTATCAATCCAAAGGGCATTCTATTGTAAGAAAGTGTACCCCATGGAGTTGCAAATTCCATCTTGTATTGATCATCCTCCCTGACTTTAATTTGATTGTAGCTAGAAAAACCATCTAGCATAGACAACATCTAAGAACCAGTCACTATCTACTAAACATGATCAATGATAGACAATGAATATTTATCTTTCAAAGATGCTTGACTCAGACTGTGAAAATCCACAAAAATGAGGATTTCATTGTTCTTTTTATGTATTGGAATGATGTTGGTTACCCCAGTAGAATGCTGAATACGAAAAAAATATTCTGGCATCCAACATCTTTTGAATTTTTGACTAAATGATGTGAGAGAGCTTTGGATTGTATTGTCGCTACTTTTGCCTATATGGAGCAACACCTAACTTGAGAGGAATATCATGTTGTACCATCTTGGGCCAAAATAACTTTAAATCATTGTAATATGCTAAGACATCCATGTATTGACGTAAGAGACCAATGGATTGATCTCTTTCCTCCGATGTACAACACTTACAAATATTTACAAACTTTGGGTCAACAACTAAACCAAGATTGTATCTTTCATACTCCATAGTAGAACTTGATCCACTCTCTTGTTGATTTTTGACATAATGATCATGTTTGTCAAACAGTCATTCCAATGAGACCAAACCATTGGGAATTTTATTACCTTTGAGCTTAATGAACTCTTCAATAGTCTCAGGATCCTTTTCTGAAATGTTCTCTTGAGGAGAACTACTACCCTCAAAGTACAATTCATCAAAATTATCCACTGTCTCTAGAAAATTGATAATTTGTTTATCATTATTAAAGAGTTGCCAATGATCTAAGTTGTCAGAAATACTTGGGCAATATACCATTTGAATGGTATACCTATCTTGCTCAAAACTCTTATGTGGAATTAAGAGTGTTGTTGAGGCTGCGAGAGAATCGACTTTATTATTGAACTCCCTTGGAACGATTGAAATATTGAAAGCATCGAATCCTTCAATATAGTCCCATAGTAAATTTTTGTAGTGTTTGTGCCTCTTATTCCTTGTTTGATACTGGTTTTGAGCTTGACATACCACAAGCTCAAGATCACCTTGAGCATGCAAATTTAGAATACCTCTATTTAGTGTGGCATCAATACCCAACAACAAGGCTTCATACTCAACAATGTTTTTGGTGTTGTCAAATTACAGCTTGAAAGAATATGGAAACATGTCTCGTTCTGGGGAAATCAATACAACCTTGAAAATGGAACCAGCTGATGCATAACTACCGTCAAACTCCAACATCCATACATCATTTAAACTTGAAGTACTTGTATCGTTAGTTTGTTGAGAAGAAATTTCAATATCTTTAGCCATGTTAGGAAACATAGCCTTTTCAACCATGGTAAAAGATGTTGAGGAAACAACATTAGCCACTTGGTCCTCATTTGCATTAGGAAATTTATCACTATCAGAAAGACATGAAGTCATGGATGCATCAAAAGGCCAATCCTTAGAAAATTTTGATATTTCATCAATATAGAGATAGTAATTCCCCATTCATGCCGACTCAAAAAGAATTTGAGCGTGAGGGTCATTAGACTTGATAAATTTGTATTTGGTTTCTCTTTCAAGAATTAGCTTCTGCATGACATCCTTGACAGGTATCCGTACTTCAAACATGTCGATGTTAAGTTCTCCGCCTACATCCTTACATAAATTATGGCCAAGTAACAGACCATAGGAAGGAGACACATATGTAACCAACATAGTCATTTTAATGTTCTTTTTAGGGAAGGAGGCAAATGCAAATTGTGCATCCTTGATTTTCCCCCAAAGAGGCACTTTCTTATTCTCCATGGAATAACAATCTCCAAAGGTCTTCGTCAAGGTAAGACCTAATGCATCAACCACTCTAGACGACATAACATTATTAGAGCCTAAGAGTCTATAAAACAGTTACTTAACTTAAATCCATTAATGATTAGGGAAATATAGAAAGGTTCTATCTTTGCAAGAATAGATGATGGAATAGTAACTAGGTAGTTGGGAAAAATTTTAGTTTCCAAGGCAACAGCTTGAGTTTGGGTAGTTTGAGATTCCTCGACAAATTTATTAAGCCTTTCCAGCCGATCTAGGTAAGCTTGTACGTATTCTACCTCATACATTTGAATCTTGGTCTTCTTAGCATGATCTATAATATATAAGGCTTGGAAAGAACTAGCTAAGGAAGAAGAAAAATTCTTAGAATGATATTTAGGATTACATGAACTAGGTTTGGGTACTCTAGAAGAAACAATAGGAGGAGGAGATGTACTTACTTGGTTATTAGCTTCATCCTTAGGAAGGGTAGGAAACATTGTTCCTCTCTTTACAACTATGATGGGTTTTTGCACATCAACTTTTGCTTTTGCATCTTTATCATTTTGTTGAGCTAACTATGTTTGAGAGTGCATCATAACTGCATAGGCATGACCCAAACTATCTTCGCAGTGATGTACCCTACGTTAGAGTCACCAACTGCTCTATTATTTTCATTGTATAGGGTGACAATATCCTCCATTTGATAATCCTCTGGAAAAGTACCAGTTTGATCATTTTCAAAGTATCCCATGACTTGGTTACCTAGTAGGGCTTTAAGTGCGAACCTCTCTGAAGGAGGAGGAAGCTTTGCTTGATTCTTTGCTACATAATTGTGGATAGTGTTAGGATACGTCCTTCGTGGGATATCCTTGTATGGGGAAGCATAAGACCCTTGATATATTTTATTTTTGAGAGCAAGTGACTCATTTTCTAGTTTATGAATTATAGGATCCCTATTCCCTGAAGTGGACACATCATTGAATGAGTTCCCCTTTGAGAAATCCTTTCAAATTTTACCAGCCATAATAAGATCATCCTCAATCTCTATTTCCAAAGTTTGAGCATTAACAAGACTTGTAGGAATGACTCTTCTCAACAAGAAGCTAACTTCTAGAAGCTGAGTATTTATAAAGAAGCATTTCAAATTTTCAGTGGTAGGATAGGAAGCAATAAGGATCTGGTTTGCCAACTTGTGGAATTTGGAAATGAACTCATGCATGCCTTCTTGTGCATCCTTATTCATTTTTGTGAGTTGAGAAAGAAATGCATGATCATCTTATGCAAGCTTGAAATGTTCTTCAAAATTAGTTTTCAGGGAATCCCAATCAGTAATAGATCATGTAGCTAAATTAAAGAACCAATCCTCAATAATTCCTTGTAAGGTCTTTGCGAAGAGCTTTAGTGAGACATCTTGGTAGTCCACACCCAATACACCACATGCAATATAAAATTCTTTGATATGCTCATTTGGGTGTTTCTTTCCATCACCATAGAGCTTGGGAAAATTCTTGCGAGAGCCTAGTACTAATGGATGCAAAGGCAGGGCAAGATTTAAAGGACCAAAAGTTGTCCTACATGGACTTGTAGCAGCCATCTTAGGAAAAATTGGGATGAAAGGGACTAATGGCTTCTAGAAGAAAAGGGAAGATTCACTTGGAATAGGATTCCTCTTTTTGGATGGTGGATAATTGGTAGTTCATTCAAGAGGGGTTTTCTTGGTGAGGAGGTCAAGCCTGGCTTTCTGATACCAACTTGGGGCAACACCTTTTGAACCTTCTCCTTTACTACTCTGAGTGTAATGGCGGAAGCCCTCTAGTGTGGATAATCTGCAAAGTAAAATTTAGGGAAATGGAAAAAACCACTAACTTCAAACAAAAGCATGAGGCTTTCGAATGTGTTCAATATCCCCATAAAAGTTGCCAAAAATTGTTAGCTAAAAGTTTTGTAAGTCACTTTGACCACAACTTGCAAAACTATGACTTTAGGCAAAATCTCATGATATTTATATCTCCTCTCTTCAATAGGGGAGGCTCCCTTCTTACCGTAGGTGGCTTCAATAGAAACTTAATTGAAATTAAAAAATGGACGGTTCTATTTAATCAATTCCTCTTTTTTTCAAGAATGATTTTACCACTTACAAACTACTCTAAAATCAAAAGTGCCAATTGCTACAATAATATTGATGGTTCAGAGGTTGATGTAAGAACAAAAAAAAGACACCACTCTACTTTATATTGGTGAAATAGACACAGGAACCCAAAGTCTCCTATGCTTATTCCGAATGGAGATTCTATAATCTGAATAAACAGTAAGGCACAAAGTCTCTTACTGAAAATCCAAAAACTTAAGTTGAAAAAAATACTTACAACTGAAGCACAAAGTCATTCAATTCAAAGAAGTTGCAGCCACTATCAATTATAGAAATTATTCCTTTTGAGGCTCAAAGTCTTCAAAATTTGAATTGAATGCTCAAGAGATTCACACAAAAAAAACTATAAGCTGAATTAAAGATAGATCAAATAATGAAACATAAGAATACACAAATTAACCTCAAGCTTCACAACATAGTTTGAGAAAACCTATTTCTTTTATTCAATTCATAAATTTTGCATCAAGAAATGAAATTTTTTCAAGTTACAAGAGATTTCAGCATAGCCTTCTTTCAATAAAACAAAAGATCAAAATTTACAATGATGCCACTCCTTTATATAGGAAAGGAGTGGAGAGAAAGATGGAGAAAGAAAAGGAAACTCTTAACCACCTTTGACTTATTCAAAATTACAAGGCCTAATGCACTTGCAATATGATTACATGCAACTATTATATAAGTACAAGTCCCCCTGCACTTACAACTTGTTTCTATTCTACATCTAATCTTTCATTAAATCTATACCTATATATAAAGCATTGAAAAATGATAAGTGCCCATGAAACTTAAGAATTATGTTTAGATAGCGTTGATGAAAGCCTCAAACTTGCGAAGAGACTTGTGTACACCTGTGGGGTCTGGTGCACCTGTGTGTTGTGCAATAGTATTTGTCTTGTGAATCATGCTTGCACCTTTGAAAACATCTTTGTTGTAGCTCCAACGCTGATCTGAAGGTGATTCAGTAGAATCTTATAGCTTGTCAGTTTGTCAATTGAGCTGAAATCAAAGTTATCTTCCTCAAGCTCTTGGTGAATTACTTTCATGAACTCTATCATAACATGACCTTCTATGATGAGCTCACCATCTTCATCTATTACCTTACATGTCAGCTCCTCAAAATTGCTACTAATTGTGTGCTCCTATTCCCAGCACAAGTCCATAGCTACCTTCACTTCCATCACCAATCCCTTAATGACTTGTTGTTTGTTGAACATTAAATCTAAGTAATCAAAGTACATTTTTTGAGACTAAATAACTCTGTACTCACACAACATATGTACATCCACATTAGGCATCCTCCTCCAGATGTTCAAGTCTTCATCTAAGACCTTCAACTATTGGTCGAATGATGTGAGGAGATCGTTCAATTTGGTGATGTTTTCCTTGACATTCTTCAAAAATTGGAAAGCGTCTCTGATCAATCGATCACCTTGTGACTCTAACAATCTAGCCCAATCATCTATGACCTTGGCCTTGGGACCAACCTCCTCCACATTCCTTCTTGTTTCCTCTGGAAGAGAAGAAGAAATAGGTTCAACCCTTTGTGAAGAGTTGTTCATCTTTTCAATTGTTTCCAGTAGGGAACTCTCTTCCTTAAGCTGATTTTTCTTCTCCCACAATTGATCATTATTTCTAGAGAGTAAGGCCACTGCATCATGCATTTCTTGTTGACAACCCAACTATTTTTTCTTACAAAGTTCAATTTTTTGTGAGCTTGTAATTAGAGGCCTGTAGTTCTTCTATTGGTTGCTCAACCAAGGGTTCAAGAACTTCAACATATTTGACTTTATTTTGATCTACTGTAATTCTAGAAATAGTCTTTTCCTTCTTACTCTTTGGAGGCTTTACCTTATTGAGCTATCTGAAATAAAAATCCTCTAAAGGAGCCTCCTACTTCTTCAACTTCTAAGTAATGGAACCAAGCCATGGAGGTAAAGTGAAACAAACAACTTGAGATGTGGAAGTAGTAGCCATAGTAGATTTTTCCTCTGACTGCACAACTATCATGACTATGGATGGAGTCATATTTTGAACAACCACTGGTGTTGGATTACTTCATGAAGCCTCAACCATGAAATGCTCAAACTGTGCAATAGATATATCAAGGAGTGCCATAGATATATCTGGAAAAGTGGGAAAAGAAGAATATGCATTGAATACATTCTCCAAGTTTCCAAATTGATCTTTTGAAGTGAATGCCGGGGCATCAAAAGAAATAAGTACTGCAAATGTGTCTACTAGAGGATCTATAGTAGGAACATGTACTATAGGAAAGGAACCTACATTTGTATCAAGTGGAGACATGTGAGCCTCATCAGACACTTGTACAATTTTTGGTACTATAGGAGTCACTTCTATACTTTTAGGCTGAGATACTTCAAGAGTGATATTATCCTATAGCTTATCTTCACTATCAGTTAGCTGATTTTTTTAGGTTCCACTTCTTGATTTATTGCTACAACAACTAGCTTAGGAATTGTAACTCTGGCTTTGCCCACCTTGATGGTGAGCTTCAAAATTACTTTAATTTTTTATGTTGAAGAATTATCCTTTCCTTTTTCTTTGATTTCTCACTTTAGTCCAATTGGACCAGCATGATCAAAGTCTTTTCCTAGCTTAATTTTGATACATTTAAGGCCTCTTCTCTTTAGCAAAATATTGGTGTTAACTAAGATGGGATGAAATCTATCCAAGATAGATGTACTTTCCTTCATTGACCAGGAAGGTGGCAAGATAGGAAAACTTTCCACATGAAGTTTACGGTATTCATGATCCAAGATGTCATCATCATCTTCAATACCAATAGGAATCGAGGCTAAGTTGAACTTCATAATTTTCTTCAAGGTGGGTCTACAATAGTCCATCTTTCGGATTTACACTTCAATGCACATGTCAATCCACATATCCTCAAGGCAATGAATATGTGTAAATCTTTTCTTGATTTTGTCATTCATACCTCAATAGTCAAAATAGCTCCTGGACATGAACTTCTTGAGTGTGATCTCCTAAAGTTCTACTTCCATGTATTTAACCTTGGGAACAGATGTCAAAGCATATCCTCTAATGCAAAGTGGGTTTTTTGAAGAAATACTTGTCTATGGCTGAACGTGGACCTCTAATCCAGCCATATACACAACATAGTCATTGCTCGATCATCGAAATTACGAAGGTGAGTATGAATTACTCAATTCGCAATATCTATCGATTTGACTTGTTGCCTCCTAATTAGCTGGGGTGTTCGAATTACTCTCAGGATGAGAGCCAACAACCAAAAGACCAAACTAAGATGAAGGATTTTGAAAGCTTGAAAGGTAAACAAATGAGAAATTAAGCTATAATGAAGATGCAATTAATATAAGATGAATATGCTATTAATATAAGAAAGCAAATGCAGATTTTAAGCTAAGAACATGAAAAAAGAAATATGATAATTAAGCTAATAGCAATAAGCAAACTATATTAAATGAGAATGCAATTACACTAAATGAGAGATTAAACTAATGTGCAATAAAAGCTTTGAAAATATGAAATAATTGAGATGGAATTTTGCTATAGTTTATGTGCTCTAAAATTCCCTCCTTTCGAATGAAGGAGAAGGTTCATAATATAGACAAGCCTGGAGAAGGAATGAAGAGTTTCTTGAAATGAAATGGTTGACTCTTCATTCCCATTTGAGACAAATATTGAGGAATTACTTAATTAAAAGAATGAATTATTGCCACATATGGGTGACCCTTCGAATATTTTGAATTATTAAATCCAAATAAGATAATCCATTCAAATAACCAAGTAATATTAATTCCTTTATGTGTATTAGCCAAATGGGGTGGGTTTAATTTAATTTAAAGCACTTAGGACTTTAGAATTACATTAATTTATCATAGGGATTATTTAGCTAATAAAGTCAAATATTTAGGAATTAATTATAGTGTGAGATTAATGCAATTTAGGGTTTTTGCAATTGACACCAAGTGAAATAAAGTCAGGTAGGAGAGAGAAAATTGCCTAGTAAAATAGGACTTTAATGATGTAAAATCAAAGAAATGCACCAAAATTGATTGAAATTCTAAGGTGCCAATTTTGGGGTATTACATTTGCCCCTCTTTGAATTGATGTGCGAGTAGTGTGTTGATTCAAAGAATAGTTTGATGTGACATATGAGGTTTCATGATTATCCCTAGAATGAAGCTTAACCCTCGAAAGTCAAGGTTAGGATGCCAAGACACCAAAATAGATCGAATTGCAGAACCACCTCCAGAACGAGGCATGATTCTCCAAAGTCTAAGTTAGATTGCGAAGAAAATAGTCTAATGACAACTTGAGAAGAAGCTGGAATCAGGGTTAGATTGCCCCAATGCCCATTGATCAAATGATGGTAGATGCAGATTTAGGACTAATTTCCAAAATCAGGGTTAGATTGCCCCAATACGAAGCCTAGCCCTCCGAGACCCGGGTTAGATTGCCCAGATAACTGTCCAAAAGAGATTTTGAGAGCCATCTCCAAAATGAAGCTTGACTTTCAGGAATTAGGGTTAGATTGCCCCAATACCTAATGAGATTTTGAGAACCATCTCTAGAACGAAGATTGATTCTTGAGGATCTGAGTTAGATTGCTCAGATACCTAAAAGATAGATGATCAAATGACCAGATGCGAGACACAAAGATGCCTCTAGTGAAGAGATGCCCCAAGAGGTGAGGAATTTGATTTAGATCGGATTAAAATGAGACTGGTTTGATAAGATTCAAATGATGTAATCATCATGCCACCTCAGGAGCAAAATCGAAAGATGACATAACAGAAGGATGATTGACAATAAGAGGTTTGCATAGTAGAAGTAATCAAACTTAGATTCAAGAAGCTACATAAGCAATTTGGAGTGATTTCAAGGTCTAGTTGACCAAGTTTGACCAGATTTGACTAGAGTTGACTTCATAAAAACATTGAAGATCTTGAGAAAATGATGAGGAGATGAGAATCTGGCAGGAAAATGATGCCAGAAGGCTGACTGCACAAGCGTCCGATCCCAAAGGGTCCCAGAATTTAAAACATGATTTTGAGCCATTTAGAGATGTCAGATTTTGATTTTGATCCTGAAAATGGATTCAGAGCAGTCGATTTAGCCAAGGGTGCAATTTTCGTGCAAAACAAAGAACTTTGAAAATTAGGTCAAAAAGCTATATAAGGCTCGGAGGGGTCATTTTTAATTCATTATTCACTTTGTCTTCTTACGATTCTAAGAGCTCTGGGAGAGAATGGAGGGTGTTCCAGTGCATACGCATTGATTTGAGCGCTCCCGACGCCACGACCGACCGCCAGAGTATGACCCACCTATGAGTAGTCGATAAACCATGCTACATTTCAAGTTTTAACTACTTTATTAGGTGATTTAGGCTAGATTTAGCATGTTTTAGGGTGTGTTCTTCAACTTTCATGCGAGGAAATAGTTTCCTCATTCCGACCTCAGTCGCCCCTCACGTGAGGAAACTATTTCCTCGCATGGGTTAGGGCTTCCTTTCCCGGGGCCTGCCTGAAAGCTCGCACGAAGCACAAGTTGATACTGTGCAAAATTTCTCCTTCTCACGCAGGAAGAGGTCCTGTCTTGCGCGAGGGAATAGTTTCCTTGCGCGGGATGCTGCTGTAGTGTTTTGAGTCTCCTTCCAATTTTGCATAAAATTAGCCAATTAAAACATTCCAAAGTCATGTTTAGGATAGATGTGTAGCCTCATTTTCTTGTTGTTGCTTTGAAACTATCATGTTGAGATACTGATCCAATGTCGTCGCTTGCTTTGCAGGTTGACTTCCCTGATGTCGCATTTCTATCACATGACCTTATCATTACCACACTAGTTCAGAGATTGACCAAGGCTGAGAGTGCCCATATTGAGGGGCTAGGATTGTCATACTTGTGTGATATACCCGACATTCGGGTAAATCATAGTCTTCTAGGCGCACTGGTCGAGTGTTTCCATTTGGAGACGAACACCTTCCACTTGCTGATGGGGGAGATGATGGTCACTCCCAAGGACATATACAAGATATTGCAGATACCCTTCCATGGTGCTCGAGTTGAGTATGATATATAGCCGAGGGAAAGTACACTGGCACTGAGGGCCATATTTCAAGATGATTTAGTGATGGGCCGAGCCATCTCATGGGAGGACCTGATCATCAGATATGGAGGTGCTCACAGATTAGCAGTTGTCTTTACCATCTTCCTGAGCTATTACTTGGTTTTAGATCGGGGCCAGCATAGATTAGAGTGCGGCTGGGGTTGCATGCTGCAGAGGATGCTGGATAGGCCAGCTACTAGATTTAGATGGGGTGAGTGCATGCTCGCACATATGTATCACGAGATGCACAAGGTCATGTATCAGAGTGCCAAGACCATGGCGGCTGGTGTTCTTATATTACAAATCTGGGCCTAGGAGCATCTCCCTATTTGCAAGCCGATATATCACGATACAAAACAGGCTCTTGAGCCTTATATTTATAGATACGGTGGTCCTATGACTCAGCCAGTGCTGGGGAAGACCGAGCAGTGGTGGGGACAGTTAGATGACATGGCAGTAGTTGTGTGGAGACCTTGGGTAGCCACAGAGCCATGGGATGACGCTCAGAGGGAGCTAGCACACATGTTCATCTTATGTCCATTGATTGGATGTACTATTAGTGTTATTGAACATTTCTTGCTCACACGTGTCATGAGACAGTTCGGGAGACAATAGGACATCTCCCAAGAGTATGCTTCATATGCTCACTTCGTCGATGAGATGAAGAAGGGCTGGCAACCCAGGTTAGATCAGGGAAGGTGCACTATCGAGGCATGAGTGCCTATAGCTCAATGGGATTACATGGTGGATGTCACCAATGCAGGGATGGCGCCTGCATATAGAGATCATTTCCTGGCGCTTCCCTTCCCCAGATTCATAGATCCTACTGGGATGGGATAGAGAGCTCAGCAATAGCCCACACGGAGCAGCCAACACAACAGCAGCCTGTATAGCAACCACAGTGACAACAGCAGCAGGTACCTTCCCAACAACAAATACCATTACAGTGGCCTGGGAAAAGAGTATTGAGGCCCAAGACAACGCAGACAGACATCCCCCCTGAGGACTATGAGGTCAGATGTAGGTGCTGGGAGTAGTGGGACCCAATAGAGGCCCACTAGACATAAGACATGAGATTCCTCTCAGCACCCACCTCCTGACAAGGAGGCATAGGTACAGGAGGATATTGATATGTTAGATTAGGCCACATAGGGGATAGTACAACTAGCACAGGTTTAGGAGGCTCTCAAGATGAGCCGAGAGAGGGTGAGATAGGTACAGCAGGAGAGAGATGACTATCACACACAAGTCATCGTCCAGGAGATGCAGGTAGCTGAGAGGGAGCGAGAGGTCAGAGAGCTCCAAGAGGAGCTGGTGAGGGCATGACTAGAGGCCAGATATGATTCCGCTCAGGAAGCCTACTATTACATGGCTTATGTGGGCATTATTCTAGATTTGTCAGAGTAGATGCCTCCATTTTATGAGTACGTCAGAGCACCACAGGAACCGCCACCGCAGGCACCACCACAGAGATCGATGCCTCCTTTGTAGAGACCGATGCCACCTCCTCAGGCACCACCACAGTAGGCACTGCCACAAGGACCACCGCCACCTCCTCCTCCAGGTGGCGATGGGTAGAGTTAGCTCATTTTTTATTTCACATTGTATCCCATATTTTGATACTGTGCTCGAGTAGCACCATTCTTTTTGTACATGACATTGATCGACCATGAGATATATATATATATGAGATCACCTCTTTGACATCATTGTACTTGTTTATATATTGCTTAATGTTGATGTTCATGATTTATGAGATGTTTCCTATATGATTTAGATGTATGGATTAGATATGCATGAGATGCACATGTTTTATTTTATGATAAGAATATGAACATGTTTTATTTTATGATGGTATATGAATATGCAATGCGAAATGCGATGATAGATGGTAGATAAATGAGTGCAATGTATGATTTTATTTATGCTTATAATGGATGCACATGCAAATGAATATGTAAATGTATATGGATTTCATGGATGCAAATGGAAATGCAATGTATGTGATACTAATCATCTCGTGTAGGATGTAGCAATATATGACAGGTACTGATCAAAAGGATATTTCGAAGATCAAGAGTGAGGACCAGACACTTGTGTAGCCAAGACAAACCCAGGACAAAAGATGAGAACCTTTGATGAATAGATCCAGAGGAAGACAATCAAGAGAGCACCAAAACACTGTCTCAATGCAAGCCTATAATGAAAATGCAAGCCTAAGCTAAACGCAAACCCTAGGACTTGGTTGTTGGACTCATCGTATTATCATCATAGAGTTTTTAGGTACGAGACAATCGCAAGATGCCATACAATCCTCCCTGACATTGGAATCATGAGAATGTGAATATGACATAAGTCTTAGATTTGTCAGAATGAGGTGTAAGCATTAGGGCACAAGAAGCCAGAATGACCTGAACACCTATTCCTTTTAATTTAGCAAGTTAACATAAGTATCAAAGCATAGCTGCTAGAATGACTTGAATGTTTCTTGCATACAAACATGCTAGACACACGAGAGTTCCTTCTTTTGCCAATGAATGCTCACAGTGACCCTTACATTCACTTAGCAGGACGAGCGTTAGCAATTTTACTTGTAGCAGAAAGAAGTCACTCAAAACAGACAAGGAGAAGAACCAACCTCACCAAAGTTTCCATATAAAAGGAGTCAAGGTACACATGGCCATTCAATATGTGATGAAGGCTCTGACAGATGGACACCCCTCTTATATAGCTTCATTGGATCATTGGAACTAAACCAGCAAACAAAAAGCAAAGGAAAGATCATGCCCCCAGTCTTTGCTTCTCTCGGTCAAGAAGAAGTCTTAGAGTTGCTCGAGGAGAAATGATAAAGAAAAAGAACAACACAAAAAAGAGAAAAGCTCAGCGTGTCTCAGAGAATCACAAATTCAGTTTTAGTTTCAGTTTAAGTTTGTGTTCAAGGAGATTGAAGTCGAATCGAAAGTGTACAATGTTCAAAGTTTCAATGGGATAGCGACAACAGGCAGATGCCGTGAGAATCATTGGTGACCATCGTGAGAAATGAAGTCTCAAGGAGATATCAGAGTGCTAACCAAGTATCAACAGGTGAACACAGTGAGAACCACTAGTGACCAATACAAGGAGGATTCTTGAAAAAGAAAACCAAGCACGAAGGAAACATCAATAGGAAGACGTAGCAAGGACCACTGGTGACCAATGTAAGGGAGAGATCCCGAAAGAGAGGGGTTCAAATAAGAGCTAGGAATCAGTAGGCAGGCATAGTAGGAACCACTGGCGACCGATACATGAGAGATCCTCAAGGAGAGAAATCTCAAAAGTAGCTAGGCATCAGTAGGCAGACGCAGTGAGAATCACTGGTGACTGATGCACAAAAAAAACTTCTGAAAGGGACAGGACAATGCCCCCTAGACCAAGAAGGTGCCCCCAAGTATGACCAGTTCCAATCCATGAAGAGTCAAGGAAAATATCAAAGATAACTGAAAGCAAGTGCATGAGCTAGCAAACTAAAGCAGGAAACAAACTAAAGCAGGAAAGCGAGAAAGCAAACTAAAGCATGAAAGCAAGGGCCAAATGGTGCTGTGATGAGCATAGCATCGGGAAACAAGAGGTGCCTATTTACCAGGTTTTCACCATCTTGGCAAAGATTCTATTTTTGCTACCATGATGCCTATTTGCCAGGTTTTCATCAATGGCACATTTTTCTTCTTTTTCAATTTTTTTGTACTTTTCTCTTTTTTCCCTCTTTGTATTTTTGAATATTTCATTTTTTTGTAATTTTGATCTTTTGATTTTTTTTTGTATTTTTTGTATTTTCTATTTTTTAAAAAATTATTATCAAGGTGCCTGTTTACTAGGTTTTCACCAAGATAATAGATATATCAAAGCACCTGTTTACCAGGTTTTCACTAAGATAATTTTTTTTAGGACATTTTGCAATTTTTAGGATTTTTGACAATATACCATATTTTGGTTTTTTTTAGGATCAATAAGTATGTACATGAGCATACAAGCAATGTCTCAACTGTAGAATTTCTTCAAGTGAAGAGTGTTGATAGGCTCCTTGAGTTGTTCTCCTTCAATGGTGGAGAGTTGGTATGCGCCAAACCCAAATGTTGTAGTGATAACATATAGACCAAGCTAATTTGGTTCAAATTTTACTTTCTGGACCCGTTGCTGCTGATTCTTGGGGTTTTCTCTCAGGACGAGATCACCCACTTGGAATTCTCTTTGTCTGAATTTCTTATTGTGGGCTTTAGACATCCTCTTTTGGTATGCTCTTGGATGATCAAACGCCACCTTCCGACGTTCATCCAATAATTCAAGCTCTTGAAGCTGGGATATTCTATTTTCTTCATCAGTGATGAGGCCCCTCAAAGAGACTTGCAATGTAGGAATCTTGACCTCAATAGGCAATACTACATCTACTCCATAAACCAAGGAAAAGGGTGTGGCCCCCGTTGGTGTTCGGATACTTGTTCTATAGGCCCATAGAGCTGAATTAATCTGGAGGTGCCAATCTCTACAAGATTTATGAACTATTCTGTGCAAAATTTTAAGAATTGTCTTATTAGAAGCTTCTGCTTGTCCATTACCCTAGGGATCATAGATAGACGACCAATGCTGAATAATCCTAAACTTGGTGCATAAATCTTTCAGGTCCTTGTTCTTGAATTGTCCCCCATTGTCAGTGATAATGTATGAGGCTACACCATATCTACAGATGATATAGTTTAGTATGAACATAGCCACAGACTTGCCATCAACTATAGCCAGAGGCACTGCCTCAACCCACTTAGTAAAATAGTCAGTAGATGTGATGATAAACTTATGTCCTCTTGAAGAAGAAGGATGTATCTGACCCACCAAGTCAAAGGCCCACTGCTGAAATGGCTAGAAACTGATGAAAGGAATAAGCTCTTTAGCAGGAGCATGGATAAGATTTCCGTGAAATTAGCACTGTTTACAAGTCTTGGCATATTGAATAGCTTCTTTCTCCATATCTAGCCAATAATAACCAGCTCTAATAAGTTTTTGAGCTAACGTTAGACCACTTGAATGAGACCCATAGATACCTTCATGTACCTCAGCTAACACACATTTGGACTCATCGGGTTCTAGACACCTAAGGAGGGTACCGTCTAGACCCCATCTATACAAGTCATTTTCTATGATGACATACCGTGAAGCATTACAAATTAGGTGACACTTTTCATTCCGGGTATAGGTGTCTGGAGTGATCTGGTCACAGAGGTAGGAATAAATATGGTGGTAGCGAGATGAGTCATGTCCAATGACTAAATAGATCATCCTAGATTCAAGAATGTTATAGGCTGGGTAGTGTAATGCCTCCACTAGGAATTCATGTCTGAAGTCATTTTCTGGCATTTGTAACATTGAAGCAAGAGTGGCCATAGCATCGGTTGCTTTATTGTATGCCCCTAAATTTTTTTGGAAGGACATGTGTGCAAAATACTGTTTGAGATCATCCACCATTCATTTGTAAGGCACTAGCTTGTCATCTTTCATTTGATAGGTACCATTAACTTGGTTGATGACTAACTAAGAGTGTCCGAAGACCTTGAGCTCATCCACACGCCATTCAATGGCTATCTTCATACCGTTAATGAGAGCTTCATATTCATCGATGTTGTTTGTGCAGGGAAACAACATTTTATAAGCTTTGGGTAATGAGTATCTTTGAGGCGTTATAAATAGAATGCTTGCACCTGATCCTTGCTGAGTGAATGATCCATCAAAGAACATGCTCCAAGCCTGATGTGTGAGAAGCATGATGGATTCATTTAGGAATTCAATGTTCAAAGGCTGGTGATCTTTCAGAGGAGCTTCCGCCAACTGATCAACAATTGCTTTTCCTTTAATAGCTTTTCTTTCCACATACTCAATGTCAAATTCACTGAGTATCATAACCCATTTCACTAGTCTCCCTATGAGGGCAACCTTGCTCAGTAAGTACTTTAGTGGATCAATTTTTGCAATAAGCCTTGTAGTGTGAGCGAGCATATAATACCACAACTTTTGAGAGGCAAACACTACTGCTAGACAAGCTTTCTCAATGACAAAATAGTTCATTTCATAAGCAACCAATGTTCTGCTGATATAATATATAGCTCTCTTTGTTGTTCTGATCTTCTTGAGCTAGGAGAGCACCCAAAGATGTGTTTGTGGCTAAGATGTATAGTATGAGCAGCTTCCCATGAATAGGAGGCATCAATATAGGTGGATTAGAAAGATACTATTTAATTTGAGTGAGTCTCCTGTCACATTCTTCATTCCATTCATAAGTCACACCCTTATGCAAAGTTTTAGTGAACGGTTGTGATTTGGTAGCCAATTGTGAAATGAAGTGCCAGATAGATTGTAGCCTTCCCTACAGTCCTCTCATTTGACTAATGTTCTTGGGTGGAGGCATGCCCATAATAGCTTTCACTTTTTCAGGATCAACTGCTATGCCTTTGGCTGAAATGATGTAACCCAAGAGTTTTCTAGAAGTGACACTGAATGCACATTTTTTGGGATTAAGTTTGAGACTAAATTGCTCCATGCGGTCAAGTATGGGACCCAAATCTGTGAGATGAGTTTTTCATTGCATGCTTTTGGCTAAGTGTTGTCCACATAATCTTCCATTGTTTTATGCATCATATCATGGAAAATGGTAGTGACAGCTCTCTAATATGTTGCTCCAGCATTCTTAAGCCCAAAAGGCATGACATTCTAGCAAAAGGTACCCTAGGCACACATGAAAGCTATCTTTTCTTGATCTTCTAGTGTAATTTTTACTTGATTATAGCCAGAAAAGCCATCCATCAAGGAATACATCTCATAACCTGCTGTCATATCCACTATCATGTCAATATTAGGCAACAAAAAGTCATCTTTTGGACATGTCTTATTTAGATCCCTGAAGTTTGTACACACACAAATAGATTTATCATGTTTGGTGACTGGAACAATATTTGAAATCCACTCTACATAGTCAATAGTCATTATGAAACCAGCCTTAAGAAGCTTTTCTAGCTCTGCTTTGACTAAAAGTGCCACATGTGGATGCATCTTTCGAAGCTTCTATTTAACAGGTTTAATACCTGGTGCAATGGATACATGGTGCATGATTAGATTGGGGTCTAATCTAGGCATGTCAGAATAAGTCCATGCAAAGTTTACTTTCTTGCTTTGAAAGAAGCTAGTGAACTCTTCCTTTTCTTTTGCAGATAATGACTGTGCCAGATGAATAATTTATGGAGTAGCTGTTGTACCCAAATTCACTGGCTGTGTCGGCTCAATCAATACTGATGATATCTCCTAAAAATGGCTCGGAAGCGTATCAAGCATCTCATCCTTGGGCACCTCAGAGAGGTTTTCACCCTCAGATACATCTTTTATTTTTACTATTTTTGGCTCTAATACTGCCACAATGTGGTTTTCACCATCAGAGCATCTATTTTTTCTTCTTTTAATTTTTTGACTAAGATACTTGATATCTGCCTCTGTCATGTTGACACTACTTTCACTGGTGGAGGACATTACAGGTTCAATAGCATGGAGGTAATAGGCTAGAGCGTAATCATTTTGCAACGTTAGGACTTCATTGGATGAGGAGGGGAGTTCCAATTTATCAGATCAAGATTTTTGAGTGAGAGAGAAGTAGTGACTCATTCAATTGCGTTCATAGTATAACCATCAAAAGCGTGGATGATCAAGTCAAGACCTAAAGCGATCTCATCCAAAGGAGCATTTGAATCCCTATGAGACCTCATGTCAGACGTAGAGGACAAGTTAACACCAATGACGTCTAATTTGTGTGACCTAATGCTAGACCCTTCACCTACTTCAAGAAGGTTTTCATAAGTATGGACCATGTCTATATCTTTATCATAAGTAGCATCAGACAAAGATTCAAACTTGTACTCATGTGAGTCAGTACTTGATGTGGGAATTTCATTAGCACTGGTTGTATCATCATCTTCACCCCTTGAAGTATTAATGGCTTGCTGAAGTAGATCTTTTTCAAACTGCTCTTGGAAATGTGGGGGTATATATCGTTCACCTTGAGGGTTGGAATCAGCCATTTGTATTTCTTTCCATTGGTCATATGTGAGTTGATGCACTATCGGCTTCCAGTTACTGTAACTTTCTCCAAACATATCCTTGAAGTTTGCACTATGAACCACATCATCATTAATGAGTCTCCAACATCCCTTTAACTACGCAAAATTAGATTCCATCCCAGCTAAGAGATATCCTTCGATTTCTGAACATCGCTACACAGAAACACTGTCTAAACACTGCTTTCACCAAAATGCTCATAACTCTTACAAATGAATGAATTTATTTTTGTGCTATTAACCACAGGTTAATAACACACCAAAGAACATACCATCAACTGCGCAAAAGCCAATCTATAATAAAACATGTGTGCAAAACAAAATTGTACCTGCTTTCCTGCTAATATCCAGAATATCACTGTGTTGACATCAATGACAATCCAAGTCATGAATGCAACAACAACTGCTATAGAATGACTGCCAAAACACTTTGCATTCATTCCTAACAATCTCCCCCATTGGCATTGATGGCAACATAGATGAAAAATATCCAATGTTTCAAAAATCCAATACTGCAACATCACTGCAAAATATCAAATCAAATCTTGCTTCATTTTCCTATTCAGCTCTATCATACAATCCACAATGTTTTTCATGTATATCTCTCCCCCATTGACATCAATGATAGAAATTCTATCACTAAGTCAACAACAACTTAATGTCAAAAGACACTTTTCAGAAAAATACAATAACAAGAGTCCTCATGACTCAGCTCATAAACTCCCCCATAGAGGAAGTTCCAACATCCAATCCAGAAGAAAGATAGGGCTCATATACAACTGGATGGATGCAATCATCTGCATCAATTCTCAAAAATAGGTTGGGGCATAACCCCAAGCATACCTCTCAGATACACAAATGTATCCTTAGGTAAAGGCTTTGTAAATATATCTGCTATCTGCTCCTTTGTACTTATGTACTCCAATCTTACTTCTTTTTCTACAACTTTCTCTCTTTCAACATGATACTTGATCTCAATATGTTTAGTCTTAGAATGTAAAACAAGATTTTTTGACATACTCACTGTATTGGTGTTATCACAATGTATAACAACAGGCTCATCAAACTTTATTCCAATATCTTTCAACATCTGCTTCATCCAAATAATTTGATTACAATTATTTTCTACTGCAACATATTCTACTTCTGCTGTGCTTTGTGAAGTACAATTCTGCTTCTTACTTAGCCAAGAGACCAATTTTCCTCCAAGAAAAAAGGCTTCACCACTGGTGCTTTTCTTGTCATCAACGCTGCCTCCCCAATCTGCATCAGTAGAGGCACATAAAGTAAAATCATCAGAATTCTCATACCATAATCCATAATCCATTGTTCCTTTCAGATATCTCAGTATCCTCTTTACTGGTGCATAATGTGATTCTCTAGGTTCTGCTTGAAATCTTGCTACAATCCCCACTGAATGTGCTATATCAGGTCTTGTATGTGTCAAGTACTGCAATCCTCCAATCATAGATCTATACTTTTTCTGCTCAACTGCTGGTGTCTCATCTTTGCTAGATAACTTATGTCTGGTTACCATAGGTGTTCCAACAAGTTTAGAATCTTCCATTCCAAATCTTTTCAATAATTCATTTAAATACTTAGTCTGACTTACAAATATACCTTCCTTGCTTTGTGTTATCTGTAATTCCAAAAAATATTGCATTTCTCCAATCATGCTCATCTCAAATTCAGTCTTCATTTCATCTGCAATTTTGTCACTAGCTTCATCTTCTCCTCCAAAGATAATATCATCAACAAATATAACTATAACCAACAAACCATTCTCAATTTCTTTTGTGTATAAGTTACTATCTGCTGTTCCTTTTATAAATCCCAATTTCAATAAATACTTATCCAATCTTGGATACCAGGTTATAGGTGCTTGTTTTAATCCATATAAAGCTTTCTTTAACTTACATACCATATCTCCTTCTTGTGTCAAAGGAAAACCTTCAGGCTACTCAATGTAGACTTCTTCTTCCAATTCACCATTCAAAAATGCTGACTTCACATCCATCTGATACACTCTGAATTTCTTGTAAGTTGCATATGCTAGAAACATTCTCACTGCTTCAAGTTTGGCCACAGGTGCAAAAGTTTCTTCATAGTCAATTCCTTCTTGTTGTGAATATCCTTTACATACCAATCTTGCTTTGTTTCTTATCACTTCTCCTTGTTCATTCATCTTGTTTCTGAATACCCACTTTGTTCCAATCACATTCTTGTCTTCAGGTCTAGGGACCAATTCCCATGTCTTGTTTTTTTTAATCTGCTCTAGTTCTTCTTTCATAGCATTGATCCAATGTTCATCTTCACAAGCTTCATTAGTAGTCTTAGGTTCAATTTGAGAAATCAAACATAAATGTACCTATTAGGTGTCATAGTTACTGATCTTGTTTCGACTGTAGATTCTTCTCTTCTTTCTTCTCTGTTTTCTTCTCTGTCTTCTTCAGAATGACTTTCATTCAGCAAATCACTGTTAGTTTCAAAAAAATAATTCTACATTTTCAATGTTAGGATGAGGTTGTGCTTCTCCATTAGATTCATAATCAAGCATTCTTTCCTGAATTTTAAACTTTCCATCAACTTTTACATTTGCACTTTCAACAATAGTCTTAGTTCTTTTGTTATAACATCTATATGCTTTGCTTTTTAAAGAATATCCAAGAAATATTCCTTCATCACTTCTAGGATCAAACTTTCCTATATCATCATCTCTCTTTATATAACATTTACTTCCAAAAATTTTAAAATACTTAACTGAGGGTGTATGTCCAAACCATAATTCATAAGGTTTCTTGTTTGTATCTACTCTGATTTGTACTCTGTTCATAGTGTATACTACTGTGTTCACTGCTTCTCTCCAAAAAGTTTTAGCCAAATCATATTCAAACAACATAGCTCTTGCTGCTTCAGTTATTGACTTGTTCCTTCTTTCTGCAATACCATTTTGTTCTAGTATTCCAGGGGCTGAAAGTTGTCTCTTAATACCATTCATTTCACAAAAGGTGTTAAACTCTCTAGATGTAAATTCACCACCTCTATCAGATCTTAGACACTTAATCTTCATTCCAGATTCATTCTCAATTTTGCTTTTCATGATCTTAAATTTATCAAATGCTTCAGATTTTTCTTTCAAAAATGCAATCCACATCATTCTTGTAAAATCATCAACAAGAATCATAAAATACCTTTCACCATAGAATCCTCTAGTCCTAGTAGGACCACTCAAGTCTATATGAACAATCTCAACTTCTCTGCCAATGTGAACTTCTTGTTGGGAAATAAACTCCTTTTCTACTTTGCCATCATACATTCTTTGCAAATCATGTTAGTAGGTTTCATAATTTTAGGTAAATCTCTTACTGCAAGTGTAGTGCTCACCTTGACAATATTATCAAAGTTTATATGACAAAACCTTTTATGCCATAACCAACTGTCATCAATCCTAGTTATCAAACATGTCATCTCAGTAGGATTCAACTGAAATACATTACCTCTGGTTCTGGATCATTTTCCAATCAGATTTCCATCTTTATCTTTTATCACACAAGTTTTCTCAGAAAACCAAACTTGATAACCCTTATCAGCCAATTGTCCAACGCTTAGTAGATTATGTCTTAGTCCATCAACAAAGTAAACATCATCAGTGTTAGTCTTTCCATCAAGAGTAATAGATCCTATACCCTTAATCAAACAAGGTGCATTGTTACCAACCCTAACAATTCCTCCATCATAATTATCTAGCTTAACAAACTTTCTTTTATCTCCAGTCATATGATGTGAACAACCACTGTCTATAATCCAATCAGATTTCTTTTCAACTTGTGAAACTAATGCTTTTTCTTCCCTTTTATCAGATTCAGAACTTTCTTCTTTAATTGCTACAAATCCTATTTCCTCAAAGTTATCATTATCACTATCACTTAAATGTTTTTCAATTCCTGCTTCAAAATCTTCATCATTTGCATAATAACATTCTTTAGATCTCCTAGGTTTAAAGTTGCTTCTATACTTCTTAACTCTTTTAGGACATTTAGATGCAAAATGACCATATTCTTGACAAGTCCAACATTTAAAGATTTTCTTACGATCTGGTTCTCTTTTTACAAGTAATGCAATACCTTCTTCAATCTTCTTATCTTCATTAGATTTGCTACTGCTGGCATAATCTCCATTCACACTAGTACTTCTTGTAGGTCTAATGCTAAGAGCACTGAATGCTGTTTCCATTCTAGGTAGCTCTCCTGATAATCTCAAGTTCATCTCTACTATTTCTAATCTTCCAAGAAGAGTTTCTCTTGAAAAGTTTGATGTACAAGGTATCACTTTTTCAATCATCTGCGTTGTCTACTTGAATACTGGTGTCAAAGTTCTCAGAATTTTCCATATCACTTCATTCTCTGTCTTATCACCTCCACAAGACTTTATTCCTGTCACAATCTCAGACATCCTACCAATATAACTTCTAATAGACTCATCTTCCATCATTCTGATATCTTCAAATGCACAAATCCAATTATGTAATCTAGCCTTCTTGGCATGTTTATCACCTTCAAAAGTAGAATGTAAAGCTTTCCAAATTGCATGAGATGTTTTCAAACATCTTACTTGACTATATTCATTCTCTAGTAGTGCTGATAAAAGTGCTTCTCTTGCAAGTATGTTACACATGAATAGATCTAGTTCATCTTTAGTTCCTGCCTCTAGATTGTCTTCCTCAATGATAGTCTTCTCATTCTTTGTAATCAACCAATAACTTGGTCCTAAACACAATAGATTTGTCTTCATCTTTTCTTTCCAGCTGTCAAAATTTACTCCATCAAACTTAGGGCTTTCTTTTTTGAAATTTTCCATGGATCTCCTTAAGTTGTTAAACTTTTCTTTCAAGGACCTGCCGCTCTGATACCAATTGTTAGAAAGTAAAGATCTCCAAGATAACTGAGAGGGGGGGTGAATTAGTTATCAGATAATTTATCCATTCAACAACTTTAAACAATATAATCAATGTACTGATCAACCATGGAAAGATAATCATACACAATTGCACAATAACACAAGATATGTTAACTAGGGAACCTCTTGAAAAGAGTAAACCTCGGTGGGAATGATGCTCACAAAATGATGCACTAATATGAAAGTTACTTGTTAGAGGATGGACCCTGTTAGGAGTCTTATGTAATACATTCAGTACATATAAATCCCTATTAGGAGATTTTGAATCCCTGTTAAAATATTCTAACCCGGTTAAGAGTTTATGGAAGACAAAAGGACCCACTGCCCAAATAGCTTCAAGGCAAGATCTCTGAACCCACTGTCCAAAAGATCTTATAATTATTCAATAGAATGATATGAAATATATATTACCTCCTTCCCATTATGCCAAAACTGCACTCTCTGCTACACAAGATCACAATTCTAGATCTCTGTACTCACAAGTCTTCCTTCATCACTGAATTAGCTCTTTTCTTCACTTCATGCATATATTCACATCTCACTCTTCATATTACACATTACAATAAGGAAAAAATTCCTTCTTATATACCAAACTCAAATAATTACAAATGAGTCGGTCCTCAATTACAAAATAATAAATTCTACACGCTACACACAGAATTCACATAAAACTGTCAGCTTCCAGTTACTGTAACTTTCTCCAAACATATCCTCAAAGTTTGCATTGTGAACCACATCATCATTAACGAGTCTCCAATATCCCTTTAATTGTGCAAAATGAGATTCCATCCCAGCTAAGAGATATCCTCCAATTTCTGAACATCGCTACACAGAAACACTGTCTAAACACTGCTTTCACCAAAATGCTCATAACTCTTACAAATGAATGAATTTCTTTTTGTGCTGTTAACCACAGGTTAATAACACACCAAAGAACATACCATCAACTATGCAAAAGCCAATCTGCAATAAAACATGTGCACAAAACAAAACTGTACCTGCTTTCCTGCTAATATCTAGAATATCACTGTGTTGACATCAATGACAATCCAAGTCATGAATGCAACAACAACTGCTATAGAATGAATTCATGCATTCCTCTTCATCATAAGCTTTGATAGTAATCTTTTTGCGGGAATCTATACAATTCTCATCATAACCTAGCTGAGTAAGCAACTTAGCAGAACAAATATTGAGACCAACACCATTATCTATGAGCACTCAACGGATACATTTAGGACCTATCATGACTTCTATGTGCAAGGGAGCATTATGCGGATGGCTCAAAGAGTGATCATCTTCTTCAGAGAAGAACAAATAATGAGGCGAGGTCAAATTACCCACCATAGATTGGAACCAGTCGAGATCGAGATCTTTGGGGATGTTTGCCTCAGTGAGGGTTTTATCTAGAATCTGCTTGTGAGTAGGCGAGATCTTCAACAACTCAAAAATGGTGATCTGAGCATTGGTTCGCTGGAGCTAATCTAAGATGCTATAACTAGTCGAGCTAGATGTAGGGACCGATTTCGTGTTCTTGTTGGCAGGGCCAACAACAGTCTTATCCACAGTTTGTTTTGGAGTAGATACATGATTGAGTAACAACATTGGCACAATCTTGAGGTTGTTCAGATTCAGACGAATGAGACATGAAACTATGCAAGATGAAAGGAGTCTTAGGTTTGGGAGCATCACCACTCCCCTTAGTAGTAATCACGTCGCAATACTCAACCTCAACAGGTTCGATCATACCAATGACATTGTCATCGTTAGTGTACATGTAATTGACTTTAGCATTGGTATTCTTAGTGTTTGAAGATTCACCCTTCTCGTGAGGATGGAAGGGATCCTTAAATGCTCGATGGTCCAAATTCTTGTTATGGCCATCCACAACAATGTCACCGCTATCAATGAAATCTTGGACCTTATGTTTCATCTAAAAACAAGTAGAAGTCTTGTGACCCTTATTCTAGTGATAGTCACAGTATGTGTTGTCATTCCACCAATGAGGTCATGGTTGTGCGTCATAGAGACGCTTAGGGGACCTTGTAATTACACTTGGTATCCAAAGTCTGGGACAAGATTGTCCAAGAAAATGTCGAGTCTCTTGGACTCTAGTAGCTTGTGAGGACACCTTGTACATAATTGTCTCCACCTTTGGAGAAATGTCAGAAAAGATTCTCCTTGTCACTGCTTCAAATTGCAAAGATCCCAGATGTTGACTGGATGCTGAATATTATGTGAGTAATGTTGGAGAAACAGATCAACCATTTCATCAAAAGTCTTAATGCCAGTGGTCAATCGAGAAAACCACTCCATAGCTGGTCCACCCAAGCTACGAGGAAATAGGCGCATAAGATATGTTTGATCATGTATGAATTCCATGGATAAAGTGCCAAAATCCCTTAAGTGATCTTGGGGATCGGTAGCACCCAAGTATTTGTCATATTTAGGGAGCTCTACACCTCTGGGAAAAGGTGGCATGTGAAGACTCCTATCAAAGGGGAAAGGACAAATACTTTCTATTGTGAATTGTTGTGCGGGTTTTTCCTTATTCTTCGCAAGTTGGCTAATCTGATCTTGCATGTCTTGGACCATCTTTTGCAACTTAGCAGTCTCAATTTCTTCTTCCTTGGCCACACACGTTTCAACTTGAAAATTTGAGGGTAATTTAGCCCCTTGTTTGGCCAGCTCAAGAAAGTATTTTTCCTTCTCCTCTAGAAGGAGGATCTCCATCATCTTGATAAGGCCTTTGTTTGCTTTCACAGTGTCTATGTCATTTTGAGTTATTGTGTCATCACCATCATTGCCAAGAATCTCATAAATGCTTGGGACTTGATCTTGACTCTGATCATAAGGGGCAGGACGATAGTGATACGCTAGTTGACCACCTTGAGCTTTGTTTTGAGCTTGGTGTTGATTTTGATCATTTTGGGTTTGATCATAATGCTTCTCATTTTGAGGTTGGGCATGACATTGGTCATTGGAAGATTGACCATGATGTTATTTGTTTTGAGATTGATCAAAAGTTTGGTTGTATTTGCTTGGTTGGAAGTTGAATGGCTCTCCCATCTTGTCGTAGGACTGTGCAACAAATGAAGACTCAAAAAAATGATATGAACAATGCCGAAAGGGCATAGCTAAGGTAACTCTTGGTGCTCTAACAAGATTAAGAAGATCAATAGGTTCAAATGAGTCAATATCGTCAACAAGATCGATAGGTTCAATGATAGGACTAGTCCAAGGAAGTGGTCTTCCAAAGTTATGAAACAATGAGTTGTACTGGAAGAACGAGTTGTCCTGATCTTAAAATGAGAAACTAGGTTGCACTTGAAACAACATATTAAAACACTCTTGGAACATTGGAGGTGATTGAGATGGGCTATCTTTCAAAGTACTCAACAAAGAACTTGAGGATCCCTCACAATTTTCAGATTGCACAATAGGTTCGGGACAACTTGTTTCTTGATTACGAGGTTTACCTCTACCTTGACTAGTATTACGAATGGGGTAAGTGTTGCCACTTTGAGTCATGACAGTTATAGATGAAGATGCGATGAGAGAAGACTCAGGATAATGCTAAAAACTTTGTCTCTAGGAATAATGAAAATGAGATAAAGGCTAAAATAGCTGAGATGTGAGATGCACCTGGTACGAATCATCAGGAGTATGGCTAGAACAGCAGAGATAAGACTATCACAATGCGAGGTACAAAAGCACAAAGAGATGAGATAAATAATAAGGAGACACAATGAGTCAAAGCAATAATCGATCAGTTCACAACTCGAGACACTTAGTTTCAGACAGTGAACGACAGGAAAATAAGTAAACAGAACTGAGACAAAAATCAGATCAGGTAAAAAGTTGACCAGTCAACAGGAATAAGCTTGCTATTTTTTAAATCTGGGTACAGGTTTGCGTGAGAAAGTACTAGGCCGTGTGAGAAAACACAAAACTTCACGTGAGGAAATGCTCTGAAAGATGAAATTTTGCACGGGAAAGAATCTAAGTTCGACAAGTTCGACACAGTTTTTGAGGTAAAAAGTCAAGTTTTGAGACACAGCCTGAACTGTTCTCTGACAAAATTTCTAGTTTGAAGGATAGTTTAATCAACAATCTCAGTTTGAAGGTTTCAAGCATTCGTTTACAAGCATGAAGTTTTGATCAAGCAATGGTGACACAAGAAGTAGTCGCAAACAGACCTACCAAGGACAAAGAAACTTGGAAATATAATGGGAGTCTTTGTTTAATCATGATGGACAAGTTGAAGACTCAATAACAAACACATAGTTATCCCTACAAGAAAAATGGTGAGAAGACAAAACCTTTGCCTCACTGCTTATGTGCATGCATTCACCTCACACAACCGTATTACCCCCTAGAGGGTGCCCGTGTTTTTGGTATTTCCAAGGACTCAATAGTATATGTTCAAAGGTTACCCTTGAATTAGGGGCCAGTGTCATATACCACCTTCAAACGTCCAAGTGCATGCCTATGGTGAGAATCTATGGGAGAGATTCTTCCCCCTCCCTGCGCAAATATTATGTCTCCTTTCGGAGGTGATCCGGGTAGGAAACTAACTAAGGAAATTTTTTAGTGGGCTTCCATTCACACTAACCTTCGGTGCCCCCAATACAGGGCTAGGGCCTCGCAGCCACACCAACACCTGAAAGTCATACACCCCCTCAAGTAGGGCTAGGAGTGGCGCCGCTCAGGACAACAGAAAGAGCCTTCTCAAGATGGTAGTCAAAATCAAGATAAGGAAGGTAACATGGTTTTGGAGTCTTTAGACTCAACAAAACATTCTTTATTATAGTGAGGTGGAATCACTGGTGATAGGTGTGTACTCACTTGGGTCGTTCCCGGAGGTTCAACTTTTGGCAAGCCCTCTAAAGGTGACACAACTTGCCTTGGATTCGAGGGTTTGATTTTTGGTTTCTCTCAAAGAGAGAAGAGCATACTTCTCTACCTCTTCACCTTACCCAAACACATCAAGCATATTCATCACCGAGCTAGCTTCACTCCACCAAATCCACAAGCTTTTGGGTTTTTGGTTCTCTCAAAGAGAGAAGAGCATAATCCCCCGGCAAGTAGAAGTGCTAAAGATTCCCTACCTTGCTTTGCTTTCCTAGGTATCCATCATTCTAGCAACATCTGGGTCTCAGTTTCATCCGTGGGCATCACTTCCACGTAATGAAGAGCCTATTCCCCTATTTTTCTATCAGGACCCTTGAGAAATTTTAACAAAGCCCTAATTATACTATGTGAATGAAAGCAAGAAAACAAACACAACGTTTTAAATGATCTTCGACAAAGCAACTTGCAGACCACTATTATCCTGTGATAGAAATAGAGATATGAAATCAACAACAAAGAGCAATTGTTAGGAAAAAACAATAGTAAATTGCAGAATTTGGAAATTTAACTGACTGATAGTAAAACTTCACGCGAGAAAGTGCAGGTGTCTGTCTGATAGAATGTTTCTTTGCGTGAGAGAGTGCTATAGGGAGAAAAACTTCGCACGACACGCTCAAAAATCTTGCGCAAGCTTTCGTACATAGAGAAGTACGGATGTACGACAGATTGCAGAATTCAAAAAAATGTTTGAGATTGATGAGGGCATAAATCAATTTTTTTGCCCCATGGTGGGTGCTAGAATGTCTATGGCTGAACGTGGACCTCTAATCCAGCCATATACACAACATAGTCATTGCTCGATCATCAAAATTACGAAGGTGAGTATGAATTACTCAATCCGCAATATCTATCGATTCGACCTGTTGCCTCCTAATTAGTTGGGGTGTTCGAATTACTCTCAGGATGAGAGCCAACAACCAAAAGACCAAACTAAGATGGGGGATTTTGAAAGCTTGAAAGGTGAACAAATGAGAAATTAAGCTATAATGAAGATGCAATTAATCTAAGATGAATATGCTATTAATCTAAGAAAGCAAATGTAGATTTTAAGCTAAGAACATGAAAAAAAAAATATGATAATTAAGCTAATAGAAATAAGCAAACTATATTAAATGAGAATGCAATTACACTAAATGAGAGATTAAACTAATGTGCAATAAAAGCTTTGAAAATATCAAAGAATTGAGATGGAATTTCTCTATAGTTTATGTGCTCTAAAATTCCCTCCTTTCAAATGAAGGAGAAGGTTCATAATATAGACAAGCCCGGAGAAGGAATGAAGAGTTTCTTGAAATGAAATGGTTGACTCTTCATTCCCATTTGAGACAAATATTGAGGAATTACTTAATTAAAAGAATGAATTATTGCCACATATGGGTGACCCTTCGAATATTTTAAATTATTAAATCCAAATAAGATAATTCATTCAAATAACCAAGTAATATTAATTCCTTTATGTGTATTAGCCAAATGGGGTGGGTTTAATTAAATTTAAAGCACTTAGGACTATAGAATTAAATTAATTTATCATAGGGATTATTTAGCTAATAAAGTCGAATATTTAGGAATTAATTATAGTGTGATATTAATGCAATTTAGGGTTTTTGCAATTGACACCAAGTGAAATAAAGTCAGGTAGGAGAGAGAAAATTTCCTAGTAAAATAGGACTTTAATGATGTAAAATTGAAGAAATACACCAAAATTGATTGAAATTATAAGGTGCCAATTTTGGGGTATTACAATACCCATCTCAGGCCTATGTAGAGTGGATTGGTATGCTTGGACAACCATGAGATGCCTTGCAAGTTCCATCAAGATAATCATGTTAGTAGGATAACACGGGAATGTGTAAGGCTCATCCTGGAAGTAGACAACCCTCATGTAGGTAAGTTGGATAATTGAGGAAAAAAGAAACCATATTCATTCACATTTGTGCCAAGCCTCCTTTAACACCTTCTTATTTGAAGATATTTATAAAAAAGGCACATAAAATACCTAAAGAAGACATATTGCACCCGTCTTTAGTGTGATAGGATAGATATGAAAGTAAGCTGTTCATAATTATAGTCCCATACCGACACTAAGGATCTACAATCTTTGGTTGAGATACTTGAGAAAGATCCTAAGGAAGCTGTAATGTAGACTAGATATGAATTCATAGAAAAAGTGAGTATTGGAGACTTGAGATAACTGCTCATAGAGTGTATTGATGATCAATCCACCCCAGAAGATCTTCTGCTTGGACTTTATAATTAGAGACATGAATTTATACATCCACGGTTCAAAATAACAAGATTCCTTAAGGCCCCCAATCTTGTTGAGTAAGGTGATCAAGTCATTGATTTCCTAATGAAAATATGACCTATGAATGATCTTGGGCCATCTTGTCAAAGAGGGCCTCTTGTTGATTAACCAATTTTCTTTAATATACTTTACACAATCATGCTTCCCCTCGTTCCATGTTTTCGTGGCTTTCTCCTTAGTCATATCAATGCACACTGGGATAGGAGGAACCTTGAAAACCCTGTCAATTGTGTCAAAATCCAAACTAATAATAGCATTCCCATCTTCATCCTTGATGGTTTTGGACTCGGGATCAAAATGTTGTGCGCAAGCCATAAAAAATTCAGGCTCTAGGGAAGCCACAGGAAAAGTAGAAACCAAGTGTATATGACTCTCAATGACATGAGCCATTTTATCTTTAGTGGAGGTTTCCACTCTCTTATATTTTTTTCTATGTCTACGTGTCCAAATTCTATATCTCTAATCTCATCCATGTAATATATCACTTGGGAAGGTGAGAGAGAGTTCGGGAACTTGTCACATTGATATTTCATTTTCTTTTTTCCGTTTGGAGAAACTGGCTCCTCTAACATAGTAGGTATACCTGTAGATATGAATGCAAGATGAGAATCCCATAACGTGAGATCATCTTCATATGACACTAATAGATCCATAAAACACTATAACCTTGCATATTTGGAAGCATACAAGTATGGGATATAAATGGAAGGCTTTTGAGCAACAAATAATGAAGGAATTTTGAAGAAATCAACTATTTTGGTGGGAGAAAAGCTGAAAAATAGATTTTTTTGGGAGAACTACAAGTGATTGGACAACAAGCATTGAGAATAAAAATAGGGCGCATATGCGTATATATACAAATGAGAAGGTTATTTACTCATAAGTGGGATTTATTTATGTCCCATTACAAGTGATTTGAAAAACACTTGATGCCTAGAAACAAGTTTTTGAAGACCATTTGCAGCTTTGGAAAAAGTGTCAAAGTGTGTGTGAAACACTTGAAGGTGGGTTTTTCAGCTTGCATTACATATAGGGGAAAATAATTTTCTCTTTTAGGGTAAAACAATTCTTAAGGGGAAAATAATTTTCTCTTTTAGGGTAAAACAATCTTATGAATGGGGTATTTAATCTTGACCTCAAATGCAAGCAAAATGAGCGTCTT
The DNA here is from genome assembly GCA_027943335.1 of Chamaecyparis obtusa. Lineage (NCBI taxonomy): Eukaryota > Viridiplantae > Streptophyta > Pinopsida > Cupressales > Cupressaceae > Chamaecyparis > Chamaecyparis obtusa. The sequence goes on along the minus strand of BSBK01003092.1, from coordinate 143,522 downwards.
GCATTGCAACTTTGGAAGAATTTTCTTTGAATTTTGGGGAAGATCAACTCTTTAAAAAAAAACTTACAAATCTGAAAATGAAATTGAAGATTTGCATTTTTAAAAACAAATAATCAAACATATAAAATAATTGAAAATAAAACAAAACAAATCCCTAGAAGTAAAAGTCTACCTTTTCTTGAGAAAGAAATGAAGAAAACTTTGAATCTTTGAATCAATCTTCCCAAATACTAATAATTTTGGATTTGGAAGATCTCCAAGTTTCAACTATGTAGGAAAGGTGTTTGATTAAATCTTCTTACTAAAACTCAGTCCTCTTTAAATCCCTGACAAATGGCCAAGCTTGAGGGCTGAAATGCAAGAGTGTAGTAATTGCAAGACTGATTCAAACTTCAAAATGTGGCTTCTACATGCCATTATAAATTGATTTGCAATCAGAAAGAAAAATGACACCCTCAAGAGAAAAACATGATTTGTAATGCCAACTAAAAATTGCAAATGATTTGTTTTACCTTGGGCTGACTTTGTGATGACTATTACAAGTTTTAAATCAAAATTTATCTTCTCAAAATCATGTTTATGCCCTAGAAAAGCTTTAGAGTAAACGTTGCAATTTTTCGAATGTGTGTTTGCTTCAAAAAAATGACATTTTTACCATAGATGACTTTTTGTTACCAAAACTCAACCAAAACAATGTCATTTTTTATAACCACGGGCCCTAGTAAGGCTTTGACAGGGTTTTGGGATTGATTTGCAAGTGTTGTGACATCTCATAGAATAACGAAGGGCTTTGTAATATGTATTACAAGAAAAATTGATGCCTTTGAATAGTCACAAGTTTCTAAGAACAATGTGCAAGTCCATATGGGTTTTGTATATGTTTAGACATTTAAAAACTCAACATCCCAACTCCCATATAGTTGTTGATGAGGTTTTAGGATTAATTTGTGAGATAAAAAATTGCCCTTTTCAATAATGAAGGCTTTTGTGAATGAATCACAAGTCATATACTCTCATTAAAAAGTAAATATGGGCTTTTTTATATGTATTAAAAGAAAAATTGTCACCATAAGTAATTACATGCTTTATGAGAGCATTTGCAAGTCATTTAAAACATGTAATGACTCCCAAAATTGCCACCTTTTCCTCTTTGAAATTAATGATGGGATTTTAGATTATATATACAAATTAAAAACATATTAAAAAGTGCAAGGACAGTCTTTAAATAGGTTTGGTTTAAATTTTTAATTCCTAAGATTAATTTCTTTTTCTGGTTTCTAGCCCAAAATAAACCTTTAACCCTTGATAATCTTTCAAAAAGAGGTTTCTTATTTCCAATAGATGTTCTGTGTGTATGGAGGAAGTTGAATCTTGTGACCATATTATGCTTCATTGTTCCTACTCGCATAAGGTTTGGGAGGTTATTCTTAGCAAATGAAACTTTTGTTGGTGTTTCCCTCTCACTTGGTAGGATTCAATTATTCAATGGAGCTATCCCTTTTCAAGAAAATTGGCTAGTTTTTGGGAACTTGATTCTCTCGCATTTGAGATGGCACATTTGGAAGGAGAGAAATAATAGAGTGTTCAAGGAGAAGTCTATGAAAGCTAAGCTAGTTGGGAATCTTATTTGTAGAGGGCTGGAGGAAAATTTTAATATGATTATCAACAACTACCCTTCCTTGATTTCTTCTCAGGAGAATATGGAGAATATCATAAACTGGCAGTTTATCTTTAATGACTCTAAATCCTCATCCTACAGATGATGCGAGTTGGTCCTCTCCTCCCCAAGGATGGCTCAAAGCCAACTTCGATGGGGCTGCTAAAGGAAATTTGGGTAATGGTGGTGGTGGTGGTATTTTAAGAGATTGGGCAGGTAATGGTGTTAGAGCTATTGCTTTCCCCTTGAGAGTTCAATCTAATCATAGAGTTGAGGCCATGGTGGCTCTCAACACTATCATGTTGGTTGATGAGATAGGTTGTAAGAATTTATGGCTAGAGGCAGATTCCCTTAACATAATCAATAACCAAATCTATGAGATTTTTTGTTCCTCTTGCTCTCTTGCATCCTGATGATGGATCATGTAGTATGATCCGAAATGTTGATGGTAAAAAAATTCTACACAATCGAATCCAGAAACTGTTAAAAACATAATCAATAACATCAAAGGTAATTCTAAACCGTCATGGACTATAGAGCATATAATAGAAAAAAATAAAAAATATTGCTTACAATTTTGAAAGGTTTCACTTAACCCATGACTACAACAAAACCTACATGGTTGCAAATGGGCTTGCTAATATTGGGGTTACAAGTGACGTCACCCGCAAGTGGCTTGGAACTTGTAACATTAATGATGACATTAATCAACTTATTTATTATGACAAGATTAACCAAAAGGAGGGAATCATATGGAGTAATAATGAAATTGAGTGATTTAATGTATATTTCAGGAACTCATCAAATTAAAAGGCAAGCAAAGTGCAAGTTCATTATTAATTTTCCTTTTATACACACTTTATGGGTTCTCAAAAGGGTTATTGTGTTGAAAGAAATTTTGTCTGTGCTTTGTGTCTCTTGTTTCAGAAAGTCTGGTTTGAACTGGTTGAAGCTTAATTATGAGAATTTTATTCATAAGCCTAAGTGTATGACAAAAGACATGGGAGGGGATCTGAAGAGAGAAGAACCTTCAGAATATAAATGGGTTAAGGAGAAAGCGGTTTGGAAAAAACTTGAGAAGGGAAAGATCGACAAATACCTCAGGCACTTGCGTGGAAACAAAAAAAGCATTACTGAAGATTTTTTCATGGGTTGGGATAATGGTGTGGTGCACATTGGGGGGAAAGTACTTCCCATTGACCCTGGACCTAATTGCATAAATTATTGGCTTGCCGCATGAAGGTATGAATTAATTCAAAGATAAGAAAATTGGAAATAAGGCCTATATAGATTTTCCTAAGATTGTGGAGGAAAAGGATATGCTTGTTAAAGCTAATGTTGACTATGTTAGTATTAATAACATCAACTTTATTTGGGTGCATGTCTTGAGGGTGATTATGGAATATTTTACCTTAGATGACAAATTTACTAGGGTTTATAATTTTCATTTTGTCCTGGTAAATCATTTTCACCATGATACTAGGGTCTCATTTCCTTATTTTCTATTAAGCTCCTTGATCCATAGTATTATGGACAATATAATTAATTCTAGCTCGATGGTCCTTCACGAAGGTTTGATTTTACTTATTACAAAGTATGCTAGAGATAAGGTCCCTAAGCCTTTTCCTAAGTAGATAAGAATGAGAAAAAGGAAATCAACTGAGGGTAGTATTGTGAAGAAAGATAGCCCGACCTCCTCTAAGAAAAGAAAGGCCAAACCAACTAAGAAAGAAGAGTCCCTTTCTATTTTTTATTAGGTTGAAGGCATGAAATCTGAAGATGATGGTGAAGACATCAACTTTGATGAGGATAGCTTGGAAACTGAGGTACCTTTAGATAAGGATATTTTGGTTAAGGAAGACTCTCCCATGGTCGATAAGGAAGATGAGGATACCCTAGTGTTGAGCCCTAACCCTATGGAAGGTAATAAGATATCAATCTTGATGACCCCAAGGATGTCTCTGATAAGGATTCCCACCTAGAGATTTCAGGGGACACTGCTAATGCACTGAACCAGGACCAGTTTGTTGAAGATATCCATTAGGAGGAGGATGGAGATAACGAAGAGGAAGCTAAGGTGGAAGAGGAGAATACCGAAAGGGAATATGATGAGGAAGATAATGATGCTGGAAATGTGGAAACTAAAATGGATTTTTAGTAGAATATTAAGGATACTTCCATTCTCAAGAATCTGACCAACATTATCGATTCCACTATTAATTGGGCTTCTCATGCCTTTCATAATACTGCTACTGAGAACCCGAATAGTGAAGATTTTTCTAGTAAGGGAAAGAAGATTGACACTCAGACCAAAGATGATACTACTGCTCTCGAGGAACAAGACTTCAATCCAAGAAGAGTCACTAATATGAGCATACTCAATGTGGCTAGAAGCAGAGCCATTTTATCCTACAACCGCAACAAATGGGTCTTCCATGAAATCCAAGATCTCAAGGTGAAGTATAGAGCCCTGGATGCTAGGTATGAGGTGCTTGATGAAACTTTGGATAAAATGATAAATGACTTCGCAATGTATAATGTTTCTAATAAAAATGTTTTTATTGAGGATTCTGAGAATTATAGTTTGCTAGAAGATAAGATCAATAGTATTATTGAGGAAAAGATCACTCCCATCCTTAAAAGAGCCACCAATAATGATACTATGCTCCAAAAGTTACCGACCCTCAGCAATGAGGGAATCAAAGCCACTATCAATAATCTGATGCTTTGTGTTCCTTGTTGGAAGTTAACCAAACAAATTCCAAGGCAATTGTTAATTCTGATGATACTAAACAAGAAGAGCAGACTATAGGTCATGGTACCAGAACTAGATCTAGCACTAAGAAGAAGATGACCTCCCTACCTAAGGATCTCTTAAGCCTAAAGGAATCAATCTAGAAGATACAGGCCCTGTTGGTGGACTCTGAGGAGTTCCTTAGAAATCTAGACTAATTTTCTCTATTGGGTGTGTTTTTTTGGTGATCGGTTGTTGTGCTAGCAGTTTTTTGGATTTTTTTGTGTTAAAAGTTTGGAACTTACTGTATATCTTGGGGCTTTCACTTTTTGGGTTTGTCACTTCTTGATGGGCAGTTGTTGTAGTTTTGTTGATCTTAATGCTTTATCTTTCTTCTAGCTTGTAAAGGGTTTTAGGTACCCTTCAAAAATTGTTGTTACCTAAATAAAAAAACAAAGTCGCAAGTCATTTAAAATACATACATGAATGTTGGATGTGTAATGCATTTAAAAATCCTAATCTTTCTTTTAAATACTTGGTGCATTTTTAATACCAATCTGCAAGTAAATGATGCCCTTGATGTTATGTAAAGATCGACAAAAATCTCACTTATGTAATATTTTTAAAGAAGAAATAAGGACTTGCAGTCTGGCCCAAAAAACCCACTTGTAGTGTACTTAATTCATCAATATCTCTTGGAATACAACTCTGATTGACAGCTAAGCTAACTTGAAATGAGAAGAATTGAAAATGCAACAATCCCAGGGTGAAAAAACAAAAAACTAAGCCAATAGTCAAGAAAAATAAACAAACGACTTGAAGGTTACCAAAAACCAAGCTCTTGCATTTAGGGAAGAAAAAACTTTCATAGCAAGAAAGATAATGAAAAACTTGACGGAAACCTTCAAAATTGATATTCGAGAGAAATGAAACTTAGGAAAATCTAAGGGATAATGGATTACCTTCATAACGCATCTCTTAGAACACAAAAACCTAGATAAAAAACCTATGAACTCATGAGAAAGTTGAATAGGGTTTTCCAATTTTGTCAATTCAAAATTGAGGACAACAAAATTTGAATTTAAATTAGATTGTGAGTTGGAGTGGAAATATTTTTGTGCGCAATCTCTTGTTGGAATTTTCTCATTGAGTTCTTCTTTCCCTCCAAAACCTGATTTATTTGTTGATGAACTTCTCATTTTTGGCATTTGTTCATTAAGGTGGATTTCTTCTCCAATCTTTGTTGTTCTTGAATGTAATGGTTAATGTTTGTGTGGGAAGGGTCTAATTGATGGATTTAAATATTTTGCAAACTTTTATGGATGCATTAGGTTGGGAATGGTTTATTTTAGTCATTTTTGTTGAGAATGAGGGTTTTAATTTCTTCCATGATGGTCGATACTTAATTTCTTGAGAAATTGGATGAAATAATTGTATTTTTGAGATGAGATAAACATGAGGGTGTTAGCACCTAAATTTTCACTCATTGTGCTCCATCAAGTGATACTTTCTGACTCATCATGTTTTTCTAGTAGATTACATAAGTTGATAGTTTTATGACAGAGCAGGGAGTGTTCTTTACTTATTCTCAGTATTCACTTTTGGAAATTAATTACATCCTTTCACCATTATGTTTAAAACATGATAATAGTAATTGTTGGTATTTTTTCTTAGATAACTGAGAGGGAGGGTGAATTAGTTAAATTAGTTATCCTATAGTCCCAAACTCTCAAATGTACATTTTCAAACTTTTTCAACAAATCAATCAACTCGGTAAGATAAGATAACTATATTTTCGTTCATTTACCGAATGCTAGTAATTTCCAAAACTGTGTTTACCGATTGATCAAATATGAAATATATAAAGTATGATAGTAATCCAATCACAACAAATAACACATAACACAAAGATTTAACGTTGAAACCCTACTAAGGGAAAAACCACCTAGGACCGGTAACCCAAAATATTTCACTCTTCTGAAGTGAGCTCAGTTAGGAGCCAACCCTATTAAAGGTTACAAAACACATTGTTAGGTGTGACCTTGTTAGAGGATTTATCACTAACAGTTCTCCCTTGGCCAGCATTCACTATGGGGTCAACAAGAAAACAATTAACATTCCTTGAATGTCATATTAAAATACAAAAGACTGTTAAGTCCACTCGGTTAAGAGATTTAGCTGTAACAATGGTTAAAATGATACAATAGTGATCTGATTCAATTACAACTCAATTTTCAAGTATTCAGATCTATGCTAAGCTCAATATAACTCTTCTAATCAATAATCAATTCACTCCATTATATCCTCCAACTTACTTCACTCGGTGTATATATCTCTGATGCTCGGTAATACCTACAGTCCAACTCAGTTCTGTCTGTAACCAATTTGATCAGTAGTGCATGAAAATTATCTTCACATGAATTCTCCTTCAACGTCTATTCATCCAGCATGATTCAATAATGAATCTCATGTCTCTTAAATAGACATGTAAACCATTTTCATCTCATCCATTAGATTTGGCCTCTTAATCTCCATCATTCATTTTGTTGCTTCAAGCTTCATCGGTAGTTGTATCAATAACACGTTTCAATCTTTTCGCTTCAATCATCTCTGAATTTTGTCATTTGTAAGATCTTCATAACAAACTCTATCTCTTACCTTGAAATCATAAGCATCTGTCAGCTCATCAATTTAGTCAGTTGTTATAACATTTAATGTTTTCATCCTACTCAGTTAATATAGAATGCGTCAGTGATAACTAACTCAGTTATTACTATCACTCAGTATACACAAGACTGACTCAATGTATATAGAAGTCTTCAATTACCAACCACATTGACTTGATCAATTCTGATCTCTTCTTTATAATAGAATAATTCAACATGCTCAAGTCAACAACATAATGCCATAGACTCATCAATAAGTTACCCAATGTATACCTTATCCATATCTGTCATATCCATCTTGTCCTTATGTAGATATCTCATTTCTTCACCATTTCATCCTTCTACAAATGTTTAGATGTTTGTAACTATCATGATAAGTATAGTCAAAACTAGTTGACATCAATGACAACATATTGACTGATTTAATCATCTTACATATCACTTTAACAACTCGGTGACCTCCTGAATCTTCATCAAGGTATTCAATCAATTGTAGGTTAACAATCTCTCCCTTTGGCATTGATGGCAACACAAACAATGTGAAATATGCCATAGAATACCAAACATTTGTTCTACAACTATATGGATAAATGTTGTAGCTTGGTAAGCTCTCCCTAGTTTGATATTTTAATATGTTTAATCACTAAATTACCTCAACAACATTTCTTGCAATTTCTCCCTGCATATTTGATCTTTATCAATTCTTTGATTCTTTCTCTCCCTTTAGTGGATAGATGTTTCATTTTGCATTCTCTCCCTTTTCATGTTCTCTTCAACCAAATATTTCATTTAAATCTCTCTCCCTTTGACAACAATGCCAAAAGAAAATAAACATCTCTTCAGTAGCCAAATAGTTCTATGTTGTTCGGTCAAGATCAAGTACCTTCATGTACTGATATACAGTTCTCTGTTCTAGCTTCTACAATCTTCACTTCCTTCACAACTTTCACAACCTTAAGAATCCTAAAGTGTGAGCTACATGCATCAACATTTTGATTTTATGATAAAGTACAGGTTGATGTAACCTCCTGATCACCTTAGTGACTGATCGACAGGGGATGGACCCCTAATCTAGTCCTCAAGTACTCAAAAGTTTCCTTCGGTAAGGGCTTTGTAAATATATCTGCAAGTTGTTCTTTAGACTTCACAAATTCCAATTTCAACTCCTTACTAGTATGAGAAAAGTGTCCTTCGGTATAGGCCCACGTGCCTTGGTTCTACAGAGCCTAATGTGCAGGGGAAGAGGATCATAATCGATCATTCCCATCAGTTGGCCAAATCTTGTGGAAGATTTTATCTTAGAGTTTGGAAAGCTCTTAGAATTTTCTAATCTGTTGATTTGGGAACCCATAGAGGGAAAATGGGTTTATCCAGATTTTTTTTGTTAACTTTAAATTTTTGGTGGTTTTGTATACCCGATTTTGAGTCAAATTGCACCCTTCACAATTAGTCTTTGATATAGATTGAACAATGCTTCCCTTAATGTGTCTTTTGCATCTTTTGGAGTGGTTTGATATGATGAATCCATCATGGTATCATGGTGTACTTATGATCTATGTGATTGAATGTGATTATGTGAAGGAAATGCAATGGCACTTGTGATCCATTCATGAAACCATCAATGGAGTGTATGAATGGTTGAGTCCAATTAGAAACATATCAAGAATAATTATGAAAATATGTAGAATGAAATAATAATTGTTGTGGAATATGATCAAATGTAATGTGCCATTATGTGTTCCATGGGATTGAACTTGGGATAGGTATAGAGCTAGATTTGGGGAGTGGCTCCCAATGGGGGGATTGAGGCACAAAGTGACCACTAGAAAACCCATTAGAGAGTTGGATAACTCAAGTGATAACATAATTTAAAATGAATTGGGTTAAACATAATGACATGATAATAATGGATCCATCATGTTCTCTTTTAGTGTTCTCATAGGCTAAGGACCTTCTGGTGAAGGCCTGGCTTCCTGATAAGTCAAGTATCCTTGTCACTATGAGAGGTTTTCTTGGTTATGCATGAGTCATAGTGTGGTTAGGAGATGGCACATCTCATGACCCACATCATGACAACGCGATGACACTCCCATTTCCAAACTTTGCATCCAACCATACCCTGTGTAGTTATGAGTAGTAACCCCTGAGATAGTGCATTTGATGACACTCTTGTATATGATCCATTTATAGGAATGATGAGATTTTTATCCCCTGTATGAAAGTGGACTCGATCTCTTGATGATGTTGATGTATTTTTATTATTGTTCTATGATATGTGAACACCTTATCTTGGATTGCATGGTTTTGAGTGTATGTATGCTCTTTTGGTATACTCTATATTCTTTTGTGAACTAGGTCACCTTATGAAGTATGTTCATTATACTTAGAGGTATCCTTGTGCCTTGATTATTGTATACTTGGTGTATATTTGGTCAGTATGATTTCTTGGGCTATATGGTTATCTTTGTGAGAAAGATGAGGAGGGCCTAAGGGTACTTCATGGTTGGGTGACATGACCAACCATCATTTGGGAATGATGCATAGGTTTTTAAGCAGTCCCATTTTTACTTCATCTAGACTTATGCTACTCGTGAGGAAATAAAGGTAAACTTATACATGATTCAATGAGGTTCAAGTTATACTATCTTGCTAGTTATCTTGTAATAATGGTTTGTGTTATGTAATCTTTCTCGTTTCAAATGTATCGAGTATGTCCAACCTCAATGAGGTGTAATTGGTACCTTCCGATAAGAAGATTTTTTTTTTACCATTTGTGAGAGTTGTCATTGATTTTTGACTTGTAGTTTAGAGTCTACTCAATTTGTGTATCTACCTATTCTTTTTGCACATATGAACACTATTTGTATGCATTCAATTGTTTCCCCTGTGCGTATGCAATCTATTCTTGTGCATTTGATAAGTGATCCTACACATATAATCCTACACATTCACAACATGAGGGGGTAAATGAGGTTTTGGGTAAATGGCGAGAATATAATTAGATATCCTTTATTCCCTAGTCTTCTTGACCTAATCATAATTATAATATTGTTATCATAGGTACTTGTGATTGGGATCTCACCTCAAACATGGTGTTATTGGTCATGGAATCCTTGGAAGCGTGTTAAGACTTCTATTAGTGTACACCTACATGATGATCACCATGTTTATGTTATTGACAGTAGAAACATGACCTTATGTTATGCACATGCGATAAAAAAGATATTTCTATGCATATTTAATTATTAGTTTTGAGGGTTCCTTGGCAAGACATTACATCATCCAAGAATCATATTCTCATCATCTTCAACAGGAGGCAATTATTCAATAAAGATAGAAGAATAGTACTGTGTAGCCTCACGAGACAATGCCTATGGAAATGACTACTGAATTCCTTATGAGTTAACCAAAGAGGAAATATAACTCATATTTTGACAAGCTTGCACATACTTGTGAAAAAAAATCATTTTCTTGTCACCTTCTTGAAGCCAATCAATTTGAGCCTTTTGCTTCCAAAATAATTCCTCACAATGTTCCCACTCCAACTCCCACACAACCTAGGACTCAACTCTGCCTAAATCTTCCAAGAAAGCATAATCCCAAATTTGGTTGTGAGTGATGACATCAAGATGTGCTTGAATATTCCTCTTCATAGTGTGAAGGATATTGTATCACAATCTATTCTATCTTTTAAGATGGAATTTTACAAATTGTAATTTCTTAACAAATGAATACATAGAAATACCATAGGCATGGCCATCATCTCTCCACCACTAGACCATTAGGTTGTGAACAGAAGAATCATGAAGCCACATGAGTTGAAACTTAAAAGGAGGGTTCTTGGGAAATCCAAAAGAAGACTATGAAAATTTAATTGGATAATGATAAAATAACCCTCCAATAAAGGATCTCAAAACTTGTAATCACACTACCAATCACCCAATAGCAGGTTACCAAACATCTATCCAACCATTCAGAAAAAGCTTCCTCTCCACACTGTCTATTCATTCAAGTATAGATTTCATTAGAAGATTTGATATCAATTATATTGATGAAGTCCATATCTCACAAAAGAGATCAAAAGAGCCTAACCTAGCTAGCCCTCCCCTTTTATCCTCTAAACATAACACTTAATTGAAATTACTAGATAAAACCTAAGAAAATATAGAACATGATATAACATACCTTATATGAGACCAAAGGATATTTTTCCCCTAGATATCAATAGGAGAATACACATTAGTAACCAAAATAATCTCCCTAGATCCCAAACTAGAGGCGACAATGAAAAGAGTGGAATGAAAAGACATCCACCAAAGTGGAGCAATATTTCTTAGGTCCTTAAAATGAGCCATAGTTCCAAAACACCTAGGGAACCAATGAAATTCCATTGACCAAAATACTAGATATTAGAATCATGCTACACAATGCAATCAATTGAAAGCTTATTCTCTTGGATACAAAAGATATCTAGAGAATGAACTACAACCAAATCACGAATGGCCTTTTGTCGAGGGATGCTATTCATTACCTTTACATTTCAAGAAAGAATAATTTAATCTTCTATTGATGCTTCTTGCAAACAGCTTTAGAAGAATTATCAAAAAGATTTGTCCTAAGGGATTGTTTCTACAAACCCAAAACTTGAGAAGAACCTTTATCTTTATTGGATTCCAATACCTCTTTATCCAAATATAGCAAAAAAACATAATCTTGCGTAACTCTTAAATCATCCAGACCTCTCAAATAAAGACCACTAGGATACACTTGAGGATTTTGAAAGCCTTGCAAAGATTGAAAATAATGAACATTCCCTTTCTCCTGCACATCATCCATACCCATAATAGTAGTCCCAAAAGTCACATCAATTGGAATCCCTTATTCCAAGGCAAGACTATCCAACACCTTGAAATAGTTCAAGCCCTAATCATTCTACCTATCCCTATAAGACCTCTTATGTACCTCCTCTTAGCCCAAGAATTAGTACGTGTAAAAACATTCTTATCTAGACCACTATCCATCATAGGGGATTTTCCTTTATCCCCTTTATCTACTTTTGGATCCATGTAAGGAGGAGAATTATCCCTAGCGGTTTTTTTTACACTGAGACATTTTTTTAAAGGTGTCCATACTCATGACAAATCTGACACCAAAAAGGAAGAGTCTCATAATCTAACTGTTGAACCCGTGAAAAATATCCTAGACAAATTTCTAGAGAATATGGTAAGGGCTTATTCATATCAATCTCCACACAAATAATAAAAAATCTAATTACCTTTTATAACAAGGGTTTGTTGAGATATTGTAGCCAATTTTCCAAGCAGAGAAACAATCCCTTGCAATATATCCCCTATCAAAAACTCCAACATAAGCCATGTGAGACAAACCCAGAAAAAAATCTCAAGGGGATTTTTTCAACCAAATTGACACCCACATACCAAGGCTTAATGAATAAACCATTATGATTGTAAAAGTAGGGCCCTTCTCAAAAATATAATTCCTATCAGTCATGCTAGAAAAGACAACCATGAAATAATTATTCGTAGCTAACATAATATCCAAATCATCCTCAACCTACCAAGAACAATAGATCCAAGATTCAAATACCGATAGAGAAATATGAATCATAAGAAATTTACAAATTAGAGCATGGTTTCTTAAATAAAAGACATATTCCATAATTGATTTTAGAAAACTATAAAAATTAGAAATCCTAGCTCCTTAGCAAACAACCAATCAATTTCTTAAGTTTGGGACCCTCGCCCACATAAAATAAGTCTAAAGACCTCACATGCACACTCAAAGAAGAGTCACCTTGCATCACAACACAAACAATCACCAAACTCAAAGAATCATTATGCACCTCTATCATGATCAATAAATAGCACACAAACACTAAGGGAAAAACCCCTACTCCCAACCTCAAAGCTTCAACAACCAAAAACCCTCAAGCCAAGCAATGTAACCCCACACTAACTAACTACCCCTAAAAGAAATGAAAAAATAACAAAAGAATTCTCTAAATAGAAGTCCCACTCTGCAAGATGAATAAATTCCCAAGCACAATCAAAAAATAGAAAAATGAGTTAGGACATGAAAGCCCTTACCGAAGAGGACACCAATGTTAGAGAGTTGCATCAGAGTTCTCTCTAATTTGAATTTTTTTTGCTTCACTTCAAGATTTTAGTAGTATTTTAAATTTGATTTTAAGGTTTCTCTTTTTAGTTTCTATTATTACATTAATTATTCTATCATGTTGTCCATGTAGTCACATGTTTTTCCCAAACATGATTGATATGCATCAACAATTTTGATTATACTCATGATGAGATTTATGAAACTTAGAAAACAACCCACATGAGCCCATCAATCATCATCTAAGATCAATGGTTTGATATTTGGGTCCTTGATTAATTTGATTTCCTTCGTACATTTGAAAGGTTGTTGAGGACCATCATGTTAAATGCCTTTTTGAATATTCATAAGTTGTCTCAAGATGATGTTGATGATGCCATTAAATTTGTATAACAATTTTAAAAGCTTAACACAAATAAAAAATAATTTTAATTTTAAATATAGAAATTCAATAAATACACCTTCAACAACTATAACTTCAAGACCTATAAATGGTTTGTGACATTTGACGATTTGTTAAAAATATCTAAATCTCCTTTGGTAAGACATATATATTTGATCCACACAATTTATGCACCCATCTTCTAAATCACCAAGTTGATTGAGTGGGGCAACACATATGGCATAAAAAATCATGCTTGTATGTTTCTTGATCAATAAATTTGTTGCCTTGAAATTTCTAGTGTTTTCCATTATGAATTGGACAATGTTTGCAACACCACCATATTCATTACCCATGTGATGTTTTTGAAAATGGATTTTGCATCCTTCATTTTCTCCCTATAATAATCTCCTTTAAAAGTTATTGTCCCTTTATGACACATGAAATTAAATGAAGACACATCTTTCCATCTAAAAGTAATGGGCGTTATTGTTTCATCTTGTGAATATTTGATTAGTTGTGAATATATCTCTGCAAAATATTTTTCTTTTGTTAATAAGGTGGTGCACACATTTTGATATCCAACACATATGTAACTTGCTTGTTGTTGTAATATGGCGATCTCGCTAGGTTGAAAGAGAACCCATTTTCATAAATGCACTACATTATTATTCATTTATTATTTATGTTGCCTTATTTTATAATGCCCTATCTAATGGGATTTTTTTTGAACCACTATTGAAGGTGGCTTGCATGATTCTTACTTGGCTAAAAGATGGGCTTTCTATTCTCATTGCTCATATTTTACTCTTTGTTCTTTTATATATGCAAGAAATAACTCTTTTTGCAATCATTATTTCTTCAACCTTAGATAAATTTTGATCCATTGGCCAACCACTACACACAAGTGATCTTTCCATTGACTAGATGAATTCTTATACCTTTCATTACACTTACTACAAGACCAAATATAACCCTTGCCTCTTGGAATTAAGTCCAATCACCATAATATGTTGCTAAAAAGATTATCTATGGTCAAATTTTAAAATCTTTTTTGTTCTTGGGCAATCTAAACTAGTAGTAACCATTTCCATATATATATATATATATATATATATATATATATATATATATATATATATATATATATATATATATATATATATATATATTCCCACACCTTAATGTTTTAAAACAAATTTATATCCACAAAAATTGTCCTTTTTCTTCCGTGTGACATAGAAAGAGAAAAAGGTAACATTTTATCCTATGAAACATTAAAGTTAAATAATAATATGGAAAAGATGATTAAAAACCTTTAAAGCTAAGTTGTTTTTAACTTACAAACTTGCATCAGGCCCAATTTTAGCATGTATGGCCTATCATGCCCAATCATGTTCAAACTTTCCCACACTGGCTTACGATATAACATCATCACTGTATTCTAGATCTTGCCTTTATCGAGATTTTAAGGTCTCCCGAGATGACCTTGATTCAAGATAGGGTTTTCCAGAGTGACCATGTGCCAATAAGTGGGGCCCAAATTCAAATCATCTAACAAATAATTTTCAAGAGTGGGAAGCTTCTTCTATGTAAGCCTTATTTGACATTACAAACTCTATTTATAGGGGAAAGATATAAAAACAATCTTATCTCCCCCCAGCCCACTCTAGCCCACCCCACCCCCCATTTGACATCCATTGATATTAATTATAGAAAGCATACAAGTTCAAGCACTCAACGTGAAATTTCATCCCACTATATTATTTAGATATTACATTGTGGAAATTGGCAACAACCTTCATGCAAGCATGCATTTATGATTGTTTTCATTGTAGGTCTTTTCAAGTCATGTTATTGCATTAACACTTGTGATCACATTCAAAGAGCATTACATCAACAAGGTATAAGGTTCAAAATCTTCATTTTTAGGCCTAGCCTCTACTACATTACAACACGCTTCCATTTTTAATTCAATTTCAATTTGATTTCTTTATTGATTGCAAAACTGGGGTTTGACCTAGGCAAACCCCCATGAACTCAACAAACTTTCTCCTTTCTATGTGTTGGCGACAGACTACGAAGGCAAAATTTAAGATTCAGACTAAGGAGACAAATACTTATAGATCCCTTTCATAGATATGAAAAATTAGGTCAAGTTCAACTTGGTTGACATGGTATCAAGTACTTTTGATGAAACTTTCAGAAAACCTTCTTAGCAACAACCTGATCCTAGATCTTCTAGTTCTCTATGCATCGCGTGATCCTAGGTCACGGGTTCCCTAGTTGATGTAGTCCCTCAAATTTTGGCCTCGATGTTGGCAACATGCTCCTTTGTATTCTTCATTTCTATATCTACTTATGTTTACATATATGTTTTATGTATCTTTGTATATGTTGAAAACCCTCAGTTTCTAGCTTCCACATTCACTTTACATAATAGTAGTATCATTTTCAACTCCCTTATGAATGATTGTTGAATACACTTCATGCCCGATCTCTTGGACCAAGTGGATCACTCTCCTTCCCAAATAATTAAAGTGGAAATAGACATAGTTTCCTATTTCTCACATACAAGCTACTGAATCTATTTTTGCACATAATAGACACAACTAGAAAAATACTTGTAGAACTTGTGAAAGATGTCATTATGATCTTCAAACACTAAAACACAATAGTAACCCCGAGCAATGTAAAACATAAAAGTTTGGAGTGAAAATAAGTTGGAAATGTGTTTGTGTTTGTCTTTTATTACTTGTGTACTTTTGGGTTTATTCTAAGATTCATATTTTTTAAAAATTTAAATTTAATTATAAAAATATACTTTTATGAAATATGTAAACAAATATTTGATGAATTCACTAGACCAATGTTTTGGATTCTATAGATACTAGACCTAGACTTGGTCGTAAGTCTATTCAATCTGAATACCAAAGACTATGTTGAAGAGCTGGGTAATATATATTTAATGTTAAATTAACATGTTAAAATAAATTAAATCTAATTAGAAAGGGAGCAGAAAAACATATTTATCTATTTGTTTTTTTTTTCCATAAGCAATTGAAGACTACATGGTGAATAAAGTCTACATGATAAATAAGCTAGTAATAAAAAAGTTGATTACACTTAAGCATCTATTAATAAGATACATAACTCAACATAAATATTTTCACAACATTACTAAATGATTGACTATTAGTAGTGTCTCCTAAGGATTTAATACTTATGAATAGTTAAGCATAAAAAATAATAAGAAAGTAGGTAAGATAGATAAAGAGTAAGAAATTTCTTACAGTTTAATCCTTTGTTTATTCCTCCATTATTAATTTGATGTCTCAAAAGTGGGCATGAATAAGTTTGGAAAGCAAGTCTAGTATTCAAGAGTATGGCATTTATTTGGTCTTGTGAAAAGTCATTTACATTTTGGTAATTGATTTCTTATATAGATGAGTTTAATAACAATATGATATTTGAAACATTAACTATTGAGTTAGGGTTTTTGGATTATTGTTAGTGATGTCAAAGGGTTAATTGTAAGTCTTGGATGAAGGACTCAACATGGCTGAAAAATTAATATGTGCCAAATTTATGATACTTTTTATAACGTTTTGTTTGAAAAAATAATAATTTTCTTATCTACATGGGATGACCCATGCTCTTCATCCAAAAAGAAATAAATAAAATGCAAATTTAATTTTAGATGGTCCCCTTTAGAGCCGCCCTTATTTAAGGGAATTTAAAATATTTTTAAAGTTATTTTTTGTGCCCCCTCTACGAGAGATGACCTTCTTCAAGCCTAGCACTCACCTTGTGTACGGCAAATACATTAATAAAAATAAATATTAATAATTGTTTATCAAATTTTGGGTGAAGGGGCAAGATGAAGAGTATTTATAGGAGTCATTTGAAAATCTAAAAGAAACATTTTTAAGAAACTAAAAGAATATTTTTAAATGTATGAAGTGCAAAATTAAGAAACCACTATTATAAATTTATTTGAAATATATGAGCAATTTTATTTGAAAGTGACATTGGAGCGAATTCACATTAGATTTGTGAATAAAATTCATTAAAGAAATTTTAAATATTGAGAGTATATTTATGAGTAACTATCTTAAGTATTTGGATTAGATATAGTGTGACTTTTTGTAGAGAATTGTTTTAAATTCATGAGAATTTACTAGAGATCATATTACAGATATGAGTGGAGCTATTTTTATAGATTTGAGAATAGAGTTTTGGTGGATCAGTGAGAGAATTTTTGAAGGTGGTTTAGGCAGGATCCAAGAAGAAATCATAAAATTGTTCTATTATATCTTGAAGGTTGGTGCCTTCTATTCTAAGAGATCTAGAGGTTGGTGTCTTTAATTCAAAGGGATTGGTGTTTGTTGTTGTGTTGGTGCTCAGTGGGAAGTGATTGGTGTCTCTTGCAGGTTAGTGCCTACAAATATTGTAAGAAATTCTCAATATAAGAAATATTTTTTTTGTGGTTTCTTCCCCTATTTTTTCCATGTAAATTTCGTGTGAATATTTTGTTCTAAATTGTTATACCTTGTGTGGATGTTTTTTACTATTACTCTATGATTGCTAAAATTTAAAAATTGTAAAAGTTGGTCTTATACCAATTCATCCCCACTCTTAGTATAAGTGTGTGTGTTTCTTCAGTTGGTATCAAAATGGGTTCCTTTAAAAAATCCTATTTGCTTGAAGGAAAGATCTTAAGAACACACATGGAAAGCCACGAAGATTTTCCCTAAAACCAAGGTCCATTGTTTGATGAGAATAACTATACTTTTTGAAGTGTAAGGATGCATAAATATTTGATGTTTCTGTAGGTCTTTTCAAGTAATGTTATTGCATTAACCCTCTTATAGATTATAACATCATATGCTATAAGTGCAACAATTTTGGGCACATAGAAAAGTTATATACAAGTACTTTTATCGAGTCTTTGAAACAAAATAAGGAGGATATTCATGACAAGAAGGATGAAACAAATAAGTTTTGGAAAAAGATGAAAGAAATGAAGGAAAGATCCATGCTTGTACAAGTTTCACTAGATTCTCAAGATGATAAAGAGAAATTATATGTTGATAGTGGATGTTCAACCCGTGCATGACCAGTGACAAAATAAAATATTTCTCTCTCATGAAAGTGAATGAAAGAATAGTAAAATTTGAGGACAATACTACACAAAACATAAAAGATAAAGGCACTCTTAGTCTACATAATGGAATAGATAAAACTATGAAAATGCTATATGTTGAAGGTTTGAATCATAATCTCCTAAGTGTGAGTTAGATGTGTGACCAAGGGCACACTTCCACATTTTATATTGGAGGATATAAGATTATGAAAAATAGAAAATTGATAGATGATGCTTATACAATAAATGATAATCTTTATATGATCAGCAAAGTCAAAAGTGAAAAAATTTATATGGGGCAAGAAGATGAAGTTTGGTTATGGCACAAAACTTTAATAACAATGCAAGGATCAATAAATAAAAATCTCTAAGGGACATGATGAAGATAGAAAAGACTTCTAATTTTAGTTGCAAACTGTGTCAATATAGAAAAAGAAATACAGAAAAGCTTCAAATTTAAGGAGTGTTCTAAGTCAAAGCCTTTGGAACTTGTTCATACCAATTTGTGTGGGCCAATGAAAATGAGAAACTTGCAAGGTCAGAGTAATTTTATTCTATTGATTGTTGTTTATTTCTAAATATTTTATTAAAGAAAACTATAAAGCATTGAAAATTTCAAGACATTCAAAGCCTTAGTATAGAAGGAAATAGGGTTAAAGATCAAAGGCCTTAGATGTAATAGGGAAGAGAATTCACTCATAGATTTGAAGAATTATGTGAGCATCAAAGGAACAATTTCAAGGAGATCATGATTCCTCCATAAGATAAAACCAACACTATCAAGATTTATTGTACACCCTCCATGCTCCAATAATTTTTCCAAATTGTGGCCAGAAAAAATAATAAGAAACTCCAACAACTTTAGAAAACCCACATGAAAGAAAAAAAAAGATATTGCCCTGAAAAAGTAGAATCGTATTAGGAAAGATGGTACACCATGAACACAACAAATATCTTGGATGGTAATATAACTTAGATCCCCAAGAAACATATCTCACACCATTCATTGAACCTGCATATTAAATCTAATCCAAGACCAAAAATGATGGCTAAACTAATATTCTTCAGATTAATCATTCTTGATATTGATAGAGAGACAAAGAATAAAATGATCTCCTTAATAGATGCCTCAATGTCACATATTTCAACTCTAGAAGAGAAAATTGTATTTCCTGCCTTGATCAAAATCACATCTTGAAAAATATCATGAATATTCAATTTTCCTTACCAAACAAAACTTTTTCTTATTAGTGGAAAATTTTGTGCTTTATTAGTTTTTATTCCAAGTTTTATTCTTGGAAGTGGTAACTTTATGTTTTATTTTTAGTTCTATTTCTATTTTCCCTCCACTTTTTTATTTAAGAAAGATTATATATTATAATTGTATTCATTTGTAAAAAATAATGAAAGAGTTTATTATTCTTATCTGTGCTCCAGTTTTTTCCCCTCTTTTATTTGCAAGCTTGTTCTTTCTTTTCTAGCTAGATCAATTGTGATGTGCATGTTAAGCTAAAATTTTAAACAGTATTAAAGCTTCATAAAGTGCACAAAATTTTACACCCTGTCAAATCTCACAGTTGCTAAAAAGGAGAATAAAATTGCTTTAGTAATTATTGAAGAAATTAAGAGATTATAAAGAATATAATTTCCATCCTCTTCTCTTCTCATGCCATACAATTATTTGGAATGGAAATTAAAGATTCTACTTCAACTCTTAAGTAGAGGCTTGTACCAAATAGTAATGGCAATAGGGTTGAACCAAATTCTGTTGGTCCATCCAAGACAGATCGAGGTCATGCTCTTTTTTCATGGGCCTTTCCTTCCTCTTCTCCTTAGTGACACACTATTTTAGTGGACCTATCATGCCTCTCCTTCGTCTACATTATGGGGGATTTATACTCTTTGTGCTAATACTTCTTTGGTTCCACATTGATTAGTTCTTTAGACTATTGGAACCTATAAATTCAATTAGAAGTTTGTTCTTGCATGGTCGAGTAGTGCTATTGGGGTCACTCATATAGATTTATGTGTCATCTTCATATTTGACTAATAGATATTTTGCCTTTGTTTTACATCTATTCATTATTTGAGTAGTGTCATTTGAGGCACTCATGTAGTGTCATGCCCAAATTTTATGGGCAAAACACACTAATAATTTTTTTTGAAAAAAAACCTAAAGTTATCCTACTATCATTACACAGTTGCAAGTTAAGAGTTTAAAAGGAATTAATCTAAGTAATGTTACCGACTTGAATGTTCGAGTGTTTACTAAAATTTTGTTCCAAGAAGGTAAGACGTGAACTGGTACCTAAGGTTAAGGGGAGTGATAGCAAAATCTAACGAATGAGGGGAATCATGGCAAGCTGGAATCAAATTTACCAGCATCCCTTGATCGAGAAGCTACGAAATGTTAAGGATCCAAGGTTACATTTTAACTAGGTAAATTTAATTATTTATGACCACATTCCCCTAAGAATTAATTTATTTAACTAATCATATTCTCTAATTACCCTATCACTCAAAGTTGCACATTTAAAAGAATTTTATCCCAATAATAAAAACATCTTTAAGGATCTTAAATGTCGGCCTTAATTTAATTTAAATTTGTGAATAAAATTTCCACTTTAAAACTTTTTGCGATTAATTATTAATTACATATTACCCTTGTTAATAATAATCTTTTTAATATTTACTTTATTAAATCATTTAAATTTAAAATGCATTCTCTTCACAATATCTATTATAAGGTTCAAGTAAATTAAACATTCATTAATTTAATAGGGATAAATTTTTCCCTAACATAATCTTAATGGTTGCAAATTTAGTTCTTTATGAAAATTCAATAATATATCAAATTAAATAAATAAACAATCTAGGGTTTCAAATTAATAAGTTAATGTTTAAAAAAAAAAGTTAAGTGAAAAGTGGAGGTAAATCCCACAAAATCCTTGTAATGCCCTGCCAGGGAACCCATGAGAACTTAACCTAAACATGCATCTAAGTTTGCAGAATTTTTTTTTTTTAAAGTTAACATACAAGATAAACACCAATGCGGAAGCAATTACCATTTACTCACATTAATACAAACAACCAACAAAGGTTACAACTCTCAAGGGTTCCTCAATGAAGATTATGTTAACATTAATTAATTAATGTAGATTAGATACAATTAAAAAACTCATATAAAAAAATGAAAGATAAAAGAAACATCACCTATAAGATAACATAAATACAACTGGTACCATAAGGTATCCATAAATCTACATCCACTACACATGTCACAGGGTACGTAATACAATAACTAAAAAGTACACATGATATCTCTGAATAGATGATACAAAGATACAGAATCACAAAGAAGAAGAAGACGAAGAAGAGTGCAACTCCATCAATGAAGATCAAGAAGGAACAACTGCCACAAGGATCACCCAACACTGGTACACGAATGTCGAAATCTCAAATGGTAAAAGAATCACTACCACCTGACCTCGTGAACCTAAATGGTCCACTCCCACCGTGTTGAGGAGATAACAACAGATCCCACTCGGATAACAAACATCAAATAGATCAAGCTAAGGAAAGGATCCTAAAAGCTCTCTAACTCAAGGTGAAAAAGTAATAATGCCATGAAAGACTCACTATTCTAGAGGCAACCGACACATGTAGGATAACTTGACTATGTATAGGAAGGTGTCATCATGTATGTCTAACCCTTGAGTTTTGTCCTGGTAAACTCTCTGGATCCCGGCACCCAAGTGAACTTACATGGTGTCGATGACCTCTTGTACAGACAAAGCCATCAACTATGCCAACTCATGCCTTTAAAGGAGGTTAGTCATCTTCTCCATTCCCACCTTAGTCTGTACTAGCACTAAGCCTGGGCGAGGAAACATATCTTGTTAGGTTCATTTTAATATCTCTCAATGTTATATTATGTTATCACTTGATTATAGATACTTAATAATAAGTGATCCTGGCAGCCACTTGTGGGCCCTGACGCTTATTGCAAGCCACCTCCTACTACATATCTAAGTAAACTACTCTAGGCTCATAGATCTCACATAGATCAAATAGGTACACAACCAAGTAATCCCAAATCTAGTTTCACATACAAGAACTAGAAATGATTACAAATGTACCAAAAGCAGAATACAAAACATCATGAGCCTATAAGGTCAAGTTAGGGTATAATCAGATCTCACACATATATCAAAACATAATACTAAAAACATGAACAATTGACACTTACCCCGGCCTCTGTCTTTCCCCTAAGTCTTCTAGTATCCTGAAATCGCAAAAGCACAAGAAGACACTCCAGGAATGAAGAATACAACACTCTCATAAAGAATTGAAATTGATCCAAAAGTATTTAAATTCCATAATGCACATAATTGAATCCACATATAGATACACATAAATCTGTTAAGATCATCTTAACATAAATATTAAAACCAAAGCCATAAATAAAGAATATTCCCTATATACATTCTATGAATTCAATAGAGTAAAAATACCCAATTTCAATAAAACATAACACCTGTTAAGTTCATGTTGTCAATAGGAATATAATTCAATACGTTTCATTTACACATATAAAATATGTAACCTAATTAACATAAACATATATATGTCACATTGGAATACTAAAATGATAGGTCTAATTTAATTCAAATTAGAAAATAAATTATACTATTTAATAATTTATTCCATAATAATATACAGCCAATTTCAATAGTAAAAGTGCACTTTTAAATATAAAATAAATCATGTATTTAAACAGTTTAAAACCACTATGAATTAAATGTATGTATATGATTTTTTTTTTTAAAACAACAAAAGAATAATCAAAGAATTGAAATTCATCTCTTTGCATGAATGATACAATTAATTTAAATAACATTAAAAAGAAATTAACTAATATTAAAAAACAAAGCACTATACAAAATAAAATTTAACAATAAAGTTTTTTTTTTGAAAAAAATAAAATAGTAATGGGGAGGGGGGCCCCACACCCCTCTCCCTACTTTCCTACCACACGGTACCAAAGGTACCACTGACAACTCTGCACCTCACGGTCCCCACTGGTACCGCCGGTAGGGACCATCTCTACCGCATAGTACCAATGGGTACCACCGACAGGTGGTACTCTACCATGCAGGGGGGTTACGAGTTAAATCTCGTGCCCTCCCAATTAACTTTTTTTTTTTTGTTTAATAATTTTTTGTTTAAATAAAAATAATGCAGCTAGAATAATATTCACAAACAACTTTTAAAAAATATATTATATATATATTTTTAACATATTTATATAATTTTTTAAAATAATAAATTTCACAGGGTATTTTCAATACACAAAGTTTCAGATTTCAAAAGCATGGAATATATTCTTTTTAATATATTGATAAATCCGAAAATGACATAACATAGGGTTTTTTTTTTTACTATTTCTTTCAAATTGACTTTTGCCTGTGTATCTTTTTTTTTCCTTCATACTGTATTTATTCCAGCAAATATAATTTCCTACCAAAATTGGATTTTTTTACACAAATTGATTTTCTTTCACTAATGGGTAAATTTATTTCTCAGACTCTATAGTTAAACCATAGATCTAAATTAATTATTCATTTTCTAGGAGTTTAAAAGAGAATCTTCCAACAAAATTTTGCCAGCATAATCCTGCTATGCTAAAATTAAATAAAAACATAAAATCTCAGATTCAAAGGTTTTCCAACACCCAAAACAAAGGAATCACAGACAGATCTAAGGAGACAAACAGGAAATCATTCAGACATAGAAATCTATCAAACTACCAATTAGAAATCACAGAAACAAGTTTTTAGATCCTACCTTAGAGCCAATGCACACAACTGAAATGGAAAACCCTGAAAGACTTGTAACCACATGATTCCTCTGTGTATGAATTCCACCTACAGATATGAATCCATGAAGGATGCAATGCCAAAATCAAGACACACATTGCAGCCAAAACAACAAGCAAGCACAACAAACCAAATTCTCCACAATCCAAGCACACAAGCTCTTCCCAGAGTTCTCCAAAACCTGTCTCCCTCTAAAATGAATGCAATTTCCCCTAATAGGGATTCAATTCCCCATTTCATGCAACCCTAAAGATAACTCAACTGCTAACTCCCACATCGACTCCAACTCAGAAATTGAAAGAAAATCTAATTAATAATTTAAAAGCACTTTTCATGCACAACTCAACTTTGAATTTTAAAAATAAGTTAATTACTTTTGAAAACAAATCAATTTTAAATTAATATTTATGCACATGTTATAATTAAAATATGTATTAAATAGATTAAATATTTAATGCATCCTAAAACCATGCAAATCAAATATTTAATTATTTAATAAAGTACACAAGCATAATCAAATCCAATTTACAATTAAATCCCAATAATCAAATATTTGACTTTAGATTAATTTTCTCAAATCTATATAAGAGCATAATTAACATTAAATTTCAACTATAGTCATTAATCAATAAATCATAGAAAATCACCCACATAAGCAATAAATTAACTGAAGCCAAATGAGGTAAAATCAAACAAAGTAAAACCAAGCAACACGAGAAGGGGATCCATGAATTCCTATCAACTAGACAAATTTGGGTAGGGTAGTCAAACTGATATTTGTCCAATCCTAGGACAAATGGGCTTAGGTTAGGGTTTTGGATCTGTGTTATCTCCCCTCTCTTACCATTTGAGATATTGCGATAGGGCACGCTCATCCTGACAATTCAGGGAATTCGATGCCCGATACCTACAAACCTGTATACAAAACCCGCATGTACATACATATATAGATATATAACGGACAATGGCGGGGATCAACCGATCATGTGGATCTCGCAAGCAAGTAACTATGACTTCATCCCTCAACCACATCAAGCACGTCAAATAGAAATGTAAAACAAACACATCAACCATACACATGCAAGTATGAGGTCAGTAAAATCATAAGCATCAATGATTTCCTAACATATAATCCATCATCCTAAAATAATCATAACATTTATAAAATTGGACTAGGGGCAAGGTACTGCATCTCCACCCCCCCAAGGATTAGGCTTACTCCTAGAAGCCTACAAATAGATAAGGAT
This sequence comes from Chamaecyparis obtusa, assembly GCA_027943335.1. Taxonomy (NCBI): domain Eukaryota; kingdom Viridiplantae; phylum Streptophyta; class Pinopsida; order Cupressales; family Cupressaceae; genus Chamaecyparis; species Chamaecyparis obtusa. The sequence goes on along the minus strand of BSBK01003092.1, from coordinate 117,676 downwards.
ATATCCCCCAAGCACGAAGCATTTACTAAAAACAAAACATAACATTTGAAAATAAGCCATAAAATAAGAACATGGTATACAATCATTATAAACAATATAACTCTAGTTAGGAATAACAAAAAATTCACATTGATCAATCATTTATTAATAATTCAAAAAATAGATCTAAACCTTTGTGCATTCATCATTATAGAAAACATCTAGGATCAATTGCATAAAGAACACATATTCACATCTTCATCAAATAATGAGTTGAGAGGCTCATACAAATCTATCTAGTTAATGCAATACTTATGCAAACATATAGGATACACAACGATTCAAATTTCACACAGCAAACATAGTACCATCTCTGCGATGTCCTCCCTTATAAAAACTATCAGGGGTCCATGATGAACATGATAGAAACAACACTTATCACATAACAGGGCCAACAATACCAAATATTCGGAGTAGCCACCACAAAACTCAAAAAGGTAAAACCCAAGTGGGGGAATCACAAGTCCAACATTAAATCATAAGAGATCCTCAATTTCAATAATAAATTAAGTGTGACTAGCATCACAAAATAGATAACGAAAAGAGAGTTAGGTGACTAATCCAATCATAAGAAAGTTCAAAATTTCAATGCTAGCCCATACACAACATGAACAATTCATCAATCAACCAAAAATAAATCATCAATCAGAAAACATCCACATAACAAGGTGGCTCATGGTAGCCACACTCAAGGGAGTAATTGCTTCATGACATCCAAAGGTATTTTACCCTAGATGCATTAGAGAAGGTAACCATACACAATAAATAGTCCAATCACCTATGACAAACACTAGGCAAGGTGATATCTCAAAGTCATTTAAGAGAAGCAAGAACATAAATGTTTAGATGTAATTTAATGGTTATCAAACACAAAATATTTATATGTCTATGTTTGGTTTCAAGTTTTAATAGTTTAGACATCTAATATTCACACAACTTCCTAGAGTTCCCAGTGTAGAACTCGGTGCTCTGATAATCCTCACACCCAAAAATAAATAAAAATAAATTAGCTTGCTAAGAAATTTTAATAAGTTAAATGAAATTCCCACTTAAAGAAAGAAGAGGCGAAAATGAAATTCAAAGAAAACAAAGGGGTTGACTTTTTCCCCTAACCGTAATTTGAAATTAGGGTTAGGGTGAAATTTCAACACCCCAAAACTTTTTTTTCTTTCATTTTAATTTATCCTCTCTCTCTTCCTTTCCTACAAACCCTAGAGGATTTTTTTTTCATTCATGTTAAACTTGTAGGTTTTGAAGAGCAACCAAGGATAGATTTTTTTTTCAAGTTTCTTATTTACAAACATATATAAAAATATATACATTTAAGTATATATGTGTTTATATATTTATAAATATACATGAATCTACATATACAGATCTGTCAAGGTAAATCTTTCCTTTTTGTTCTTTGTTACTGTTTATTTATTTTGTTTATTTTTTTTTTATATATGATGCTTTGCATTTATTTTATTTTAAAAAAATGGATTAAAAAAAATTATTTTTATTTTTGGCAGTGGGGAGGGCACAGCCTGTGGCCACCACCTTTATGGTGGTCCACAAGTGTTACAACCACCACAGTCCAACGGCCAAGGCCACTGGACTATGGTGGTCTACAACCCCTTGCGGCCGCCACAAGGGGGCCAAACCCCTGCCCACCCACACCTTCCTTCAAAGGATGGGCACAAGGTTGGGGGAGGGTTTTCAGCTCCCCTCCAAAACCCTATTTTTTAAAATAAATATCTTTTTTAAACTTTAAAATAAGTTTCTTTATTTTGTTTATATATTTACAAGTTAATAAATTATTATTATGTTATATGTATATATATATATGCAAAGAATAATAATTTATAAAACATATTTTATGTTTTATATATACATCATATATATGATGTGTGTGTGTGTGTGTAGTTGTATATCTATTTATATACGCATATATGTGTATACACTCAAGGAGTCAAAAGCTCATATACAAAATATCGTATTTTATTTTTTTAAAGATTGAAAAGGAAGGAAATTGATTGGCTACAACATCATATTTTAGATACATGTATTTCCTATTGTTTGTTATATTATTGCATATATTATCTTTATATGGGTGAAAGACAAATCTGCTAGATCCATATTTATTTTATTTTATTTTTGGAAATGAGAATATTAAAAAATAGCATAAACTATTATACATACATACATACATACATACATACATATATATATATATACATATATATATATATATATACATATATATATATACATATATATATATATATACATATATATATATACATATATATATATATATACATATATATATATACATATATATATATACATATATATATATATATATACATATATATATATATATACATATATATATATATATATACATATATATATATATATATATATATATATATATGTATATATATATATATATATATATATATATATATGTATATATATATATGTATATATATATATGTATATATATATATATATTTCTCTCTACAACAAATTCAAAATATCAAGTAAACATTGTTAAGGTTTTAGGATCATTGCAAATGTAATAGCACTCCTGATTGTATGTGTTTTCTAAATGCATCAATCTCTTGTATATATACAAGGAAAAGACAAGAAGAGACATGTCCCTTCATGGGACATGTCTATTCATTAATCTAATTTATTAATTAACTATATAGTTATTATAAGAATAAATATAGATTAACTATATATATATGCATATTAATATATAAAATAATATCAATTATATATATATATATATATATATATATATATATATATATATATATGTATGTATGTATGTATGTATGTATGTATGTATGTATGTATATGTCTGTGTGTGTGTGTGTGTGTAATAAATCATTTCTCATAATAATCATATAGTCAGTTTTATTTATCTGAGCGATGCTACACACATCAACACTCCCTCTAAGCTAGGGAGGATAAACCAATCCAATTTCAACACTTATGACACCTGATAGAATCAACCCTAAGATGTAACCAATAGAGGCATCATCCTCATGATGTAATCAATAGAAACATAGTCTCAAGATGTGGATTGCCTCCATCGATGATTCTATCCACAAGCTCTTGTGTGGATTGCCTCCATCGGCGATTCTATCCACAAGCTCTCGTGTGGATTGCCTCCATCGATGATTCTATCCACAAGCTCTCATGTGGATTTCCTCCATCAGAGACTCTATCCACAAGCTCTTGTGTGGATTTCCTCCATCGATGATTCTATCCATAAGCTCTTAGGTGGATTGCCTCCGTCAGTGATTCTATCCATAAGCTCTCGTGTGGATTGCCTCCATCGACGATTCTATCTACAAGCTCTCAAGTGGATTTCCTCCATCAGTGATTCTATCCAAAATCTCTCATGTGGATTATATCCACAAACTCATGAGCTTTAGTGTGGATTGCCTCTATCGGTGATTCTATCCATAAGTTCCTAGCTGGATTGCCTCAATTGACGATTATATCCATAATCTCTCGTGTGGATTGCCTCCATCGGCAATTTTATCCACAAACTCACGATCTTTAGTGTGGATTTCCTCAATCGACGATTCCATCCACAAGTTCTATCTATTATGATCTGTTTCAACCATCACAAGATGTCTATCATAATAGAAGGTCAAGTTATTATAAGATCGTCACCTTCCAATAACTTTTACAGATACACGTGATAATCATTTGGAAGTCGTCACTTCCTCATGATTTACACAAGGGGCAGACCCATTAAAAATATTCATGATTATTAGTATAATAATCAATTATATCGAGTTTACCTCAGAAGTGTTTCACCTTCAATAGTGAACTCCCTCTCAATAAATATGATCAAGACTGTCACAAGTTGACTGAACCATCTTCTCCCTCTAAAGCTCAAGTTTGTCAACTTCTTGACCTCTTTTGAAATGTTAGACTCCCTTTGCATCTAGTCTCAATCATCAATTTATTTGCAAGCATCAAGTTCCTTTTCCCTTGAATGCAATTATCTTGTGCTTCTATCCTGAAGGTATGTTAGAGAGAGATTACAAATAGGTCACTAAACTATCTCGATCAGAAAATATCATGCAAATTCAAAAAATGATGTCGTCATTCTTGAACATTACCATAATTCTTCACATGACCTATCTTTAATATCCAAATATTCTATACACTATGACAACCTTCAATATGATTGGATCTTCCTTCAAGCAATTAGGCTTTTAAAGAAGGAACCTCGCTCTTTTATATATTTTTGCATAGACCTATACACAGTCGGTCATAACTTTTGAACCTGACATTTTCTCACCAATCACTCCAATGAGATTCTCCTAAATTTGTTTATCACCAACATATCCAAAATTCAGAAAAATCCAACAATTAATTTGTGAGATATGGTTCTCATACTGAGATTGTATTTTCTGAGAAATTCGCACATTCACCATCAACAAACTACTATCTTACATTTGCAACTTGGCTTTGATACCATGTTAAGGTTTTAGGATCATTGCAAATGTAATAGAACTCCTGATTGTATGTGTTTTCCAAATGCTTCGATCTCCTGTATATATACAAGGAAAATACAAGAAGAGACATGTCCCTTCATGGGACATGTCTATTCATTAATCTAATTTATTAGTTAGCTATATAGTTATTATAAGAATAAATATAGATTAACTATATATATATATATATATATATATATATATATATATATATATATATGCATATTAATATATAAAATAATATCAATTATTAGATATATTAATATATATATGTATATGTAATAAATCATTTTTCATAATAATCATATAGTCAGTTTTATTTATCTGACTAATGCTACATACATCAACAAACACATGCAAATTTATTTATTTTTGCCTTTCAAAAATTAGCATCTTTACACATAATAGCAAACTAATTTTAAATAGTAATTTCAAATAACAAAAATTACACATACAATTTTTATTTTTTTCTTTTGAAAAGGAAAGACTATTTACTACTATAAGCTTTATATCTTTTTGATATGATATTTTGCAAGTAGTCAAAATAAATCTATTTTTTAATCTTTTTATACATAAATATAGAAGCTCAAAAGCATGCTCCTTTCACACTCTTTTATCCAACAATAATACTAAATAGAATTTTTCTTCAAAGGACTTTTTTTTTTACAAATTTCAAATGAACATCTACTAATCAAATAGGGAGTTTTTACTCAAGATTCTTTCTTAAAAGGAAATAAATTTACATATATATTTCTTTCACACGTAAATATTTTTTTTTAAAAAAGAAACATTCATTGTTTAAATAACATGTTTTATTTTTTTTAAAGATATCCTTGCAAAAATGCAATACAAACTTAACCCATTACAATGAAAAAAACCTCTTGTTTACAAAACATAATAAGCAAATGACTCCATATTTTAAATGAGACACATTTATTCAATCTAAGCTTTTATCCCTATCATTGCATGTACCTACAAACAAAAGGAGAATTTCTTGGCCATGGAGGCTCACCTCCCAACCTAGGCATTTACAAGGCCACCCCCGAGCTAGGAGAACCATGGCTAACCCGGGTACACAAAAAAAACTTAATGATAACAAACATAATGCCTATACACAACACACCCAACCATGGCTAACACAAGGAGCTTGAAGTAGAGCTTCCTATGGGTGAAGGTGGACCAAGTACCCAATGGGAGACAAGGCTAGAGTTAAAATACAAGCCTTCAACTAGGCAAAAAATTTTCCATACAAAAGCAACATTACTTCTCTTCACAACCCCAAAACATACTCAACCAAAATGGTTGAAAACCCTTATGACCCCAAAGCATACCAATGCTACAAGCCTATCATGGACCCCATAATCCATGGTACATCCCTCTCTCCCAAGGGGAGAGACTCTACACCAAGAGGGCTATCACAAATCCCTTCACCCACAAGGCTACTCTGTCCTCCCAAGGGTGAGTTTGGCCCTACAAATTCCCTTAAACACACACAAACAACATATACAAATGTATATTTTCACTTCACAACAACACTACATATGACAAGAATCAACATACTAGTAACACAAAACTATGCAACACAAACATGAATAACTTTCTTCATTCATTCATCGAAGCCATAAGTTAGACACCATAAATGTGAAATGTAAAGATTGTGAACCACCAACCTTGCAAAAAGAAGTTATGGACTGAATATCAAAGTAGAGCCCTTTTTTCCCTTTTGTCTATCCTTCCTTCTAATTTTCCTTCTCCAAATTCACTAGTAGTCTCTAAAACTAGAGAGTGGGTGATTGAGAGAAATTCTCTCCAATTTCCCTTCTAAATTCAAAATCCTCACATTATCCAAGTCCTTGGAAGAAATGTGAGTTCCTATTGGTCACTCTTCCCTAACCCTTACACATTACCAAAAATGGTTTCCTTAAAAGGTGGTCTGAAAAGTGGACAGGTTTTTCCCTCCAAATGGATGGTAGTCTTCCCAAGACCATGCTTCCAAAAGCTTATTTTTGGCCATCTTGGAAAACCAACTTTTTGGAGGCTTCCCAAGGTCAAAATAAGGTGTCCTATGATCAAAAACTCCCTTTACCCATAGCTACATGAAGTGGACTAATAAAAAATGGGTTAAAATCAACCCTAGGTGGCCATATGACCCCTCAAAAACCCTAGTTAATATCACCTACGAGTTCCAATGGATTGACTACACTTTGGGCTCACAAACCAAGTGGTTCTTATGGGGAACATAAGTAGGTACCAAGTGGGAAAGGTGGGTTCTCAATCTTTCCAAGTGGACATGCCATGCCACATCACTTTCACAACAAGTGTGCCAATTGACACTACATTACACATCACAACACACTTGACAAGTCCACTTGTTAATTACTCAATTTAATGGATGTAATGCAAATAAAATTAACACCATACACTATACGAAAGAAAATACATTACAATGAGGTTTTGTCTTTCAATAGATGCAACCTTGTCTTTATAGAATTCACATAGGGGTTAGTCATGATTCTCTGATAAAATTCCATGGCCAAGATCCTGCACACTCAATTTAAACATTAGTAACCTTAAGAAGTATAATCATCACAATTCAAAATGCAAATTAAGGATTATCATTTAGATTCCCTAACACACAAATTACATAGTTGTAGTCTCTATAATCATTCATCATAAATTTAATCATTAACTTACAAATTACATACGTAAACTGAATCATAAGAACATGATCTCATTAACTCACGTGTCACACTAATCATTCCAAATCTATATAAATCATGATGTAGTTTTATCTAAATTATATACATATTAATTTTATCTATTCTAAAATAATCCTAATGGAATATAATCAAGTAACCAAATCATCAAGTAATAACCATAATAATGTCCTGAAATTCAATAATATATTTTATCACCTAACCTTTAACCTTCAATGAAATTCAAATCTCAATTGTCACCTTCCTAAAGATCTCATATTAACATATATACCCAAATTACCACATATCAGTATTCATCTAAATCAATCATCATAATGCCAGTCATAATGTATCATAAGGTCAACATTGTGAGTATGGAAATTGTCATAAAATATAAAGTATCATCATATAATTGTTTAGGCTTAGAATTGTAACCCTAACTTAGGCATTAGGGCTACACGACAATTCCATCCTAATAATGGAAACCTCCTTGAGCTATAGGTGTACTCTAATTGAGGAGGAATCTCTAGATTCTAGGCTGGTTCCTATCTGATTTGGGATATCACCTCCTGACTGAAAACTTGACAGGAAAAGGGAGAAAGAATTAAAACTGAAATGTGAAAATGGGGTGATACACCAAAACTTGCTCCAGATCTATTAGGATCTTCAAACCAAAATTCACAACCACAAAATTACTGAGATTCTCATTTATCACTTATTTATTCAACATAAAGGTTGACTAGAATCCACTATTAGGGTTCATACCACAAACAGTAAAATTGACAACAAACTTACATATTCTGCAAAAAGGCCTGATTTTTTATAACATAGGAAAGGAATCAGAAACAATTCACTTAACTCAATCACTTAAAATATGCAACACTTAATGTAGAAAAGAAGAATAGGAGTGGATCCAATGCTCATAAATTGATGCAATCAAAAAAGCCTGCTTTATTATCCTTCAAAAACCTATAAAATGGTTACAAACTGCAAAAAAGGCACCGAGGAATGAACATGCTCACTCAGCCCTCCTTTCTCGCAACTTCGAACCCCTAAAACTAACAATTTGACCCCCTTGAGAAGCCCTCAAAGCCTCAATCTGGAAATCCCATAACCCCTAGAAAAACTCAATTTTAGCTTTAAAAAATAGCCTCAAAATTATCTCCAAATTACATGCACAAATTGTGCCCAAAATCTTAGTCTATCCACAACTAATGCCCTAAATATTGGTTATAATGGATAAAAAATCCTTTTACAACATTTACCAATATTTGAATTATTTAATTTTAAATAAAAACTCAAAATCAAATAATAACCTACACTATCCAAAACCTAAACTTAGGAAATAATCCTTAAGTATAAAAAATAACAAAATGGGGAAGGTCGACATGACCACTCAACCCATTTGCAACATGTGAAAACTCAGGCAATGTGATAGTGAGCTGGCACTATCATATTTTTTGAGATATGGCTGGGAGTACACTGCAGTATTTATGGCATTTACTTTCTTTGTCATGGATTCCAAATTTTATATGTTCTGGCATTATCTCAGTCCTTGAGTCTTCTCTTTATCTTTCTCCTTCTCTGGCAATTACTAAACTAGAAGTGTAGAGATCTGGGCTTGATTTGGGCGCTTGGTATTGATTTTTTGAGTAATAAACTCAAGCCTATAAGAACTCAGGCAATCTGCTTGTGCTCTCAAGCTGACTGAAACTCGACCCTTCTTTTATCTAGCATGGCTATGTATGGAACTCACGGGCTTTTGACTATTGAATTTAAGCTAAATAGGAAGCTCATGGGTTCTTACTACAACTTGGCCCTTGATGTTGATGAAGGGTGATCTCTTGATGAAGGGTGCTCCCCTTAATACCACAAACACATAACAAAAATAGAGAAACAACAACAATAATATGCAAGAACAGAAAAATTGGCTCCTTATTATCTCCACAAATGTAGAATTACAAACTTTCAGAATTACAATATGCAAAGCCACATGGGCATTCCCTTACAATATTCTGTAGGATAAAGCCTCGAATCAATACCCAGATCTACTACCCAGAACTGCCCTAGACAACACTACGAGCCTTCCTTATATAGGCAATTTCCACCGCCCGAGAAGGTTCCAAAAATTTAGCCCTAAGGGCCGACCAAACTTAGAATTATTTTATTTTACAATTTATTACATCAAAGTCAGCTCAAAATGAGTTTTGAAACCCAAACAGAAATTTTGAAGAAAAATTATTTTCCGCCATTTCAGGTGACCCAACTTCCGAAGACCATAAGTCATCGCCCGTTGACCCGATTGGCTATTATAACCCCATTCTGGAAATGCCACGAAGTGCTCTACAAGCCTTAGTAGCACAAAGCACCTGTCACCCAAATTTTCAACCTCATCCGGGGCCTCTAAAGCCTTCAAAACTGAGTTCGAAGTTTCTATACCCTGCTGCCAATACCAAAAATCTTCAATATCTTCAAAACTACACCTGATCTAGCCATGAAACTTTGCTGGCAGGCTGATATGACTGAGATGAACCTCCATATGTAAAATCAGACATTTCGAGATCGTAAGACCAACTTACTAAAAATAGCAAGTTTCCATAAATAGCAACTCTGCACAAGATAGCCCTTATTGAATACAAAAATAGAAATATTTTTGGGTGATGCAAGATTGCTCTTACACTCAGGATGCTCCTGCATCAGATTTCCAGCTCGTGACAGTTGAAAACTCATCTTTTGACCACAAGCTTTCTCTCCCACGCGGCCCCTTTGAACATTCTATTTGTGGCTTTTTATTTGAGGCTCGGGCCTTTGTGTGAAGATAAACTTTGGACTTAGATCTTGAGCTTCGATAGCAAGCTCACGGCTTGAGCTTTCAGTTTTTTCTAGCAACTCAGCTTTGGGATTGCCAAAGCCGCAAAGCTCGGCTTCAACTGACATTTCACATGTTATTGCTGGCAGTTTACTGGTTGTTGAACTTGGTCTCCAAATTTGGCTTCATGATCTCTAAAGGGAACTTGGGCCTTTAGATAAGTAAAACTTACCTTGCCTTTGCTCACACTTAGATCACTGTTAACTTTCTTTTATTAAATGTGTGCATTGATTTTGAGCTTCTTGGTTGATGTAGCTTTTGATTATCACTATATTGTGAAGTATTCCTTTTACTTTACATCTTGGATGCTAGAGATAGCATTTGATTTTCTATTTATTAACTGGTATGACGCACTTATAAGTTCCTATCAATAAAGTTTCATATTCATTCTTCCATATAAATACAGTCCCTGAGGTGTCATGGCATGTGTCTCTCATTTTTAATTTTAGATACATGATGCATCAAAGAACTATATTCATAACCTACAAGGTTACTTGCTAGCAATCCCATGTATTTCTCTGTGTAGAAAGTGTCATATCCATCCCATATTGTACTTTAATGCATCTTCAAACTTTAGTCCACCTTGTGCCTATACCAATGTTTGCTATCCCCTTACGGCTTGAATGCTGGAGTCATAACATGATACTTTGACTACAAGCTAATCTCTTATGCTTTGACTGGTAATGAACTCGATGTTAAATCTCTGCTCGCAATGAAATGAGTTACTGTTTGAATTTATTTTTTATTGTCTCCTCTTGAGTTCCAAATACCGGAGGTTTATTTGCTTATGAATTACCTTACTCTGCTTACTATCCTCCTTTATACATGAAACTGAACTTTGTGTAAGCACTCAACCTATGAGTGAAACCATAAATTGATTGTTTTAAAGATAGATTTACCTTGAACTAATACATGAGCTCTATGATTGGAAAGCAACTCAAATTGAAATTTGATCACTATGACAAACCATGCCTGAGCATTATCATTATTTGGTTGTAACCTGGGAATCTTATCTTGAGATTTACTAGGCCTATATACACTAGTCATTATGCAGTCTAATTTTCTTTGTTATCCTGTCTTTTCTTGAGTTGAAGCTATCCTTGACTGTGATGTATTGCAAAAGTCTCTACCCTTGAAAATGTGCATTTGATATTCTATTATACATCAATAATCCAGATGTAACAAGACTTATAGCACATATTTTCATTTTTAGCAATGCAATATGTTTATAGGGTTCGAGCACGGGCTCGTGACACCCATAAACAGATTTGTGTGACCTTAATCTTGATATTTAGCATATATTCAGCATATGACAATATTTGAATAGCACACTGTCATCTTTTGACTGTGACATACAGTTTGTTTAAACAATGCATCTCTTTGTTCAGCTTAAAAACATCAAAACAAACGTATTATGTTAGTGAACATGACCCAGTGGTCAATTTTGTGTGTCAATTAGACCACTGGTGTGCTCACTAACATAATGTGATACTGTTGTCCTTTAACACTATTTTTCTCTTTATGTGCATACACACTTTGTTATTGCATTAAATACCAGAAATATATGCAGCTATGAAAGAATTTGATATTGTATGATGTTCTCGTTCTTGTGCATTGCTTAGATCCAGTTAGATCTAACAAACTCTTAACCATGATGTAGGATGAACCCCATAAAAGACCTAAAATTAGACAAATGCAGACTCAAGCTGAGGACCAGAGGACATGACAACTAGCTCCAGATATGCAAACGACACCTCAAGGCAATGTAGAGGACCCACTCATACTTCTATCTCTTCTTTATATTCTGCCTTTGTACTCTATTTATTGATAAGAAATATGAAGTATGAAAGAACATTTGTAAATTACATTTAGTATGAATGCACAATGTAATGATCAATTATGAATTCAAAATTTTAACATGTGATCAATACTTAGAGTACAATGAAGATCTGATTTTGAATGCAATAACAAAATGTTGATCCACATCACCTAAAAGACAATGTTAAATGAAAGTACCTTAATGCACCCTTTTCCTATTTATGTCCATTATTCTACATGATGAAAAATAGGGTTAAAATTTTGGCAACTTTTGCTGGATGTCTACCTGCTAGGCATGGATTGAGACTTTATCACTGGGCAATGGGAGTCAAAAAACTGGAACATGCATGAATGCAACCTTATTAAAATGAAAATGAACCTAAACCTAGACTCATGCAACCTAGAGACCTAGTGCTGGGCTGCACTTATTGAAATAAAAACCATTAACCAATGTGACACATAGTTTGTTTAAACAATGCATCTCTATGTTAAGCTTAAAAACATCAAAACAAATTCATTATGTTAGTGAACATGACCCAATGGTCAATTTTGTGCATTAATCAGACCACTGGTGTGCTCACTAACATAATGTGATACTGTTGTCCTTTAACACCATTTTTCTCTTTATGTGCATACACACTTTGTTATTGCATTAAATACCCACTTGAGCCTGGTTAAACAAAACCATTCACTGATTGTGAAAAATAACTTCTCATCCTTCTCAGCTAACAATAATCAACACACTTCTAGAAAGCTATCATGAGATGAACATAGGAGATATATATGATCATTTTCTTGACAAGGATTTGATGGATATGAATTTTACTTACTTGATCAAGCTGACTATAAACACCATTATTTTGAGGAGAGTCGGCAATCAACAACATGTTGTGAAGAACCAACAGGATTTTACTTACTTGGTCAATTGGGACAGCAAGCTGATTTAACTCCTTCTCAACTTCATCTTTTGATAGAACACCATGCAGAGGTGTTGGTATAATTTGAGCTTCTTTGTTAGCCTCCATCCTAGCCAAATGCCTAATAGGACAACCATGAGATATGATGAACTTGGAGCTCTGCTTGATAGACTTAGATTCCTGAGAGATTACTTCAGTATAATTAGCTTCCTCTTTATGCTAGCTAGAAATAATCTCCTCCTATAGCTTGAAAGTACCTTCCTAAAGTGTGGGCTTGTCATCAAGATGCAAGCAAAATTGCTCCATCTCATCCCAAAAATGATCTTTTTCTTCATCTTCCTTATTATTTTGTAGGAGAAGTATACTCTTATCGGCACAATAATTTTGATTTGCTGAAATCTTCTTTGTCTCATACTACTCAAAAAGAACCTTCTTTAGATCAGCCACCTTCTTTTCAATGCTCTCTTTCTCTTCTTCTAGCTGAAAACACTTCTCAATCTAAAGCTGATAGCCTCTCTTGTATGTTTCAACTGTAGAAGCCAAGAATCCCATCTTTTGCTTGAGATCCTGTAGATCTTTTTCTTTCTCCTCTTGAAATTTCTTATGAAACTCCTGATTAGCTTTTATTTCCTTTTCTTTTTCTAACTTAAATTCATGACCATGTTTTAACATGGAAACTATCAGCTCTTGAAATTTCTCATTAAATTCTTGATGAGCTCGTAGTTCCTTTTCATAAGCATTCTTTTGAACTTTCAACTCTTCATAAGCATCCTTATGAGCTTGCAACTCTCCTTGATGAACCTTCTTTTGAGCTTCCAACCCTCCTGCAAGCTTGGCTTCATTTCTCTTATATTGCTCAGCCAGATACTTCCTATAACCTTGATCCTACTGAGCCAATGCTTGTTGCTGTTGAATCTTGGCATGATAAGCATGCTCTTCTAGCTACTTGTTCATATCATCAATATGCATATGCAAATTTTGCAACATACTTGCAATATCTCTATTTTGTGAATCATTATTATTTGCAGAATGATGAAAATCATATTGGGATTGCTGACCTTGATAGGGCTAAAAATGATTTTCTTGAACAGAATTCACTTGAACTGATGGAAAACTTGAAAATTGACCATCTAGGTAAGCATACCCTCCTTGAAAACTTGACATCTTAATTCATCTGAAAGGATGGAAATTAGAATATAAAAAAAATTGAAACATACCAGCTTTTCTCCTTTTGAAACAGTAGACTTTCCTTCACAGATTCACTAGATATGCAAAATATGACCTCTTTTATGTCTGAATCTTGCTGATAGCACACCAAAATCAGTAATTAATACAATGCAATTTGACCCATTTGTTGAAGAACGTGTCCCATCGGGTGTGCCAAAACCTGTTTAGGCTTAGAATTGTCACCCTAACTCAAGCATTAGGGCTACACGACAATTCCATCCTAACAATGGAAACCTCCTTGAGCTATAGGTGGACTCTGATTGAGGAGGAATCTAGAGATTCTAGGCTGGTTCCTATCTGATTTGGGATATCACCTCCTGACTGAAAACTTGACGGGAAAAGGGTGAAAGAATTAAAACTAAAATGTGAAAATGGGGTGATACACCAAAACTTGCTCCAGATCTATCAGGATCTTCAAATTGACATTCACAACCATAAAATTACTGATTCTCATTTATCACTTATCTATTCAACATAAAGGTTGACTAGAATCCACTATTAGGGTTCATACTACAAATAGTAAAACTAACAAAAAACTTACATATTTTGCAAAAAGGCCTAATTTTTTATAACATAGGAAAGGAATAAAAAACAATTCACTTAACTCAATCACTCCAAATATGTAACACTTAATGCAGAAAAGAAGAATAGGAGTGGATCCAATACTCATAAATTGATGTAATAAAAAAATCCTGCTTTATTATCCTTCAAAAACCTATAAAATGGTTACAAACTACAAAAAAGGCACTGAGGAACGAACATGCTCACTCAGCCCTCCTTTCCCACAACTCTGAACCCCTAAAACTGACAATTTGACCCCCTTAAGAAGCCTCAAAATTATCTCCAAATTACATGCACAAATTGTGCCCAAAATATTATCCTATCCACAACTAATACAGTAAATATTGGTTTTAATAAGGATAACAAATCCTTTTACAATGTTTACCAATATTTAAATTATTTAATTTTGAATATAAACTCAAAATCAAATAATAACCTACACTATCCAAAACCTAAACTTAGGAAATAATCCTTAAGTATAAAAAATAACAGAATGGGGAAGGTCGACATGACCACTCAACCCATTCGTAGCATGAGAAAATTCAGGCAATGTGATAGTGAGTTGGCACTATCGTATTTTTTGAGATATGGCTGGGAGTACACTGCAGTCTTTATGGAATTTACTTTATCTATCATGGATTTCAAATTTTATATGCTCTAGCATTATCTCGGTCCTTGAGTCTTCTCTATATCTTTCTCCTCTGGCAATTACTGAACTTGAAGTGTAGAGATTTGGGCTTGATTTGGGCGCTTGGTATTGATTTTTTGAGTAATAAAATCAAGCCTATAAGAACTCGGGAAATTTGCTTGTGCTCTTAGGCTAATTGAAAAATTCACCCTTATTTTATTTGGCATGGCTGTGTATGGAACTCATGGGCTTTTGACTATTGAATTTGAGCTAAACAGGAAGCTCACGGGTTCTTACTGCAACCTGGCCCCTGATTTCCAGCTCATGACTGTTGAAAACTTGGCTTTTGACCACAAGCTTTCTCTCCCACATGCCCCCTTTGAACATTCTATTTGTGGCTTTTTATTTGAGGCTC
The DNA here is from genome assembly GCA_027943335.1 of Chamaecyparis obtusa. Taxonomy (NCBI): domain Eukaryota; kingdom Viridiplantae; phylum Streptophyta; class Pinopsida; order Cupressales; family Cupressaceae; genus Chamaecyparis; species Chamaecyparis obtusa. The sequence goes on along the minus strand of BSBK01003092.1, from coordinate 101,992 downwards.
AGGCCTTTGTGTGAAGATAAACTTTGGACTTAGATCTTGAGCTTCGACAGTAAGCTCACGGCTTGAGCTTTCAATTTTTTCTAGCAACTCAACTTTGGGATTTCCAAAGTCACAGAGCTCGGCTTCAACTGACATTTCATGTGTTGTTGCTTGCAGTTTACTGGCTATTGAACTTTGTCTCCAAATTTGGCTTCATGATCTCCAAAGGGAACTTGGTCCTTTAGATAAGTAAAACTTACCTTGCCTTTTCTCGCACTTAGATAACTGTCAACTTTATTTTATTAAATATGTGCATTTATTTTGAGCTTCTTGGTTGTTGTAACTTTTGATTATCACTGCACTATGAAGTATTCCTTTTACTTTACATCTTGGATGCTAGAGATAGCATTTGATTTTTTTATTTATTGACTGGTACTCTGCACTTATAAGTTCCTGTCAATAAAGTTGCATAGTCATTCTTCCATATAAATATAGTCCCTAAGGCATCATGGCATGTGTCTCTCATCTTTAATTTTAGATACATGATGCATCACAGAACTACATTCATAACCTGCAAGGTTACTTGCTGGCAATCCCATGTATTTCTCTATGTAGAAAGTGTCGTATCCATCTTGTATTGTACTTCAGTGCATCTTCAAACTTTAGTCCACGTCGTGCATGTACCAATGTTTGCTATCCTCCCCTTACAGCTTGAATGCTGGAGTCGTAACATGATACTTTTACTACAAGATGATCTCTTATTCTTTGACTGGTAATGAACTTGATGTTAAATCTCTACTCACAATGAAATGAGTTACTGTTTGCATTTATTTTTTATTGTCTCCTCTTGAGTTCCAAATACCGGAGGTTTATTTTCTTATGAATTACCTTACTCTTCTTACTATCCTCCTTTATACATGAAATTGAACTTTGTGTAAGCGCTCAACCTATGAGTGAAAGCATAAATTGATTATTTTAAAGATAGATTTACATTGAAGTGATACACGAGCTCTGTGACTGGCAAGCAACTCAAATTGAAATTTGATCACTATTGATCACTATGACAAACCATGCCTGAGCATTATCATTATTTGGTTGTAACTTGGGAATCTTGTCTTGAGATTTACTAGGTCTGTATACACCGGTCATTATGCAGTCCAATTTTCTTTGTTATCCTGTCTTTTCTTGAGTTGTAGCTATCCTTGACTGTGATGTATTGCAAAAGTCTCTACCCTTGAAAATGTGCATTTGATATTATATTATAGATCAATAATCCAGATGTAACAAGACTTATAGCACATATTTTCATTTTCAGCAATGCAATATGTTTATAGGGTTCGAGCACGGGCTCGTGACACCCATAAATAGATTTGTGTGACCCTAATCTTGATATTTAGCATATATTCAGCATATGAAAATATTTGAATAGCACACTGTATCCTCATCTTTTGACTGTGACACATAGTTTGTTTAAACAATGCATCTCTTTGTTCAGCTTAAAAACATAAAAAAAAAATGCATTATGTTAGTGAACATGACCCAGTGGTCAATTTTGTGTGTCAATTAGACTACTGGTGTGCTCACTAACATAATGTGATACTATTGTCCTTTAACACTATTTTTCTCTTTATGTGCATACACACTTTGTTATTGCATTAAATACCAGAAATATATGCAGCTATGAAAGAATTTGATATGTTATAATGTTCTCGTTCTTGTGCATTGCTTAGATTTAGTTGGATCTAACAAACTCTTAACCATGATGCAGGATGAACCCCCTAAAAGACCTAAAACTAGATAGATGCAGACTCAAGCTGAGGACAGGACATGACAACTAGCTCCAGATATGCAAATGACACTTCAAGGCAATGCAGAGGACCCACTCATACCTCTATCTCTTCTTTCTTTTCTGCCTTTGTACTCTATTTATTGATAAGAAATATGAAGTATGAAAGAACATTTGTAAATTACATTCAATATGAATGCACAATGTAATGATCAATTATGAATTTAAAATTTTAACATGTGATCAATACTTAGAGTACAATGAAGATCTGATTTTGAATGCAATAACAAAATGTTGATCCACATCACTTGAAAAACAATGTTAAATGAAAGTACCTTAATGCACCCTTTTCCTATTTATGTCCATTATTCTGCATGATGAAAAATAGGGTAACAATAATGTAATCCAATCCCTGTCAAAAAGGGTACAATCTCCTAATTCATCAAAACATTAAGCCAATTACTAGGTCTGTCATAATGATAAATGGAGAGGCTATGACACGTGGGGGGTGAGGCCTCACATTCTTGTTGGAAAGTTGTCTATACTAAATTATATGACTAGATATAGTGTTTTCATTATGGCAACAAAGCCATATAGCAGTTTGAAGACAGTGCACTTAGTGTAAAGATCAGGAATTCAGTTAAGTGTTGAAGACTGGACAGTATACAGAGTTCCTACAGCTCAAAGCATCAGCGCACGTGTGTAAGGATGAATTATGGTATGCACCCTAAAATTTAAGCTTGTTAGACTATACTTATGCTTAGTCTATGAGCGCATAAGTAGATGTGCAAAGATGTGAAAGTTACAGTCAGTTGAAGTTGCACAGCCAGTGTGTGCTAGCAAAGAATAGAGCTTGGAGCCGACAGTTGTCATTTTGGTTTGCGATTGTATTGTAATATTGTAAAGGCTATGCTCCTATTGTATTTAGGTTTCTGACATGTTTATATGTATAATTGTAAGCATACTTAAGCCAAATTATTTGGAAGCGTTGTTTGTAATTAGTTATAGGGCCGACCTATTTATGTATTTTGTATGGGCGCATTAATATAAGGTGCGCCCATTTTATTCAGTATGGAAGTTGGAATAGAGTGGTGATAAGTAGAGCAGAGGTATGTGAAGACAACATAAGATGTATTAAAGCTTTGCTAGAGGTCAAAGCTAAGCACACCAAAGGAACTAATCTGACAAGCAGTGTCATAGTGATAGTTCACTTGCAAATATAGTGTGTATCTGAATCAGAAGGTTGTAGCCTTCACCATTTGAGCAGTCAACTCTAGGAAAGTGAGTCCACTCCCCTAACAGGGATCATTATAAAAGAATCCTAATAGGGTCTAACCCTTAACAAGGTCTATTATACTTAAAGCATTGTAAAGCTACTCCTAACAGGGTAAAGGATCTTCCAACAAGGATCACAAAACACTAGTGCAGATTATTAGTGGGTATCAATCCCACCGGGGTTTTTACCTATTTGGGTTTCCCCGTAACCATATTGGTGTCATGTGTTGATTTTATGTTTCATGTTTATGTGAATGTTTAATTCAGTTTTCAAACATTTATGTTCTGCATAAAGATTAGAGTAAAAAGTTAAAATATAGTGAACACTAATTCACCCCCCCCCCCCCCAGTGTTCCCATTCCTAAAAATTTGTATCAGAGCTCTAGTCCTCAGCATAGAATTTTAACCACTTGAGGAGATCATGGACAAAGTAGAAATGAAACATCTAAAAAGAAATCTTGAAGCTGCTCTTGAAGATCTAGACAAGTCAGAAAGAGAATCTGAAGAACTAAAGGATAAACTTAGTGATGCTTAGTTAGTCATCAAGAAGCTAAGGAAAGATTTGAAAGAATGATCTACCAATGATCTAGGGACAATGGTAAAGAATCTCAATGAAGAAAACAAATCCATAAAAGAAAAACTTGAAGAGGTTGATGATAAGCTGACTAATAATCAGGCAGTCCTTAATGAACAGATCAAAGAAAACCTTCAACTGAATGAAGAACTAAGGAAAGAAAACATGGAAATCTTGGAGCTAAGAAATAACAAAGAAAGCTTGGAATCTGAATTGAAATAAGCCAAGAATCATATTGACAAATTACACACTAGTGCTGATTTGGTAGAATCTCAGTTGTATGCAAGAAGAGCCAAAGGAGACACTAGCTGTGTTGGATACAATGAAGCACAAAATTAGATTGACAATATGCGAGCAAGAAAGGATTCACAAAAGGACTCTATTGATGCTAAAAAGACTGAATATCAAACCATAGATAATGGTGAACCACCTAAGAATGAGTGCAAGCAAGTAGAATGCACTTGTTTTGCTTGTAACAAGCATGGACACATTGCAAGGAACTATACAAAGGTAAAACCTTTTAATGGTTACTATTATTCATGCAACAAGTTTGGTCATAGAGCTATGAACTAAAAGACTACTAAGAAGAATAGAATTTAGCAAGATCAGAGAAATCAAAACCAAACAAATGTATGGAGTGCTCAGAATGTTACATGCCAGATATGTAACTATAATGGTCACATAGAAAAGCAATGCAGAATGGTGCCTCATGTCAATGCATCAAGGAATATAAGACCTCCAGTCATTTTCCACTCTTGTAACAAGGCTAGACATATCTCAAGATTCTGTAGATCAAGAACGCAAGCTTAGGGAAGCCCTAAAAAGACTGAAGAACCAGTTTTGGATCCTGAAGTAGAAGTCAAGTTTGTAAAAGCCTCAGAGGATGTGAGCTTGATTTGGTCAGAAGGAAAGAAGGAAAATGCTGATGAGAATGTATTGGATGCATCCCAAGTGGATGCACCCTCTACATCTACATAAATGGCCCTCAGGGTCATAGGGGGAGCTTATTTAGCTCTAGACCCTTGCATGGCTAGTATACTCATCCTCAGAGTAAGCACCTTTGGACTTAAGCTTTTGGAGTGTATAGGAACCTTCGTGCAAGAGTGCACATGTTGATTGTTTGTGGAGATCGAGTTTGAAATTTTGAAGTGACAACCTAGTTTATGTGACGTGCATTAATGGTGGATTTTTCACTTTTAAAGTACACAGAAGTCATTTGATTTCTCATTGCATTCAAATTCAGAGTGATAGAGAGTAGAAAGAGCCTTGGAAGTTGTTGTGAAGTCTTGGTGATTGATCTATCAGAGATTTGCTGCAGTTATCAGTGTATTTGATCGGTTGCAGAAACCCTAGCTCGTTGCACCGATTCAGAAGCCATCAGATTGTCTCTAAAGTTCAGTTGGAAAGAAATCAACAAGTAAGTCATGGCCACTCCTATTATTTATGATGTTGTTGAGAAGAAAAGATATGTTTTTAAGAGGCACCCATTTAAATCTGTGTGTGTGAATTTTGTACCTGATCTGTAGACACAACACTTCAGTAAAACATTAGAGGTTAGTTGAAATCGAAATCATGTAATAAATGAAAAACTAAACTAACCAGGTGATTTACTGCCTTCTAGTAGATGAGAGTATGTATTCTCAGATTATACCGAGACCAGTGACCTTGACGACACCTAAACAAAGGATTTGAATGCAAAATCTAGATATGGAATGAATGTAATTAATCTTTTTTTTTTAATTTTTTTGTGCAATAATATGATGAAAACTTGATATGAATCTATTCTAACAATGATATGGAAAACTGATATGCAAACTAATCTAAGAAATGATATGAAAACTATGCAATGATAAATGAAAATCTCACAACAACTCAAATTCTCAAGATCGATTCTTCAATCTCCAATTCGACAGCATGAGTGTGCAATTCGTGGATGGATTGATTGATAAGTTGAAGCCTCACTTTATAGAAATCTAAGGCTGTTAGAAGTTGTAATCTTTCCTTGGTGTATTTATAAACCAAGGTTAGACTTGTTTTCTTTTCTTGTTCTAATATATTAGGATATAAGCCAAGGTATCCTAATATATTTCTTTTTGTCTTCTTTCTGCTACATTCTATTTTGTCCTCTAGTAGAATATGTGAGGACAAATATTTTGAACTCCTCTTATCTCTACATATAGAGATATTTCTCCTCTCTTCATACACATCACTTCTTCTCTATTCTCTCTCTCATTCTTCAAAATATTGTATGAGCTAAAGCTCTCTCTCTCTCTCTCTCTCTCTCTCTCTCTCTCTCTCTCTTTTTGGCTATTTTTCCCATTCATAATTCACGGGGGTTTTTTTACGCTTTTCCCCCTTCAAAAATTTCTTGTCTCCTTTGTTGTTTCATTTTTGGTGTATGCTCTAAGGATTAGCTTGATTCATGATAATCTTCCTTTTTCCTTACTCAATTGGATTAATTTGTTCCTAGCTCGAATTTATTTTTCATTTTAACATGGTATCAGAGCAGTTTAATCTTTGTTTTTGAGTATTTGCATGAAGGTACAATTTGAAGGAGACTCTTGAGAGAGATTTCACTAAATTCTTTTTAATCTTCTTAAGTTGGCAAAAAAATCAAATGTTAGAAATGAAAAAGAAATCTGTAAAAAAAAACAATACTAAGAAAGAATCTAAGCAAGTGAATGCATGAAAAAATATTACCATAAACAAAGAGAGAGAAAGCTCCAAAATCCAACACAATGAGGCAAGATATTTGAAAGGGGAAAGCAAAGAAAACCCCTTGTGACATTATGAATGAGGCTATAGCCTAAAAAGAAAAAAGAGAAAGAGAGCAATATGCTCAATACAATAACTTCATCATACATATGAGGAATTGATAGAGAGGAGCATCTCTTAAATAGAGATGCGAGAGAGGAGTTGGAATGTAACTCCCAAGTCTATGAATGTCACCATTCATAAGTGTGTGTGGGCCAAGTGTGAGATTCCTCTTAAGGAGGAATAAACTAATTTACAAATTACAATAAATATTTGTCCTCACATATTCCACTAGAGGATGAAATAGAATGTAGTGGAAAGAAGACAAAAAAGGAGTATATTAGGATACCTTGGCTTATATCCTAATATATTACAATAAGAAAAGATTAATAGTCTAACCTTGGTTTATAAATACACCAAGGAAAGATTAAAAATTCTAACAAGGGCTTTGGAGGTGCATGAAAGAAAGCCATAAATCACTCAAATAACTCAGGTTGATTTTTGAGTTATTTTTAAATAAAAGATAATTAACTCACAAAAATATGCAAAAGCAGAGTTCAACTCAAAATAGAGTTTAGCTTTAATTGATAATTGACAGTTGTCTGCTTTTCTTGATTGTGCATGTTTTATTTATGAATTAATTTAATAATAAAGTGATTTATTTCCAACTTAACTGATTTTGAAAAATAAAACAATTGTTTTATGGGTTAATAAATCATTTTTCAAACTTTTATTCAAAAACAATATTATTAAAAATTGACAACTTGCTTTAATTAATTAAATAAGAATTTAATCAATTATTCATAGGATTTTGGATTTATTGTCAAATTTAAATAATAATAATTAGGAATAAATATAATTAAATTCAATTAAATAATTAAGTGGCATAATTAAATCTAATTAATTAAATATTGAGAATATTAAATTAATCAAACTTTAGGATAAATTGGATTTATCGCCAAATAATCATTAAATCAAAGATAATTAGGATAATTAGGAATATTACTAAGAATATTCCCTGATGCAGAATTTATGATAATCAATTAGGATTCGATGATGTTTAGATGTGCCTTTGGTTAGGACTTTGATGTCAATTTCATTTGAATGTGTTGATATAGGAGGTTAACGAACCTATAGCCCATTTTTGGTGTCTTACATTTTGCCCCTCTTTGAATTTTTGTGCGAAGCGCAGTGGTTCAAAGATAGTCTGTGTATGATGTTGATTGATATCGATATGAAATTGATATGAGACAGAAACTTATTGAAGTTGATATGAAGATAATAGGTCCTGAATGACCAAAGATAATGTTAACTATAACAGCAAATGAACCGATGATTGCGAAAAAGTGTCAAAATGCCTGATTTTGAACCTTATGATTGCAAAGAAGTGAGTGACCGATTCCAGACCTGATTGTCCTTATATTGAATCACATTGGTATCACATCTGAACCCTTCAGTTACCGAAGAACCAAGGAAATAACACAATTGAACCAATAGTTACAAAACTAATATAATTTACAAGATTAAGAGAATACCGGATTGATATGGATCTCGATGAATCTGATATGCCCCGAGTGATGATTGATTTTCCTCGAGCGATGAGGTCTTTTTGATGAATCAGTAACTAGATGTGGTTGTTGTCTTGATTACTAAGGAAAGATATGATTTCAGCTTTAGATTACAGACTTTGAATGATGTGCAATACCATGCCCTCTTCGAGATTAAAATTGAAATCTAACAAGAAAAGTCAGCGTTGAATAGTTTAGAAGCATGTTAATTGATTTGAGAAGTGGTTAAACACATTCGAGAACGTATTCTACATCGTTTGGAGGTCTAGAAGACCAAGTTTGACTAGGTTAAACCATGAGTTGACCATGGGTGACCAAGTTAAAATTTTGATAGTTTGATGGAAGATAATCAGTTAAGTTGTATTCTGGATTTTTGTGATGATTGAAGGTCGATTATGCAAGCAGTAGACCGTCTTGGGTCCAAAAATTTTAAATCATGATTTTGACATAGTAAATGATCTTAGATTTGAATTTTGATCCTAAAAATGGATTTAGAATGTCGAAATTAGCTAGGGGTGCAATTTTCGTGAAAAATATAGCACTTTTGAAAATTAGGTCAAAAGCTATATAAAGGCCGAAAGGGTCATTTTCAAATCATTTCAACCTTTTGACTTTAGAAATCTTTGTGGAGCCCTCTGAGAAAAATGGCAGATAGAGCAGTGGAACCGAAGGTACCTATGAGTTCACACCAATTTGAGTGCATCTGGAGACACCAGAGACCCCGACAGTATGAACATCCAGTAGGTGGACCTCTGTGCCTTGCTAAAATGTCAATTTTTTCATGTTTTATAGGATTTTAGAAATTTTCATATGTCTTTTCCATTTTTGAATTTTGCATGCATGAAAACTCATATGACTCCCCAATGAGACTTGTATGACTTTTCAAGAGTAGATAGATTGTCGTCTGATAAGCCCCCACTACTCGTATCAGAGGGACCCATGAGTCGTACGACATTCCGTCGGGTCCCTCATAACTCGTATGAGGAGGAATACATTGTCATGCTACTATGTTTTGTCATTTGGTATGGTGTGAAAAGTCGTACGACTTTTCATGCTAGTATAAACTATCGTATGGAAAACAATGAGCACAAAACTTAGTATTAAGTCCAATTTTTGAATTTTTTGATTCCTTAGCCTGATTCCTGACCTGTTAACCTACCTTCTGAAATACCAAACTGCCCCATTTCTATCTTTGTAACCTATTTTGTGACCCAATTACTGATAGGATTCCCTGTTTCTGTGTTGTGTAGGTCATATATCCAGATGTACATGTTCGGATCTCTCATCCTGCTAGTCAGAGATTATGTGTCTCCTTGCCAGATCCTATGAGAGTTCACCTTGCTGCTTGTGGATTCGAGCACTTGATTCATTTACCCAAGATTAGGGTAAATCATGGGCTTTTGACTGCATTGATTGAGAGGTTTCACTCAGAGACCCAGACTTTCCATTTACCGACAGGGGAGCTTACTGTCACTCCTGAGGATGTGTACCGGATACTGTAGATTCCCTTCCATGTTGCTAGGAGACCAGAGTATGTGAGTTTAGGGAACTCAGGTGTGTAGCTTTTAGACGTCTCTTCAGAGATGATACCTAGATGATGGCCTCCATTTCTTGGGAGACCTTGGTACAGAGCTATGGACAGACACACCGATTAGAGTGTATTATTGTTGGTATGATTGGTGGCATCATTATGTCTGACCGTCAGCAGAATAGTCTTCTGATGGGCTGGGCCCCTATGGTAGCACGGTTGATGGCCACTCCCACTGAGTTAGCATGGGGTCAATGTTTATTAGCACATATGTTCTTCGAGATGCACGAGGTGGTGTATCAGGAGAGAAAATCTTTTGCCGCAGGAGCTCTTGTTCTACAGATATGGGCGTGGGAGCATATCTCCTTGTTGAGACCTATTTATACTTCTCAGAGGCAACCTCAGGAGCCTATCATATATAGATATGTTGGATATGTTATATAGGGACAGATGGGCCATGTAGAGTATTGGAGGCGATGCCTTGATGATATGAAATTTGTTCACTAGAGATCATATGTAGTCATTGAGCCTTGGCCTACTGCTCGAGAGCAGTTTATCTATTTCTTCCAGAGTTGTGTACTAATTGGGAGGTCCTCCTCCATCATAGAGAGATTTTTTATTACCAGGGTCTAGCGGTAGTATGGACGTATTTAGGATGCCCCAGAGGATTACGCGACATATGCACAGATAGGGCATGAGATTGGACTTGGATGGACCCAGAGGCTTTCATATGCTTTGTGTTCACAGGAGTACAATGCTATTGTTGATAGGGACTGGGAGTATAGACCAGATGTACTGGATGCTGGTGTTACTGACGGATTCATCTCATGGTTCATTGATCACCCCATTCACAGATTTTTTGATCCTACTAAGCTGATACCCTCCATGGAGGAGGTGATGGATGTGACTGGTGCTCTGATGGGACAGGGTCCTAGACCTACACAAGCTCCTATGGTACACCCCACACCTCCGAGACCCAGAGTGATGGCTCCACCACAGAGACCATCAGGACAGGTGAGGGCCCCTCATCCTACTAGTTCCATAGCAGGAAGATCTTTTGGTTCTCATAAATAGACTAGAGGAGAGGGTGGCACATTAGGTGGAGTTAGTGCAACAGATGAGGTACTTGCAGCTGAGTAGGTGGTGGGTGGTGGTATGGACTTTACAAAGGGGGATACTAGTTTCAATTTAGGTGCAGAGGTCAGATGCCACAAGGCACAGAGAGTAGAGACTACAGAGCAGGTGGCCCCTGATACTGATATACCACATGTTGATTGAGTTGTTCCTCCTACCCCATAGGAGACCATTAGATGTCTTAGAGTTTAGGTCAGGGACCTAAAGATACACAATGCTAGGTGGGAGGAGATCATAGAGGTTGATAGACAATGCACTACACTAACTAGAGAGGTACAGTGGTTACAGGCAGAGGTGATTCATCAGACCTCAAGACCTGCATATTATGTTTCAGCTTATTATTTTGTAGTTCCTTCAACATGGAGAGTCCCTACCTACTCGTAGTTCATGATGGCATCAGAGGGAGCTAGGGCCCCGAGAGCAGAGCTAGTGCCTGATGCACCACCTCCACCTCCACTAGATGCAAAGGATCATGTTGATAGCTGATTGATCTGTGATATGTTCTAACATTTTTGATTGGTTGATTCTAATATACTGTACTCTTTGTGATCATTGATATACCATACTAATTCTGATAGCTCAACTGAGCTTATTCTTTTGTATACTGTGCCAGTAGTGCACCCCTGACTAGTTCAAAAAAATTTATATATATGAGATCAATATTTTGGTTGTGACTTCATATGTACTTGTCATTTTTTTATTTATGATGATATCATGTGATCCTTATGCTATGGATAGAGTAGAATGTATGTATGGATAAATGTGATGCAATGATTTCTTTCATATGTGTGGATGTTATGCAAATGTATTTGATTATGAAAATATGTATGTATGATTTATGCTTATGCACATGGATGAATTGTAATGCAACAAATGATTATGATATGTAAATGCAGTGATACACATGATATGTTTTGTAGGTATTGGTGAAGACAAGTACTCAGTCTTATGTCAAAAAGGATGTTTAACCCAGGATAGTAAATGCTTGTGATTCGATTGAAGGGAATTTCGAGTTAGGTTTTAGCTCTCATTAGATTTGAAGAGATATTGGAAGAATTGTTTAAACTTTGAAGTTCATTGAGTCATTGTGAGATCATGCAAACATGCAAAATGTAAAGAGACATGCAAAATGAAATGTAACCTAAGACCTAGGACCTAGTCACTGATCATGTGTCAGTTATTCTCATCATTGAATTTTTAGGTAACCGGATAAATCAATACAATGCCCACTAGTTATGAAACCATAGACATATGAATGTCGATTTGTATGCACAGGAATCAATACAACACCCACTGATTATGAAACCATGGACATATGAATATTGATTTTATTTTTGGAATGTCAGATTAGATATAAGCACCAGGGCACAAACGCCAAGATGACCTGAATATCATGTCCATTTTGATATAGAAATTTGTATAAGCATCATAATATAAACATCATGATGACCTAAATACGTCTTGCATTCAAACATAGCAAACAGTCAAGAGATCATTCTAAATCCAATGTGAATTACCCGTAGTGACCCTTTATCATCCACATCCTTAAGCAAGATCATGTTTCACAGTAGGAGAAAGAACTCACTCAAAAAGACAATAGTTAGATCAAACTTCCTTGAATTTTTTGGGTATCAATGGTCGAGGTACGCATGGCCATCCAATTCAAGATAGAGGCTCTTACAGTCAGACACCATTTCAATCCAGAATTTCTGAAGTTGTTAGATTTTCACATACAAGCAGAAGACAAAGAAAAGATTATGCCCCCAGTCATCACTCTCTAAATCCTATAAAGGACATCATCGAAGAGCTTGTGGGAACAAAATATGCAAAAATCTCAATGTGAATCAGTAAGCATACAAGGAGATAAAAGCATGTAAAAAGCATAGATTGTTTTCAGTTTATGTTTGATGTTTGATTGCGTTGTTGTAGATGCAAAATCCTTTCTGGAGATGAGACTGACTGACTGACTCGGATGAAGCTTCAAAGGACTCTGACTAGATATGATACATCTAAGATACATTGGAGGCCATAGGATATGACTTTGATTGCCCCCAAGTTTGAACATTGATATGATACATACGCTTGAGCTGATTGGTGTATAGACTGACTTATTGAACCCAGGAAAGTAAAAACAAAGTGGGAGATATGTACAAACTAAAGCAAGATGAAAGCTGGGAAAGACCAAGATTGTGCTGATAGATGGAGCATTTTGAAACAAGTGGTGTCTGTTTGTCGGGTTTTCACCATCTTGGCAGAGATTCTATTTTTTCTACCAAGGTGCCTGTTTCCAGGTTTTCACCAAGGCAATTTTTTCTTTTTCTCATTTTTTTGTATTTTTCATTTTTTTACTTTTTTGTACTTTTGATATTTTTCCATTTTTTTTTGTGAATCATCAAGGCACCTATTGCTAGGTTTTCACCAAGATGTTCATTTTTTCAGGACTTTTTTAAAATTTTATGCTTTTTTTAAGGACATTTTACCATACACTGAATGCCTTAGGCGTAGAATTTCTTCAGATGGAGAATGTTGATTGGTTCTTAGAGTTGTTCTCCTTCAGTCATTGAGAGTTGATAAGAACCAGAGCCAAAAGTAGCAGTGATAACAAAGGGTCCCAGCCAGTTGGGTTCAAACTTCCCCTTGCGTTCTTGATGTGATTGATTTTTAGGATTCTCTTTCAAGACTAGATCACCAACTTGAAATTCTCTATGTCTGACTTTCTTATTGTAGCCTCTAGACATTCTCTTCTGATATACTCTGGGATGATCATATGCTACTTGTCTACGCTCATTTAGTAGTTCAAGTTCTTGCAACCTAGACACTCTGTAGTCATCATCAGTTACTAGACCATGCATTCTAATTCTTAGTGATGGGATTTCAACCTCAATAGGTAGTACTACTTTAGACCCATAAACTAAAGTGAAAGGTGTAGCCCCAGTGGGTGTTTTGATACTTGTTCTATAGGCCCATAGAGCTGGATTGATCATGAGATGCCAGTCTCTTCCTATTTTATTAACTGTACAGTGCAAGATTTTCAATAGATTCTTGTTAGAAACCTCTGCTTGTCCATTCCCTTGGGGATAGTAGATAGATGACCAATATTGTGTAATCTTGAATTTGGCACATAAATCATCTAGATCTTTGTTCTTGAATTATCCACTGTTATCTATGATTATGGAATGAGGTATCCCATATCTGCATATGATATAGTTCAATATGAACATAGATATTTTCTTTCTAGTTTCTTGTGTCAAAGGGACTGCTTCTACCCATTTTGTAAAATAATATGTGGTTGTGATTATATGGGTATGTCCATTAGAAGAATGAGGATGTATAGCTCCTATAAGATCAAATGCCCATTGATGAAAAGGCCATTGTGTAGTAAAGGGAATTAGATCTCTCCCTGGAGCATGAATTAAGTTGCCATGCACTTGACACTTTTGACAATTCTTAGCAAATTTGATAGCCTCTTTCTCCATCTCAGGCCAATAGTACCCAGCCCTAATAAATTTTCAAGCTAGTGTTAAACCATTTGAGTGTAACCCACAAATACCATCATGGACCTCCTCTAATGCACGTTGAGACTCTTCCCATTCTAAACATCTAAGTAGCGTACCATCTAGATCTTGTTTGTATAGATCGTGTCCAATGATGACATATTGGGAGGCATTACGGATAAGGTATCTCTTTTCATGGCGGTTGAAGGTATCAAGAATGATTTGGTCTTGGAGATAGGAAAATAGGTTTTTGTATTTGGATGAATCATGACCAACAACAGTGCAAATCATGTGGGTTTTGGGGGAATCATATGCAAGATAAGATAGTGCTTCCACCAGGAACTCATAGCGTAGCTCATGTTTAGGTTGTTGTAATAAAGTAGATAGTGTTTCCATTGCATCGGCAGCCTTATTCTCTGTTCTAGGAATTTGCTCAAATGTGATAGATAGGAAATATTTCTTTAGATCATCTACCATTCTCTTGTAAGGAATGAGATTTTCATCTTTAGTTTGGTACACATCATTTACTTGATGGAAAACAAGTTGAGAGTCTCCATGAATGTGTAATTCTGTTACTCACCACTCAATTGCTATTTTCATACCATTCAAAAGGGCTTCATATTCGGCAATATTGTTTGTGCAAGGGAACTTTAGTCTGAATACTTTTGGGATTGAGTATCCTTGAGGTGTTATGAACAATATGCCTACTCCCGATCCATTCTGTGTATAGGAGCCATCAAAGAATAACTACCATTCTCTAGAAGAAAGAGTCATGATAGAGGAATCTAGAAATTCCATTTGCATTGGTGTATTATCAATCAGAGGTGCATCTACTAATTGATCAGCAATAACCTATCCTTTGATAGCTTTTCTCTCAACATATTCAATGTCAAATTCACTTAAGAGCATGACCCATTTAGCTAATCTACCTGTGAGGGCAGCTTTGCTTAGTAGGTACTTGAGGGGATCAATCTTAGCTACCAATTGTGTGGTATGAGCTAACATGTAGTGTCTCAATTTTTGTGATGCAAAGATCACAACTAGAAAAGCTTTCTCAATCATTGAATAGTTCTTCTCATATGCAACCAATGTCCTACTGATATAGTATATAGCTCTTTCCTTTTTGTTACCATCATGTTGTGCTAGCAATGCCCCCAGTGATGTATCTATAGCAGAGAAATATAAGATCAAAGGCTTCCCATGAATAGGAGGCATCAAAATAACAAGATTTGATAGATACTTCTTGATATGATTAAAGTTGTTCTCACATTCTTCATTCCATGCAAAGGTCACACCTTTATGTAATGTTTTTGTAAAAGGTTGTGATATGTCTGCTAGCTGTGATATGAATCTTCTGATAGATTTAACTCTTCCTTGCAATGTCCTCATTTGACTAATATTCTTTGGAGGTTGCATTTCCATTATAGCCTTTACTTTAGCTGGATCAACTTCAATGCCCTTCTTTGAAACTATGTATCCTAAGAGCTTTCCAAAAGTGACACCAAAAGCACACTTCTTAGGATTTAGTCTGAGACTAAATTTCTCCATTATGTCTAGTATCTTGCTCAAGTCATCCAAATGTGCAGCTCTAATCATGGATTTTGCTAAAGTATCATCAACATAATCCTCCATAGTCCTATGCATCATGTCATGAAAAATAGAGGTCATGTCTCTTTGATATGTAGCACTAGCATTTTTAAGCCCAAATGGCATGACATTCCAATAGAAGGTACCCCATGCACATGTGAAAGCAGTTTTCTCTTGATCTTCTGGAGCAATTTTTATTTGATTATATCTAGAAAAACTATCCATTAAAGAATACATCTCAAAGCCCACAGTCATGTCCACTATCATATCAATGTTAGGTAATGGAAAATCATCCTTAGGGCATGCTCTATTCACATCTCTAAAGTCTATGCACAATCTGATTGATTTATCTAGTTTTGAAATAGGTACAATATTAGAGATCCACTCTGCATAGTCAATAACTCGGATGAATCTGGCTTTCAAGAGCTTCTCTAATTCAGCTTTCACCAAGAGTGCAACATGAGGATGCATCTTTCTTAACTTTTTCTTGATAGGTTTGACATTTGGAGCTATAGACAAGTGATGCATTATAAGATTAGGATCCAATCCTGGCATATCTAAATATTTCCATGCAAAGTTGATCTTCTTCTATGTTAGGAATGTTGTAATTTTTTGCTTCTCTTCTTTTGATAAAGATTGTGCTACATGAATCAATTGTGGCTCTTTTGTTGTTCCCAAGTTGATGGATTGAGTGGGCTCAATTAGAATTGGAGATCTATCCTATAAATGACTTAGAAGGACATCAAATATCTCATCCTTAGGCACCTTAGAGAGGTTTTCACCTTCGGATACATCTTTTATTTTTACTTTGGTAGGTTCTGAGACTGCCACAAAGTGGTTTTCACCCTCAGAACTCCTTTTCTTTTTCTTTTTATTCTTATTTTTTTTACTAAGATACTTGATGTCTGACTTCGTCATGCTAATGCTTGGTTCACTAATGGAAGTACTCATAGGCTCAACTACATTGAGGTAGCAAGCAAGGGCATAGTCATTTGGGAAGGTATAAATACCATGGCTTGGATTTGTGGAGGTTTGATCAATAAGTTCTGGATATTGGATAGTCAAAGTGGGGAAAGATTGGGAGATAGTGTTTATGGATATGGATCTGTCATCATTGGTCCTAACCTGACACTCGAGTTCAAAGGTGATATTACAACTTAAGACATTCAATTCTTGAATAGGCTCAATGTCATTGTGGGAGTCCAATTCAGCCATAGGTGGATCAAACTCGATAGGTTCCTCATTTCGCTCTAGACTTACATTGGGATTAGGTGCATAGTGGTGAATAACATCAACATGTTTCTCTATAATGAGCTCATCTTCATTTGGAATGGCTCCCCATTCATAGTCATTAGATTCTTCATCTATGCCTCTAGGAAATCTAAGAACATGAGTAAAGTCAGGATGAATACCCCAAGAAGGGTTACCCTCAGATTTTGATTTGAATTCATACTCATGAGAATCTATCTCAGAATGACTACCACCTTCCTCTTGATTTTTTTCAAGATTAGCCGGTTCTTGTGTTGCAACTATCTCTTGATTGATAGTAGGTTCTACTACATTAATTCTTTTGATTGGATCATCTTTATCATCAAGAAGGCCTTTGATCTCTTTAGGAAATTTTTCATAGGGGATGAGTTTTGAGCTGTCTAAATCACTATCTGATGGTTCAGCTTCCTCCTTCTTAAGAAGAGGTTCATCTAGTGTGATGTGCTCTATGACATGAGAATAATTACCTTTGAGGTGAAAGGGTTTCTTTTTAAAACCTAAGCCAACTTTGTCTTTATTTGCTCTACCAGTATGTGGGAGAGGTGCCTCAAGACCTTTTCCTCTAAATCCTAGAGGTCCTTTACCTGAATATCCCATCTTAGCTATTAATTTATCTGCTGGGCCATATGACTTAGAAGAATCTTTGGATACTGTAGAATCACTAGTTTGGACAACTTGAGATTCAGGTTTGTCTTTGTAAAGTCATGCGAGCACAGCTTCATCCTCTTCAAATTCTTGCTTGGAGACTTGTTTTGCTACAAAATTCTTTTTATATGCCTCAAGAGGTTCTTTAGATTCTGGTTTGGATTATTTCAAAGATTGTCCATAAGACTTAGGTGAGATAGGGAGAGATGTCAAAGATAAGACTAGCTCCATAGTATATTCTCCCATACTATTTTCTTTGATATTAACCTCTTTTGCAAGATCTTCTATTTTAGATGTGGATGCTTCTTTAGTTGGTTCAATGGAAGATTCTCTATTATTAGGCACAAGCTTATCTGCACTTTCCTTCAATGTATTGCAAGTGGTGGATATGTCTACTAGAATAGTGACCTCTACTCCTTCATAAGGAAATTTCAAGCATTGGTGAAATGTAGAAGGAATAGCTTCCATCTCATGTATCCATGGTCTCCCTAGAAGAATGTTGTAAGCTAAAGGTAGATCAAGAACTTGACATATAGTATCCCTGATAACTGGACCTGCTCTGATAGGTAAGACAATGGTGCCTTTAGAAGATCTTTCTTGTTCATCATAGGCTTTGATAGTTATTTTCTTTCTAGGATCAATAGCCGATTCTGAAAATCCCAATTGTGTGATCAAGCTATAAGAACAAATTTTTAGGCCAGCGCCTCCATCTATCAACATACGTTTGACTCTATGGTTCTAGATCAAGACTTCTATATGCAAGGGCTAGTTATGTGGGTGAATCAAGGAGTTGTCATCTTCCTCTAAAAAGGATATATACTATGGAGACGTAAGATGTCCAACCATAGTCTAGAACCTGTCTAAATCAAGGTCATCAAGAACATTGGATCCAAGCAAAGCTTTGTCTAAAATGGCTCTATGAGCTAGAGATATCCGAAGTAACTCAAACATGGAGATTTTCACATTAGTATGTTGGATTTGTTGAACAATTCTATAAGATGTTGGCCTCGTATCTTTAGGATTGGAAGATTTAGAAACAACCTTCTGTTTGGAAGTGAAAGAAAGATTGAAGGGCATCTTAGGGACATGTGATGAATCTAGGATTTATCCGTTCAGATGTGCATGAGCTTGTGATCAAGTAACTGCGTTAGCTAAAGAATGATCTCTGTATCTATGTATAATTGTGATGACATTGCAATGTTCAGAGAGACAAGGTTCAACCATATTGATAATAGCATTATTTCCAGGGTAAGCATATATGACCTTTGCCCCCATATTAGGTTGAGAAGATGAGACTTCTTGACCATGTTTCAAAAATGGTTCTGTGAATGCTATATGATCATTATTGCTCTTATGTTTGTCAATGGTGATATCTCCCTTATCAATCAAATCTTGAATAGTATGTTTCAAGCGTAAGCAGTTATTAGTTTTGTGACCTTTACCCCGATGGAAATCATAGAATTTGTTCTCTCACCACCATTTTGGTTTAGGCTTAGAATCAGGTGGTCAGATCTCAGGAAAAGAGATGATGTTATTGGCCAGTAGAGTTCTCATAGCTAATTCTAAAGATTCTCCAAGAGGAGTGAACGTTCGTTTATTATCAGCGGACCACTTTTTATACTCTAGCTTCTTTTGAGATGATTCAGGCACTTTTTGTTCTAAAGCTTTTATGGCTTGGGTACCAATAGTTAGATTGAAAGTTGGTGCCTTTGGTGGAGCATAGATAGTATCAATGACACCATCTATGACAATGCCTTTATTCTTGTTCCAATTTTTATTCTCATCTTTAGAACTGGATCCTAATTCGTACTTGTCTTTTTGAAGTGTGATTTCTCCTTTTTTCACAAGAACATTTTTTATTTTGATAGCATTGTCTACCATCTTATCAAAAGATGTATGATCTTGCATTTGTAAAGGATAGTTGATCTCTGGGACAAGATTATTGATGACGATTTTCAATTTCTTAGTTTTTGGAATAGGCCTAGCATATAGAGAGAATTTCTTCCTCCATCTTTTGAGAAATGTCAAGAATGGTTCCCTTGGATATTGTTTGAGATTGCAGATATCGATCATGGTGACTGGATGTTGAATATTGTAGGAGTATTGTTGATAGAACAATTTGATCAACTCCTCAAAATTTTTGATAGTAGAAGGCAATCTAGAGAACCAGTGGATGGCTTCTCCCCCTAGAGATCGAGGGAAAAGATGTATTAGATAGGTTGGTTCATGCATGAACTCCATAGATTGTGTACAAAATTCTCTGACATGATCTTGGGGATCTGAGTGTCCATTATACTTATCATACTTAGGCATCTCCACTCTTTTTGGGAATGGTGGCATGTACAAGTCTTTGTCAAATGGAAAAGGACATAGGGCCTCCATGGAGAACTCCTTGGGTTCCTTTTCTTTCTCAAGGTTATTAAGCTTGACTTGCATGGAATGCATCTATTTCATCATAGCTATAAGTGGAGTTTCTTCCTCATGTGTAATGATATCTTCAACATTAAAGTTGGGAGGAAGTTTAGCTCCTTGATGAGCCAATTGTAAAAAGTATGCCTCTCTATCTTCTTTCAAGAAATGCTTCATCATTCGTTTGAAGTTATCATCATTTTGATATTGAGCAATTTCTTCAGGTGTGGGTTCTTGATCTACACCATGTTGAGAGTGAGCTCTTTGAGAGCCCAAGTTTGTCCCTACTTGAGACATGGTAGGAGTTCTACCTGGGATAGATTGATGTGGAGTTTTTTGGGTACCTCCGTGAGTTGATGAAGGAGGAATGTAACCAACTTTTAATTGAAGGTTGCCAAGACCGTCGTCTTCGTAAAGACCAAAATTGAAGAGTTGCTTAAAAGTTGTTCGTCAAAGGTAAAGTATGAGATATTTCCTTAGATTTCTTGTGAGAGGAAGCTCTAGTTTCCACCATTAACCTTGGGTGAATTGAAAGAATATGATGAAGACAAGTGAAGAAGGAATTGAATCAAGATGATCAGATGATGCAACCTTGTCAAGGTTTGATTGATTGAAGCCTAGATTTGACTTAGATGAGGGATACTATGCCCTGGATGTATGGGTAGATTCCCAAAAAATAGCAGACATGAGTTCACAACACTTAGCCATTTTGATGATTGATTGAAGATTGATAGTTATGACACAAGATGATAAAGACTCAAATCGATTAAACAGAAGGCTAAATCAGATTCAAAAGGCCACTTTAGGAAAATGATTGGATTCTCAGTAGTTGCTGCTCTATTCCTGACACAGTGATTTATTTGGTAGATTCTGAAAATAGGCTGAAACAACTGAGTCTCTGATAGTTCTGACAACTTTTTGAAATTTATCAAACGACTCTTTGCAGGCTCGTATGACAGTGGGTATAGCATGAAACGACAATTGAAAAACTTGTACGACTATTGCAAAACTCTCACGATAGTTGATAGCAGGAATTTGGACTTTTTGAAATTGACTGGTAACAAAACTCATATGACAAACTATGTGATACCATACAACAATCTAGGGGTTCTAAAATGACAATAGCCAAAAGTCGTATGACTTTCTGACTTTACAAAATGATTGTTGACTCTAGAAAGGTGTTTTACTTCAATTTTTGCAAATTTTGGGTTTTCAGTTTTAGATTGTTTGCAAATTTCAATGTCTAGATTTGAGGATTGTAACAAATTTGTTCATTTTCAGTAACCAGATAGATAAGCAAGCATGCAAAATAGCAAGCAAGTGATTTCAAGCATGTCTAAAAATAATGAACAAGGGAAAAAGCAACCTTGCACATGAACAATCAAGTGACTTATTTATGCTAATCCTTAGAAGTGCTAATTGTGTATGTTCCAAAAAGTTTTGCAATAATGCACATATTCCTAGAAAATGAAAATTTGGCCTCACTAGGGTTTTTAGTAATGGTTTGACTCTGCAACTTTTATGGTCCAAGAGGGCGAACTCCAATCTAGGCACACCAGGGTTTTGACACAGTCTGAGAACTTAATCTTCAGGATCTACTAGGGAGATCTGACAGCCCAACAAGAGACCACACTTGTGGAGATTTCTTCCAACAGGACATTTATATAGCAGTTGTCACTACCACGGTGAAAATGGCTATTATCGCTTGAGGTTCCATCAACGTGGTTGACCAAATTAAGGGAATGTCCACTATGGTTAACCCTCTCTAAAGGTGACTCACAAGATATACCACATGGAGACTAGTTCCAGATTCAAGGATTTGAGTTTCTGTTACTACCCAAAAAGGGAGTAGAGCATAATCCTCTAGCCTTTTCACTTTTAACCCAAACAAAGCAGATAGATTAATCTGACACGCTAAGACCAAGATTATCTCACAAAGATCTATGACATCAACCCCTTATGATCTATCAACCTCTTCGGAGAGAGAATGCATCGATCAAAAGTTGAAGACACGCGGATCTAGTGGAACGTGAGACTCTCTCAGTATCCTCCCTACCTACAAGGGTTCCTTCATTGAGAAGAATTTTGCTAGAAATTCACTCTCTCAAGAGCCATGAATAGTGTTCATAGGGCCTATTTACTATGTGTAACAAAGATGCTGAAAGCAAATCTATGTTCATTTTTAGAGCCCAAATGAAATGTGTGATATGGAAAAGAAAGGCACTCAAGCTAGACACACAAGATTTTTTTTTAATCCAAATTGAAACATTATCAGCTAAGAAGGTTACCTTAATTCCTCACAATGCGCTTAGTAGATTCTTACCTGCTTTTAGAAATTCTTACGCTTTTTCCAATCAAAAACCAGTGAAAATCAATCAAAATAGAGAATTTTAATTGTTAGGGTTAGCTGTTAGTCAAAATCTGAAAACCAAATCTGATAAACTGCCTGAAAAAGTGAAACAACAATTGAACCTTGGCACTAAAACTCGTACGACAGTGGGTTACCTTCCAGACAACAGTCCAGAAACTTGTACGACACTAGGTATTAGATCAAATGACAATTGAGCTTCCAGACGACAGTGAGTTTCTGCTTATGCGATCCTTGATCAAATCAATTGTCGTACAATAATGGGTATCTCCTAGTATGAGTTTCTAACAAAACTCATACAAAAATTGTACGGACAGAGAATAAAAATCGTAGCTGGGAATAGAAAAAGACAAGAAATGATAGAAATTGATAAAATTTGAAGGGAAACCCATTTCAGGGCCCCACAATGGGTGCCAAAAATGTGTGTGTGAATTTTGTACCTGATCTATAGACACAACACTTCAGTAAAACATTAGAGGTTAGTTGAAATCGAAATCGTGCAATAAATGAAAAACTAAACTAACCAGGCGATTTACTACCTTCTAGTAGATGTGAGTATGTATTCTCAGATTATACCAAGACCAGTGACCTTGACGACACCCAAACGAAGGATTTGAATGCAAAATCTAGATATGGAATGAATGTAATTAATCTATTTTTTTGGTTTTTCTGTGCAATAATATGATGAAAACTTGATATGAATCTATTCTAACAATGATATGGAAAACTGATATGAAAACTAAGCTAAGGAATGATATGAAAACTATGCAATGATAAATGAAAATCTCACAACAACTCGAATTCTCAAGATCGATTCTTCAATCTCCAATTCGACAGCGTGAGTGTGCAATTCGTGGATGGATTGATTGATAAGTTGAAGCCTCAATTTATAGAAATCTAGGGCTTTGGAGGTGCATGAAAAAAGCCATAAATCACTCAAATAAATCAGGTTGATTTTTGAGTTATTTTTAAATAAAGGATAATTAACTCACAAAAATATGCAAAAGCAGAGTTCAACTCAAAATAGAGTTTAGCTTTAATTGATAATTGACAGTTGTCTTCTTTTCTTGATTGTGCATGTTTTATTTATGAATTAATTTAATAATAAAGTGATTTATTTCCAACTTAACTGATTTTGAAAAATAAAACAATTGATTTATGGGTTAATCAATCATTTTTCAAAATTTTATTCAAAAACAATATTATTAAAAATTAACAACTTGCTTTAATTAATTAAATAAGAATTTAATCAATTATTCATAGGATTTTGGATTTATTGTCAAATTTAAATAATAATAATTAGGAATAAATATAATTAAATTCAATTAAATAATTAAGTGGCAGAATTAAATCTAATTAATTAAATATTGAGAATATTCAATTAATCAAACTTTAGGATAAATTGGATTTATCGTCAAATAATCATTAAATCAAAGATAATTAGGATAATTAGGAATATTACTAAGAATATTCCCTAATGGAGAATTTATGATAATCAATTAGGATTCGATGATGTTTAGATGTGCCTTTGGTTAGGACTTCGATGTCAATTTCATTCGAATGTGTTGATATAGGAGGTTAATGAACCTATAGCCCATTTTTGGGGTATTACAAAATCCACCCTAGATGATTTAGAGGGAGCTTTCTCCCGCACGCCGATGGGTGTCATGCATGTAGAAGACATAAGGGCTTACATCTATTGTAAGAAGGAACATGTTGGACTAGATAGGTTAAGGGCGCAAATAGACACAATGTTGAAACCAGACAAAAAATTCATGGATGAATATGCCAAATGGAATGATCACCCCATTATTGAGTATGCTACGACATATGAATTCTATGAGACTAAATGGATAAAGATCTTATTGAGAAAAATCCATGATGATCTATTTTGGATTGGAGATGTTCCAATGAGAATCATAAATGACCTAATTCTTGAGATGATAGGCCTTTCTAGAACAGACGTCGTCCTTCCTGTGGGAAAGGATGTCAGGAAAATGGTAGAACAAGTTTGTAAGTCAAGGAGCGATAGGCACGATATGACCATCTAGCCTATTGAGCAAGCAGACATCAAATTGATGCCAATGATAATAGGTTACAGATTTCATCACACCAGCAGGGTGAATAGTGTGTCTGCGGGCACTATTCTAGTAGCTATCAGACTAGTGAAGGAAGATGGGGAATTCAACTTGTGTGAGATATTGTGTGCATAGTTGATAGATAACATCAAGGCCATCAAGCATGAAAAAATAAAGATATTCAGGTTTGGGTCCCTAATCATCTATATGTACCTTCATATAGTTGGGAAGATATCAGATTTGTACTTGGACAAGTCCATTCCTACCATGCCACAGATATCAAACAAGGCATGCACTGAAAGCACCTTAAAATACTATGTAACCTTGGAATTGAAGACCTTCAAAGCAAGGATGTAGATGAGGTACAGGATTCCTAAGAATATTGTGGAGAAGTATAAAGACACAATATTCTTTATGGTGGAGACTGATACTACATGTATGGAAGTTGTTGAGCCTAGAACTAAGTGGATTCATCCACTTGGGTATGAGGTAGAGGAACAAGTTCTTGAATCTTATGCACAATTATTGCTATCAGTCCCCAAAGATCCTAATGAACCTAGGTGGAGAACCTATGAGGAAAAGACCAGAGAAGTTGATGCAAAACTTAACAGTGCTGCAACAAAAAGAAAGGTTGCAAAGGTCACTTCTAAGATCTTGAGAATACATGGTGTGTCTCAAGCAGACCTTGATAAAGCAAGGGACAAAAAGATTTCCCTAGAATTGAAAGGCACAGCAGCAGAGGAAGAATAAGAAGATCCTAAGCTGAAGAAGATAAAAACTAAATCAGATGATAGTCAGAAGGGTAAAGAAGATCATACTCCTTCTGCGCCCATAGACACTGTTGATCTTACCACTCCTCTGGAGTATAAGCCTTTATTCAAGAGGAAGAAAGAAGCTAGCACTAGTCATGCATCCTTGTGAGAATTAAGGAGTAAGAAAAACACTTATGCACCTCCTCAAGCAGGATTTAGACCTAGCCTTAAAGTTTTGAATGCAAGAATTGTTGATGAGGGTAGAATTGATCAAGTAGAGACGTATTATGACTCATATAGTGAGATTGACAAATCAAAAATTCATAGTATGATTGTCAAACATATGATCAAGTCCAAGAAGATAGTCCTTGAGTTGAAAACCTCCATTCCAGATAAAGTATGGGATATTTTGGAAAACCTAAAGAGACAAGCAAATGAAGAAGATCTAAGGATCAAAGAAAAAGTATTAGAAGACACTCTTCCTGTATGTTCTATTGAAGAAAGGTCATTGTTACTAAATCTAGTGCAACTGCACTTAAGAACAAAAATGAGAACTCTTCATATTATGAACAAAGACTATGAGCTAATAGCGAAGGAAATAGAGAAGGCCTTTGAAAAGGTGTTATTGGAACAATAGATAAAACCACCTACTGCACCCATCACTCATGCACCTAGTAAGAAAGACAAGGAAGCAGAGACCCTCAATGTACTAGTGATAGGTCCTCAAGACTTAGCACCCATAGCAGAAACTCAAACAGAGGCAGACAAGTCTACGTCCATCTTAGAATCTCATGAAGGTAGAACTATTATCATAGATAATGTGGAAATAGCCATGGCGGCTACAGATAAGGATTTGGACAAGTTTGAGGAAGCATTTGTTAGTACTGAAGAAGCTCAAATCTTATGCAGCAATTCACCTCTTACTCAATAAGAAGAAGTACTCACAAAAGATGTATCTGATAAAGAAGAAGTAATCATAGAAGATGTATCTGATAAGCAAGAAGAAGCAAAGGTAGAAAAGAAATAAGAAGATACTTATGTTGATCTTGCAAAGGTAAAACAAGAAGTGATGGAAAACACTCCCATCACTCCCTCCTCAGCGTTGTTGTCAAGTTTGATACCTGACACAAGTAGTTTAGACTCTTGGAAGGAAGAAGACCTAATTAAGTTCAGCATCCTAGCTATGGAGAAGGCAAAGGAGAAGCAAGTCATGAGAAATCCTCTCCTTATGGAATCAGTGATTATTTTGAATAGTTTGTTTCTTGAGGATAAGAAAGTGTTAAAAGTACAGTTGATTGATGATGTGATTTCAGTCCTCTCACAGTTCAAAAACAATTTTTCTAGCCTAGAAGAATCTGCGTCCAAAGTGGTAGAAGAGAAATAGTTAAAGAAGAGACTCAATGAACTAATGAGAAAATTTGCACTAGACTTGAATTATGTTAAGTTTGGTTAGGCATCATTGAAATAATTTGTTGATGAAGGAAGAAGGATCACTGCAGCATGCATGGATCAAGACAAGCTCACCGATGCTCACTTTAAGAAGATAAAAGAACAAGAAGCCTTGATTGAGCAGGTAAAGAATTTAGTGATAGAAACATCCACTGATGTGAACATGTGTAACAATGTCTACCAAGGACAGTTAGACAAGATTGAGAAGGAAGAAAAAGAGATAACAAGGATAAGGTCCAGACAGACTCAGTTGAGGAATGGTCTTGCGCCCTCTTTAGACATCCTCAATCAAAATTTAAAGGAGATTGATGCAACCATGGTAACTTATGATCATGGTCCCATCAATGACTTGGAGAAGATGGAGAAGCTTCAATATGAATTATGCACCCATCTCCAGATAGTTAACTCTATGATAACCTTTTGGAAGAAGGAGATCCAAAACCTCAAGATTGCATATCTGGATGTTTTCCCTCAGTGAGTAAGTGTACATATAGTTTTTTGATGCACCTTTGTCATTAATGTCAAAGGGGGATTTGTGTATAGAATATGGAGTACATATATGTATAGGGAGATATAAGATTATGTATAAAGATGTATAGAAGACAAAAGTTTTTGTGTAAAGATATAGTTAGCAACTTGGCCATATTCCTTTGTTGCCATCAATGAAAAAGGGGGAGATTGTTTGCAAGTTGTCTATATTGAAGTATATGACTAGATATAGTGTTGTCATTATGGCAACAAAGTCATATAGCAGTTTGGAGAGAACACACTTAGTGTAAAGATTAGAATTCAATTAAGTGTTGAAGACTGGATAGTATACAGAGTTCCTGCAGCTCAAAGCATCAGTGCACATGTGTACAGATTAATTATGGTATGCACCCTGAAAGTTAAGCTTGTTATACTATACTTATGCTTAGTCTATGAGTGCATAAGTAGATATGCAAAGATGTGAAAGTTACAGTCAGTTGAAGTTGCACAGCCAGTGTGTGCCAGCAGAGAACAGAGCTTGGAGCCAATAGTTGGCATTTTGGTTTGCGATTGTATTATAATATTGTAAAGGCTATGCGCCTATTGTATTTAGGTTTCCGACATGTTTATATGTATAATTGTAAGCACGCTTAAGCCAATTTATTTGGAAGTGTTGTTTGTAATTAGTTATAGGGCTGACCTATTTATGTATTTTGTATGAGTGCATAAATATAAGGTGCACCCATTGTATTTGGTATGGAAGTTGGAATAGAGTGGTGAATAAGCAGAGCAGAGGTATGCAAAGACAGCATAAGATGTATCAAATCTTTTCTAGAGGTCAAAGCATCAACGCACCAAAGGAACTAATCTAACAAGTAGTGTCATAGTGACAGTTCACCTGTAGATATAGTGTTTATCTAAATCAGAAGGTTGTAGCCTTCACCATTTGAGCAGTGATCTCTAGGACAGTGAGTCCACTCCCCTAATAGGGATCATTGTAAAAGACTCCTAACAAGGTCCAACCCTTAACAAGGTCTACTATACTTAAAGCATTGTAAAGCTACTCCTAATAGGGTAAAGGATCTTCTAACAAGGATCACAAAACACTAGTGCAGATTATTAGTGGGTATCAAGTCCCACCAAGGTTTTTACCTATTTGGGTTTCTCCATAACCATATTGGTGTCATGTGTTGATTTCATGTTTCATGTTTATGTGAATGTTTAATTTAGTTCTCAAACATTTATGTTCTACATAAATATTAAAGTAAAAAGTTAAAATACAGTGAACACTGATTCACCCCCCCCCCCCCTCTCTCAGTATTCCCATTCCTAACAATTCTCCCCCCCTAGGCATGAACTTTCTCCTGGAAGTTACCCAACTTAGGGCCAAAGTTCCAATTTTGATATCTTATTTAGTTCATTGGATAAATTTCAAATTTTTAATCTCATGCAATGTGGACATCTATTGATAATACATGTTAAGGATATGTTTTACCTTGTTTTTAAGCACTTCTAAAATTTAAAAGTAAAATATTGTACATTTCAACCGCCTATCCAAACTTCACAATCTATTATTATTTCACCTCATTACCATATCTTCTTCTAGCTACAAGATCATCCAAGGTAGTACCATTTGACACAACAATATGGGATCTAAGGTCATAAGAAAATGTACTAATACATGGAACATTTTCCCTACAACATAACCCAAATATATCCTAACATCACTCTTGATGTTGGTTCCTATTAACTTCAATATCTGGTGTATAGATCTAATATTAAGCTAAGCATATCATTTTCCACTATGTAATCCTTAGTTTATATCAGTTTTGTATTATATTGTTGATAAAATCATAATATCTATGCAATAAGATCATAAGATAGTCTTACAATGCCTTTACATATCACAACCAATAAAAGAATCTCACCAAGGCTACAAGTGTGGTCATTGATAATGCTGATGAAAAGGGTAAGGATAGTGTGATGGGAAACTTCCCTATAATTTCCCCCATTCTATAATAATAAAATATAATGGATTCCCCAATAAATATTCTCCCTCATACAACCTACCAAGAATGAACTTGCCAACAATTTTTAACCAAAAGAGCCTCAACAACAACCATGAAATCCATAAATTTAAAGTTGGAAAGAATGATTCAACAAAGTAAGATTAAAAGAGTGGCCACATTCGCAAAACTTTAATAAAAAATAAAAAAATAAGAAAATAAATAAAGACAAGTCCTTAAGGAAAATAAGGACATTAAAATAAAGTTTGGCTAAGATGCCCAACACATAATTTAATTAACTTTACATCATTGGCAAAAAAAATAAAATTACGAAACATAGTAAAATAAAATTAGAAATCCACATTATACCATAATCATTACATGCACTATTCGACCTTTCTGAGGCCACCAAGAGGGAGAAGGGAAATATCAACATACATATAATATAGAAATTTTTAAAATAAACCAATTATGCCCTTACAAAGGGGTAAAAGCACAATAAGTTGTCACCCTTTTACAAAGGAAGAGGCTAACAACACAAAAACTGAAAAACTTCAAGGGCATAAAAGTCACATTTTTGTTGAGAATTTGAAGATGATGTAAACTGATGAAATGTGTAAAATAGGATGAATTTTATGCCTATAATTTTTAAAAATTAATTTGAGCAAAAATTAATATATTTTTTTAATTTTTTGGGTCTATTTTTCATATCCTAAAAATACTACAAATAAGCGAGTTCACTTCCCGTCAAATCATTATAAGTAAAATATTTTTTTTCCCTCCAATTTCATAATATGTTTTAGATGACATGTATATCTAGTGCAAGAAAAAAGAAAGAAGTTTTTTTGATCTATAGTTTACCTGTTATAAGTATTGAAAGTCGACCTTACCTGAAATCAATAGTTTTTGTCTCCCGTCACTTTTACCCTATAAAAAATATACCAAAAACCAAATAAATTATATATTCTTGAAGAGGACTCTCTCCTCTAGTGCCCTATATAATTTTAAATTTTTTTTGAATTGATTTAGTATTTTTCTATATTTTCCGAATCAATGTCTTCTCAAAGTTTAATATACCTACATGTAGTTTTTAGCAAATTTGTTTAACGTTTTGTAGATGAAACAATATAAAATTTATATGTCCAAAATCGTACTTTCGAGATCTAGAAAAGGGTACTTTTAGTTTTTTAACATTTTCTATTTTGATCTAAGAAAGGAACAACAAAAGTGCAAAATTCTAGTTTTTTTATATTTTTGGTGGTTTGGCTGCCAACATGGCATGCCACCTAAGTAGACTGGGCCGAGTCCAACTGGGCCGAGTCTGACTAGGCCAAGTCCCCCTAGGGGTCGGCTCCACTCAAATAGCCTAATACTGTGCAAATGAGTGGTTTGTGATATTTTTTTATATTAAAAATATTATTTTGACTTGGCCGAGTCCTACTCGGCTTAGTACCACTTGGCCTAGTCTAATGGGCCATGTAGACGCCATTCAGTGCCGTGTGGCACCTACGTGTACTCAGCTGTGTTAGACTCGGCCGAGTATAACTCGGCTGAGTCTAACTGGGCCGAGTGATTTGAGTTAGCCCAAAAGGTGACACTCGATTGTGCTTTTACCCAAAGGATAAAGCACTATGGGTTTCGTAAGAAAGCCTTTCCTTGGGGAGAGAGGTAGACACACTAAATAGGGAGACAGGTGCATATTAATTAGTTTTACTTAATCTATAGGATATTCCACTTCATCCATACATCATCATAATTACACGCTATAAAATAACCAACACATACTTAGGCCAATAAGGCATGAAACAACCCTATTACAACATTTACAAGAGTATTGATTTAATGAAAAGAAATAACTAGGGGCACAACTGCCAACACAATAACATCATGAGCACATCTACTAGCATAATTAATTTATACAAATATTTTCAACACCACAATTTCATAAAACTTCTCAAGTGGCTCTTTTTGGTGAGTTGACACTCTATGTACACCACTACCTTCTCCTGGGTTAGGTGAACTAGTCACTCGCTCATATAACTTCACTCGTCACATTAGGCATTATGTTAATTTATATTACTATGTGTATGTTTCATACTATCCACATTATTACCACTTAATATTTACTTCACAGAACACCCCCAAGCATACCACATTAAATCACGAGGAGGGTTGCTTACAAGTTTATACACTGTGTAAAGACATATTATATACTTTAATAGTTTGATGATTTACCCCATTAGAATTAATGTATCACACTCACAATTTGTCTTATATTCTTTTAGGTCAAAAATCTCCATCTTATACATGATCAAATTTTAGTTCTTATTCGACTCGGTTTGGTATGTCTACCCTAAGGATTTATATTCCCATTCCAAATTTCCTATAATATGGCATAAGAAATTCTACATGCCTGTGGTAGTTTCCTACCCTACTCATTTATAACATAGAAGAATTTCAAATAATGCTCTCACACTAAAGTAAATAGATATTTTACAACTCCTCTTAATTTAAACACACTTAATTTGCATCTTTATTTCTTAGAGGTGGATTGTAGTGCAAGAAGATTCTAGTAATTTAATTTTGAGCTAACTTCACAAGGAACAAGGAACTACCCAAAAGTAAAATTCCTTAAAAATAAATTATATTCTTCTATTTATAATTGCATTATCAAGGCTCCAATACTTGTGCACTAACATTTAGCATAATATAGAATAGTCAAGTTATTTATGCTAGATTAAATGTATACTATCTTCATTGGTTCCATTTTAGTCTCTAAAATTGTCAGTGATTGTCCATAGTTTTATTACAATTCATATTAATTATTTTCAAAACATTGACAAACAAGGTCATTGATTCATAGCTAACATCTACCTTCTAGTAATTCATAAATACCTTACAATGTATTAGGACACAATAGATTTATAGGTTACATTTCTAACTTGACCCTTGTATCATCTTGTAAGTGTATCTCGATAAGGGTCTCCATATTTAATTACCAAATGCCTCTATTTACACATGCATTGTATTCATTTTACTATCATATTATAGTCTTTAAGCAATGAGATTGATTGGCAATTTGATACTATATTCTTAAAAATCTTCTTTAAGTTTTATTCAAGAAATTTGAAGGAATTCCTAGGTAGTTTAATTTTCTATTACTTGTCTATATTAGTCTTCTCTTTCCTATTTCAAAGGTGGGGTTCTGATGTGTTGATCAATTTTATTGACCAACTAACATATAAATTTTTTTTTACTCTTAAGGTACTTTCTTTGTTATTTTCATGTGTTTGATAAAGTATCTCTTACTTAAGTTGAAAAGAACAAATTGGAAAATTTATGCATAATAGACTCTTGATATAAAAGGTTCTAAATGGTTCCACACAAGTAGTTTAATTTGCTTGCACTTACAATACAATATTTCCATCATAATAATATTTTAAATGGTGAACAAGATGAGGGTATGTGGTTCAAATGTTGTGCATATGAAAATCCTATGATTCATTCTCCATTCAAGCATTATGAAAATCTCACTATAACTAATCCATTCCTTCATGCACGTTGATTAAATAACCACATCTCCTTACATCTTAATGTTACTTACTAATGGGGTCAAAATAAGTTATATTCTTATTTATATCATCCTTTATAAATATGTCTTTTAATACATTTACCTTTCCAAATCCTGTTACCGATTCATAAGTCTTAGGAATTACTTAATTAGGTAATATTTAGTAATGTGGTGATTTAATTTCAAGATTTCCCTCAAATTATAAGCTTCAGCCTTATAGGTAGGATTGAGTGGACAAATTTTACCCCACTTAAGGATTTGGCACCCTTTTTAATTAAGTCCAGTTGTCTCATGCCTTCCTCTTAAATATCAATAATAATATAAGAACCAAAATAAGGATTGGATTCCATTAACACTAGACATCATCTGACCTTATCCCCCTTAAGTTGTTTTATCATTACTCTAGTTTATATGATCATCGCATTGACTCTTTAACTCGGGTTATTAAAATATTCTTACATACCTTGTCTAACTCTTATAGAGAAAATTATAGACTTCAAGTGATAATTGGACCCAAAAACAAAAAAAATTCCCTAATGTTGCAAAACCTCAATCTGATACCAAAATGTCATGCCTAAATTTTATGAACAAAACACACTAACAATTTTTTTTAAAAACCTAAAGTTATCCTACTATCATTACACGGTTACAAGTTGAGATTTTAAAAGAAATTAATCTAACTAATGTTACTGACATGAATGTTTGAGTGTTTACTAAAATTTTGTTCAAAGAAGGTGAGACATGAACTGGTACCTAAGGGATAGAAGATG
Source organism: Chamaecyparis obtusa (assembly GCA_027943335.1). Taxonomy (NCBI): domain Eukaryota; kingdom Viridiplantae; phylum Streptophyta; class Pinopsida; order Cupressales; family Cupressaceae; genus Chamaecyparis; species Chamaecyparis obtusa. The sequence goes on along the minus strand of BSBK01003092.1, from coordinate 68,528 downwards.
GGGGGATCAAGAGGGAGAAGTAGTAGATAGATATGTAGCTCTAGTGGAAGAAACTTCTCCTATAAGACATGTCACATTCACAGGCTTACACATTCATTGGGATTTGCAAAAGGTGGATAGGGATAGGAGGGGGTGACATAAGTACATCATAATCAAAGGGGGAAGGACATGTTACAGGGGCCACAACACTGTTTAAAAAGAGGCCATATGCCCAAGTACTAAGATAGGATGACCCCACCTAGGATCCTCCTAAGCAAGATGATGCTCCCAAGGGTCCTCCCAAACAACCACCTACATCATGACCTAGTTTTGAGTATTAGTGTATTCTATATGATTCACTATACACTATATGATGTATTTTTGAGACACATGACTCGTGATTTGATTTATTATTTGATGTATCATTTGAATTGATAGTGATTCTTTAATATACCTAATGGACATTGACGAATAGTACATTATTTTTTTTAGACATTTTGTGGAATATTATATATATGGAGAGTTGATCCAGGATCATGTTCCATATGTCATTTTTTATGTTTTCTATGATATATGGATGTATTTATGTATGATGGTGTATTGACATGTGTGTGGTGCAAGATGTGATGCTTATGCTATATGATTCTATGTGTATGCTTATGCTTATGATTCTATGTGGTGCAAGATGTGATAGACTTGGAGATTCTATGTGTATGCTTATGATGTACATGCAGATGTGGTGTGGTACATGATGTATTTATGATGTATGCACATGATATGGGTGCTCATGTTTATGATGACTTATGATGTATGAGCATGTTATGCCATGTGATGAAATAATTTTATGTATTTACTATAGTGATGAATGTGATGATTATGACATGATTTTATGTAATGATTAATGAGATAATTTTTTATTTAGATGTAATGATGATGTAATAAATACAATGAGCTAATGTGACTAGATGTAATACTTATTTAAATTCAATGGTGTGATTAACAAATAATAACCTATTGCACATAATAACACACCTATTGCAGTGAACGGGGAACGAATGGAGCGAGCAGAGGGAACAACGAGCGAGGAAGGAGGAATTCAAAATTCAAACCTGCATAGTAGAGGGAATGACAGATCTAATGCTAGCCCATCAGGAGGAGGAGGTCAACAGGAGGACACAGATGTGAACGAGACTCAAGGTAAGATTCCTGATGTCAAAATTGGGACAGGGGACCTGGGGGGAACCCAGAAAGGAGCCATGTGATCAGAATAGGACAAAAATTGGTGAATCTGTCAAAAGTTGGTCAGGCCTTTTTGGCATCAAACCAACGGGTAAGTCCTCTCTCCCACATGTGAAAATATTGTCCATCATTGAGGAAGGAACTTTTTCTATTACCATTCCGGATCAAATAATAGATGTTAACATTTCTCGAATGGCTAACTCTCTTGTGGGGAGATTCTTGGGATCTCGTCCTAATATCAAGGTGGTTAGGGCTTTTGTTAAAAGAAAATGGGCTTTGAAAGGCCAAGTGGAGGTGGTTTCTCTTCCTAAAGGATGTCTAGATTTTTCTTTTTCATGTGAGGAAGACTTAAGGAATATCCTATGTAACGGATTGTGGATGATAGAAAAAAATTCCATGATCCTTCATAAGTGGTGCCCCAACTTGAACATGCAAGAAGATCTGAATGTGCAGGTGTTAGTCTAGGTGACTCTTTCAAGTCTGCCTCTAGGGTTCTGGATGGAAGATATCTTTAAGGGTATAGCTAATGTCTTTGGGGAACTCTTGTCTATGGATCCTATCATGGTTTCAAGAAGGCACCTAACATATTCTAGGATATGTGTTGGGGTGCAGCAGGGAGTGGATATGTCAGAATCTATCACTCTAAAATCCAAACTTGGATCATGGGTTCAGAAGATAGAGTATGAAACTACTCCCTTTGCCTTTTTTCATTGTAAGAAAATAGGACACTAGGCAAAGCAATGCCCAAAGAAATTACCACCCCAAAAAATGAAAAAGATATGGGTAAGGAAGTCAGTAGCTGGAATGAACTCTAATGGGGCTAGTGATAATGGAAAGAAAGAAGGAAAGATGGAAGGGAAGGATACGTCTGCTGAAGGTAGTGACATGTCTCTTTCAGATACAGAGCAGAAAATGGGGGGTAGCACAAAATTATTAAAGGAATCTAAACCAAAAAGCTCTAATGACTCCTTTGCAGAAGAAACCCAAAGCATGCCTTTGGGTGCTATGGAGGGTAATGAGAATTTTTATGTGTATTTGTTTGAAGGAGAAATTTCAAGAGGTAATGGCTTCTCTTTACCTACCCAAAATAAGGAAATTTGGCAAGATGCCCAAGTCTATCTGATTCTGGGATGCTCGGAGGATCTAGCTCAGAAGACTTTTGCTACACCGATGGGATTTGATAAGCAATCACCCTTCCCATAAAAGACTGTAAAGTGGGGTAATGAGGTAGATATTGAGGCTGCCCTGGTGGGGTCTGAAGAATCGACTGAAGAGGGCTGGTCAAAAGTGGAGAATAAAAAGACAGCTAAAAATCTTAAGAAAAACAATAATAAAGAAGGTGTGCAAAAAAAGAATGCCTCCTCAATTCTCAGAAGCACTAGGAGTAGTAAGAATGGAGATGTGGGAGCTCCCCATGTTTCCTCAGGAAGGCCCTCAAATCAAAAAAGGAGAGCTCTTGAGACTAGTAAGAGCTTAGTGGATGGTAGTCAGAAAACCATCCTAGAGTCTAGTCCATTCCATAAACAATGAATTTTATTTCTTGGAATGTAAGAGGATTAAATAATCCTCATAAGCAAAGCATGGTTAAAAATGTGATAAGAGATAATAAGCCTAATATTATTCTTCTTCAGGAGACTAAGATGTCTAAGGATAAAGTTGGGAAACTCCAGTTTATTAATAATGGTCTTTCCATTGGAACTGATGCGAAGGGGGCTTCAGGGGGTATAGTGACAAGTTGGAACTACAATTTCATTAAGGGTGAAGTGATATCCCAAGGAAATAATGTGACTAATATTAGATTCTGGCATATTAGAGATGGCACTTCATGGTTGTTGACTAATATCTATCCTTCGAATACTAGGTGGGGGAGAAAATCTTTTTGGAGGGATGTTTCTAGATATAGGAGAGATTTTTCTGATGAAGGATGGATCATTATGGGGGACTTTAACACTCCTTTAAAGGAAAATGAGAATTTTGGGGGTAGCCAGCCTAATCTGGATAGCAGAATAGATCTAATGGACTTTATTGATAGCCAAGAGTTACATGACATTGACTTATAGGGGATAAATTATACTTGGACCAATAGGAGAGTGGGGAGAGAGCTAATATAGGTCAAACTTGACAAAGCACTTGCAAGTAGAAATTGGTTCAATAATTATTCTTGCTCTTTATCTGCCTCTATTAGAGCTAGTTTTGATCACTACCCAATCACAATCAGTGTTGAGTTCAATGGGTTGAAAAGGAACTTCCCTTTTCACTTTGAGAAAATATGGACTATTCACCCTAACCTGGAAAAGTTGATTGAGGATTGGTGGAGTATTAGGGTTAAAGGTACGGCTATGTTCAAAGTTGCAAAGAAACTAAAAAATGTGAAGGAAAATATAAAGAAATTGAACAAAGAGACCTTTGGAAATATCTTTACCAACAAAAAGAAAATTGTAGAAGAGCTGAAGGAGATTCAAGATAGTATTCAGAAAGATGGGTATAGCCTTTTTACTAAAGATGAGGAAGATACTAAATTGGTTGAATACCATGACATTATCTCAAAAGAAGAATGATTTTGGAGGCAAAGGTCTAGAAAGATCTTTTTAAAGGAAGGGGATAGGAACTCTAAATACTTCTTCATGACCATGGTGAAACATAGAATGGGAAAAAAAATCTCTAGACTTAAGGTGAATGGTACTATTAGTGAAAAAGAGGAGGATTTTAGAGGTGAAGCAAAAAAAATTTTTGGGGAACTCTTAAAGAAAGCTGAGGACCTGGATAAGGAATGCCAAGAAAAGATCTTGGATGGTATCCCATTTTGAATGATGATCACAACAGAGCTATCACTGCTATCCCTTCTATGGATGAGATTCACAAGGCTATTTTATCCTTTGAAGAATATAAAACCCCTGGACTGGATGGTTATCCTCTTTTTTTCTTCCAAAAATACAGGAGGATTTTGAAAGATGATCTAATGGATGCAGTTAAAGAATTTTTTAGGGCTAGAAGGATTATCAAGGAACTTAATGGTACCTTTATTGCCTTGATTCCAAAGAAAATAGGGGCTAATAGTATGGACCATTTCAAACCTATTAGTTTATGCAACTCGGTGTACAAGATTATATCAAAAGTCCTTACCTCTAGAATTCTTCTCTTTCTTCCTTCTCTTATATCTAGATAGCAAAATGGATTTGTCCCTGGTAGGCAAATTCTGGATTCTATCATTTATGTCCATGAAAATATTCACTCCTTGACTATATCAAAGAAGGAAGGTTTTTTGTTGAAACTTGACTTGTCTAAAGCCTATGACAGGGTTGATTGGGATTTTTTGAAAGCTACTCTTGAGGCTTTTGGGTTCAATAAGAGGAGTAGAGATCTCATTCATTGTTTGGTATCCTTTGGTACTTTCTCCATGCTTGTGAATGGCTCTCCTACTCCTTTTTTCAAGTCTTCAAGAGGTCTTAGATAGGGGGATCCCTTATCTCCAATTTTGTTTGTTATTGTGGCGGAATGCTTGGGTAAACACATTGGTAGATTGGTTAATAGAGGTGATTCCAAAGGTCTGAAATCTTCTTCTAAGGACTTGATTTGTTCGCACCAATAGTTTGTGGATGATTCTATAATAATGGGTGACGCCACTATCAAGAATGGAAAAACTATCAACAAAGCCCTTGACAACTATGCTGCTGCTACGGGTCAAAGTATTAATTGGAATAAAAGCTCTATTTTCCTCATTAATGTTCTTGAAAAAAGACTAGAAAGGTTAAAAAGAGTTTTGGGTTGTGAGGTTGACTGTCTCCTAGGTTCTTATTTAGGTTTACCTCTATGCATTGTTCCTTTGGACTCTTTTTGGAGAGATATGATTGATAAATTTCACAAGAGTTTAGCTGGTTGGAAGGGTGCTCTTCTTAGCCAGGCTGGTAAGATTGTGGTGCTTAAAGCTACCCTCCAAAGTATTCCTCTTTATGCTTTGAGTCTCTTAAAAATACCTAGGAAGTTTGCTTAAAGTATAGAGAAAATCCAAAAGAACTTCCTTTGGTCCGGAGTGGAAAAAAAAAAGAGAATGGCTCTCATAGCTTGGGAGAAGGTTTGTAAACTTTCTAGGAAAGGGGGTCTTGGTCTCTGCACTATAAGAAGTATGAATGACTTTCTTATGAACAAAATCCTTTGGAGATTTTTCAAGAACTCATGGGAATGGAGCACCATATGGCACAACAAATATAACAGGGACAACACTGATTTCAATAATTTTTTGAACCATGATACTGTCCAAGGAGGATCTTGCATTTGGAACAATACCTTGAGAAGAAAGGATTTGATCAAGAAGGGTATCAAATGGAAGGTTGGTAATGGCAAGAATATTCTCTTTTGGGAAGATACTTGGATTCTTGATAAGTCTCTCATTGAGTTTCCAATCTGGAAGGAAAAGATGATTCAATGCAAACAGCTTTTGGGAATTCATGTGGTCAACTACTGGGAGGGGGATAAATGGATTGATTTGGCTAGGGTGGATCCTTCTCTTAGAAGCCTAAATAAACTTTTGAATGTTGTCTTTCTTATTGATGATGAGGATACTCTAATTTGGAAATATAATGCAAATGGTTCTTTCTTGGTGTCCTCTCTGTACATGCAGAACTTTGAAGATAACCTTGAACCTTGTTGGGCTAAGGCTTGGTACAAGGGTTTAACATCTAAAATTATTATTTTTTTCTAGATCTTATTGCAAGATAAAGTTTGAACAATTGACAATCTCAGGAAAAAAGGCCTTGCTCTAATCAATAGGTTTTGTCTTTGCAAAAAAGATGAGGAGAATATCAACCATATGACTATCCACTGTTCTTTTGCTAGGAAACTTTGGGTAAAATTCCTTGATTTGATGAATATGGAGTGGGTGTTTCCTCAAGACATTTAGGAGTTGTTCACTTGCTGGAAGCCACCTACTAATAACAAATTCTTACTCTCTTTTTGGAACTTCTTCCTTCCTTTTATGTGTTGGGGGGTTTGGAAAGAAAGGAATGATAGAATTTTTAGAAATAAGGAGTCTAGTTAGGCTGTAATCTTCCACAAGATTAAGAGATCTCTTTTGGAAAATTTGGGGTTGATCAATAATTATCAGGACCTGAAGGATGATTGGGAGGTTAAAGTCTATAATAATTGGAAGCTTGAAGGAAGGAAGGTTCAGGATACCAAAAGAAGTCTAAGAAATGAGGCTAGGTGGGACTATCCCCCTAATGGCTGGATTAAAGTCAATTTTGATGGCATCTCTAAGGGCAACCCAGGAATTGATGGCTATGGCATAGTGATCCGAGATGATTGTGGGAATTGCAAAGGGGCCATGGCCATTCCTATAGGATTCAATACCAACCATGTTGCGGAGTCTAATGCTGCTCTTTATGGTTTGATATTAGCTAAGAGGAAAAATTATACTAAGGTTTGGATTGAAGGGGACTCCCTAAATATTATTAAATGTTTGAAGAACACTATGACCCCATCATGGACTATAGCCAATTTTATTAGCAAGGCTAAAAACATTATTGAATCCTTTGATGAATATTTGATAACTCATAACTTTAGGGAGGCCAACTCGGTGGCTGACTGGGCTACGAATGTGGATTGTAAAAGCCAAGTGGATATTGAGTGGGATGATGGTTTTGCACTCCCTTTTGAAGGGACATCATTAATTAATAAGGAGTGGGTGATTAGTAAGAAACACATTCTGAATGAAGAGCATATTAATGAGTATTGATTACAAAAATTTGTGTGATGTTCATGAAGGACAATGGGGTGATTCTGAGATAATAATTGGGGCTTTTTGGCATGATTTCTAGGTCTTTCTAGATATCAGAGGGTTTTATTACAACTCAAAGTCTAACTTGCAGAGTGTTGGGATTAATTTTGAGAAGGGCTTTATAGACTTTTACAAAGCTATGGGAGGCAGGAAGAGAATATGTGAGCCAGGGAATTGTAGTGAATGGAGCCAAAACCAGGAGGTATGGAAAATACTTAAAGACGGGGGTCTGGCGGTTTACATGGAGAAATTGCATGGAGGGAAAGTTTTTGTGACCAGGAACTTCATCAAATCCTAGAACAAGGAGAGTTTTATGGTGGGTACGCAAAACATGGAGGTGACTGAGGAGATAATAGCAGAAGTGACGGGTTTGAAGATTGAGGGCATTAACTTCTATAGGGATAGGAAGATCTCAGACAAAGGCTTGGAGGCTTTTGCACCTACGGAGCAGGAGAGGAAACATATGGTAAAGGTGGAAAACTCTTACTTTAATCCTAAGAGTATTTCTAGGCCTTGGCATCTTGTTTTTTTTTGTGATTATTTGCTACATTACCCTTGATGGTCATTATACTAAAATTTACAACCATTTTAATTCTTTTGAATCATTTTAGGCATGGGGTTAAAATCAATTTCCCTTTTTACCTATTGAGTTCTTTGAATGCCTCTATCCTCAACTAGCAAAGGGATCCAGAGGGTGATCATTCTTTCCATGAAGGGCTTATGGTCCTCATTTATGAGGTTCTAAAATCAAAGGTGGAAAGGCCTCGATTTAATAGGAAAGCCCTCGAAGACTATGAAACTAATGGGAAAGAGTCTGAGGATCCCTTTATTGAGGAAATAGAAGAAGATGAGAGTGACTCTAAGGAGTTTCAAGAATCCACTCCCAAAAAAAAAAATAAGGTGGAGGATTCGGTCATGGAGATGGATTTGGAGGAAGAAGAGAGTAGGGAGGAAAGCTCCAAGAAGCAAGGCAAAAATAGATCCCATTGGAAAGTGAACTAGAGCAAAAAAAGAGAAGAAGAAAACTGCTAAAAGGGTTTTCATTTCCTCTGATGAGGGTTCTTCTTCTTAGGATAAGAACCATAATAATCAAGATGACCATGTGGACAACGACCATGCTGTGGATGAGAGTGTGGGGCTCGAACAAAATGTGTTGGTCGAGGATAATACCTTGCATGATGTCGCACAGGCTGTGACTAACATTGAGAAAGGTGGGTAGAGGAAGGATACAGTCAACATGGGGAAGGATAAAGTGGAGAGTTCCATGGAGAAGATGGAGGGAGGGAACAAGGATTTTGAGAATCTGGGTTGTCTGGCTTTTTTTATCACCCTTAGCAATATGAAAAATGACATTACAGCTATGAAGTATCATATTCATCAACTCCAAAAAGAGATGAGGGTCCTTAAAAAGATGAACCTGGGGGAGAAAACCATGGGAAAAACTATTGATGAGCTCATTGAGACTATTGGTAGGGCTACGGGGCTCACTATCTTCAATGACAAAATTATTGCTATGGAGAAAAAAATTGATAATAGTGAAGGAATAACCAAAAGAATTGAGATAATCGAAAATAGAATCAACAAGATGGAGAAAACAATTGGGAATATAGTAGAGCAAAGCTATGCTATTCTTAAGGTGTCGAATGAGCATGTGAAGATCCTAGTGGACAAGTTGGACCATGGGAAAGGGGAGAAGGTGATCACCGAGGTCAAAGATGATCAAGGTCCCAACAAGCGTACTAGATCCAGGTTTAGGAAGATGGAGGATGATAAGAATAATGATATTGAAGATTTGAAAATATCTGCAACTAACATGTAGATGCTGGCTGATCAGGCAGCAAAAATTATGAAATGTGTCTAGACAACAGCTTGCTGTCTTGCTGTCCTTTTGTTGTCCTTTGTCTTTTTTCTGCTCTTTTTGTTTAAGGACTCATTTGTGTGGCTTTGTTTGGTGTTGTTTCACTTGTCTTATTGGAGCTTAAATGCCTATACTGTAATCTTGATGTAAAAGGTTTCGGGTCCTTTCAAAACCATCTTTTACGTAATGAAAACAAATAATTAAATAACATGGATAATGATATGTGATAAATGATATACTAATAGTGATGAGATAAAATGATATGGACTAACATGTAATGCATGATGCAATAATACCTAATTAATGATAAAAATGAAAACTAATATGCAAATAATGCAAAATGATTAAAATGATATGTAAGTGAGATACAGTCAATGCAACTAAGGATGATGTGAAATGATATGCAGTTAATATGCAAATATGATATGCAAATTAATATGTAATGATATACAATTAATATGTAACTAATGTGTAATGAGACTAATATGATATGCAGATTCATATACAACTAATATACAATGATATTAACATGATATACACACTAATATGAAACTAATGTTGTGAATATGTAATATGAAATGTAATAAAAAAATAAAAATGATATGTGAATAATGATGTAAGGATGAAGTTAAAAAGATATAAAAAATAATATGCAACTAAGGATGATATGAACGATGAGATATAATTAAATATGTTATAAATCTTTAAAGTGATAATGAATATGATATAATAAGTCAATTAGGTGGTAATGTTGATGCAATGATAATGAAACTAAAATGAAACTAAAGGAAATGAGGTGCATATGCAATGACAAATCTAAATGAAAAGAGTAATAAAAATAATGCAATAGTAAATGAAAAGTATTTGATGTGCAATGTCGTGAGTATAGAATGATAATGCAAATGGCACATATCGTGAATTGTAATGTGAATGAATCTAATATGAAATGAAAATGTTCCTATGCAAAGTGACTTATATTTCCATGTAGATGATTATGAAAAAGAATACCAAAACACTCAAGGGGTCACCCGTGCAGGATGTAGACTGGGAGTAGGGGAGTGGTACAAAAACATTTGTACAATCTTAGTCAAGAGGATTAGGGACAAATGGAAAGAGGCATTATATGGGGAAATCAAGAATTATTTTGAAGCTTGAGCGAGGGGTATTCCAAGATGGAATACCACCATGTAGTGAGCACTTATTTCTATGTAGCAATTGTGTGTGTGAAAATTGCACCTATTCAGAAGACATAATACTTCAGTAAAACATTATAGATTAATGATAAGAAAATAAACAATCGGATGATTTACTTCCTTCTAGAAGACATGAGTATGATATTTTCATATTTGATCAAGATCAGTGACAATGCAACAAACAAAGGATTTAAATGCAAAAACTATTGAAATGAATGCAAGATTTAAGCTATGTTTTTGTGATTTTCAATGCAATAATGACAATTTAAGCTAAATGAAATTGATCTAAAAACTTGATAATAAATAAATAAAACTAAGCTATGAACCCAAAAACTAGAAAATAATGATAGCAATTGATCTCAAAAATGACACAATCTCTCAAAAACTTGACAACATAGCGTTGTTGTTCTCAAAATTTGCACATGTGATTGTGAAGGACTGAGGGTCATTTATATAGAAATCCAGGTTTGAGAACTCATGGAAAAGCCAATAATCACTCCTTGATTAACTCAAATTGATTGACAAGTAATCAGGGAATTAGAAATTGTTATCTAGTGAAAATCATGCAAATCAGCTTTTTAACTAACAATTGGAAGTTGAGATCACTCCAATCTTGTTTTTAACTCACAATCACATGTTGAGTTTAGAAAGTTAACAAAAGGAGTTCAAGAGTTGATTTTGAGTTTAACTGCTCTTTTGATTTTTGCATAGATAATTATGAGTTTATTTAATTTCCATGTGCTTTATCCTAAACTTTTTTGATTTAGTTTAAAAATAACTGATTTATGGGTTAATCAATTATTTAATCAAATTTTATCCAAAATTATATTATTAAATTTGACAATTCAATTTTAATCAATTAAATAAATATTCAATCAATTATTTTTTGAATTTTTTATTAATTGTCAAATAAATAATATTAATTAAGAATAATTTAATTAAATCTAATTAAAGTGATTAAGTGGCTAATTAAATATTTAACATATTCAATCAATTGCACTTAGGATAAATAAAATAATATCATTTATTGACAAATAATATTTAATCAGAGATAATTAGGATAGATTATGAATATCTAGGAATAGTCCCTGATGCAGATTTACGATAGGATCGATTAGGATTTCAATTACTTGATGTGCATATGTGCCTTGGGTTAGGACTTTAGGGTCGATTTCGATTGATTTGTTAATGTAAGAGGTTAATGGTAATGAAGCCCATTTTGGGGGTATTACATTTTGCCCCTCTTTGAATTACTATGTGAAGCACAGTGGTTCAAAGATAAATCTATTTGTTAAGATCTAGACTCAGTTATGTGATGGAGAAACTGATCCTGGTGGATTAATCGATTCTGAGACAGAAATCGATTGGAATATTTGAAGATGTTGATTCAAGTCTTGATTGACTAAAGAATTAAAGATGATGTCAAAGATTCTGAACCTATGATTACGAGGAATTGAATATCCTGACTCCAGACCTACTTGTCCAAAGGAATCAAAAGGATACCAACTCCTAACACTTCAATTATGAAGAATCAAAGAAATAACACATCTGAATCAATGGTTACGAAGAGCTGATACAGTTTACAAGATTGAGAGAATACCAGATTGATATGGATTTTGATGAATCTGATATTCCCCAAGCGATATGCCCGAAGCGACAAGGACTTTGATGAATTCAGTAATTAGACTTGGTTGTTGTCTTGATTGTTGAAGACAATTTGATTGACAAATTTGATTAATGATGTGCAATACCATCCACCCTTGGGGATTAAAATCAAAATTGGGCAAGAAAGCTAATTTGAATTGGCATGAAGTAGTGTGATCGACTGTAGAATTGGTTGTATACATCCGGGGATGCATTTTACATCGTTTAGAGGTCTTGTTGACTAAGTGTGACCAAGTGTGATCATGGGTTGACCATGGTTGACCAAGTTGAAATTCTAAAAAATTTGATGTTAGATGATCAAATAGATTGAGTTCTGGATTCCTGTAATGTTTTCATGTGTGTATGCTAAACACCTTCATGAAATTAGGATATGTAACTATCAAATCAAAGCAAATACAATACAAATTTAACTAAGAATTGAAACTAAAATCCATAACATCTCATGGTTCTCTAATCAGATGTGGTAAGTGAAGCTCTCAGCTCAATCTCCACTAGTGACACTTCTAAAATGAGAAAATACGATGCTACAATGCTTAATCTAGCTCACTAACTCTCAAATTGATACAAAGATAATTCAAATGCTCTCAAATGCTCTTGATTGCTATGAAATTGTCTATAATAAGGATGCTTTGCAAATGAATTTCTAAGATGAATATTGCTCTCAAAATGCCTCATACTTATAGTAAATTCCCAAGGGTAGGGGGTAGAGTGAATTAACCATGATTTACCTTTGGTTGAGTCAAAAACTTTGCAATGTTCATAAATGGGGGGACAATTTAAATGTTTGTCTCAAAGCTTTGGACAAAAGGACAAAATTGAGTGGTTGAGATTGAAACTTTAAAATGAGTGATTGAGATTCATCCTTTTTGAGTGATTTGTCTTTTTGTCCTCAATTTTCATTGGTTGCTCAACTTTGTTGAAAGATATTAGGATTTATTAAATTCAATTAATTAATTAAATTCAACCATGTAAGGAATAGGTTCATTTTGATTTTTGATTTAACAACTATACAATTAATTGATTAAAATCAATTATGTAGTGTTTTTCACCCCTTTAAGCTTTGATTTAATTATTTAATATCATTATTTGATTTTTCCTTTGATTTAATTGATTCTGTCCATCTTTATTTAATAATGTCCATTTAAATTGATTTGATCCTTTTTAATAAGAATTAGTGCATTTTGATGATTTTGAGCCATTTTATTGATTTAAAGCACTTGTCCATTTTTTAGTGTCTACAAATGCCCCTCTTTGAATTGATGTGCGAAGAACATTGATTCTAAGATTCTTTTAGTCTTGATCACTTTTAGGTCCTGATTAACTGATACTTCACTGATCTGAAATTGATACTTCTTGATATGAGATTGATTGCTTCTTGATATGATATGATAAAACTGATATGCCACTGATAATGATTCCAAAAAATTTGATATACCCCATATTTCCTTGATGTTTGATGCCAATTTGATACTTTGATGCCCCCTCATAAATGAAACATATTGATTGCTTGATCTGAAAAATTTTGATGAAATTGATTTGAATATGTTTTCATTTCTGAAAAACATTGATGATATGCCATGATTTAGCAATTTGCCCTGATTGATTGATAGGTTAATATAGGTCAAAGTCAAAAATTACCTCCAAATTAGGTCAAAATTAGCTTAAATAGGTTGAAAAACCTTGATTTACTATTCATTTTCACTTTTGACTTCTGAGATTTTGCTCTAGTCCTGCTTTGGTTTTCGCAATGGTCATGCCTATCAAAGAGCATCAGTTCGAGAGGAGTCATCGATATCAGAGACCACCTGACTTTGGACCTCCAGTGAGTTATTGCTAACTTCCTTTTGCATTTATTGCTCGTTTACAACATTTATTGCATTTTTTCCATGTTGCATTTTTTTATTTTGAAAAATCATGCCTAGGAATAGTTAAATGCCACATAGTCCTTTTAAGTCATGCATCTGCACTTTTTACTCACACCTCCACATAGTAAAGTGTCACCTAAGAATAGTAAACTCTCGCCTGATAAGAATCTTTGTCCACATAGCAATAGAATTTTTATGCCAATTTCCCTTTAATTTCCCGCTTAGGAAACCCTAGTTTTAAAATGACGCCTAGGCTCCTTAAAATTCCTCCTAACATTGTGAAGTGACATGTAAATCATGAAATGACGCTTGGTAAGAATAAAGTACTACGTGTTAGATTTTTTGCACCGCGTAAAGTAAAATACGGCTTGGTAATGAGCAAATGACACCTGCAGGTTTTTGAAAAATTTTCAAATTTCCAAGTTGATTTTTTGATTTAAAATTTGATGTCGTCGACTGATCATTTGAATTCCAAAATAGTTGAGGTCTTTTTTAGTTAAGAAAAAAAATTGATTAGGATATCAAGATAGTAGTACCAATGAATGTTTGATTACATCAATCTGATAGGATAGATTTGATAGTGGGATACTGATAGGTAAGACTTGATTGATCAGTGTGAAAATTGATATTGATAGGTCAGATTAATGCTTCGTTCTCAAGATACAGAGACATGAACAAATGGTATTAGGTTTGATTAGGTTTGATTCTGATAGACTGATTAACTAAGGATAACTCATTGATATGGTATACTGATATGATTACTTTGATTTGCAAAATAGGCACATTTTCGTAGATTATATATATGGAACGTCGCTTCCTGGGTGATTGATTTAGGTCAGGCTCTGACTCCTACAGAGTATCAAGTTATTGAGTTGTGTGGTCTTAGCTTCCTCTTGGACCTCCTGAGGTTTCAGTTGAACTGTGGTTTACTTACCGCAGTGGTAGAGCGATGGCACTCTGACCACAACACATTCCACCTTCCCTTCGGAGAGATGACCATTACTCCAAAGGATGTATATAGATTGTTACAGATTCCTTGCCATGGTCAAATGGTCTATTATGATTATGTCTATGATAGCATAGTCTGTAGATAAGTGTTTGGAGACAACACTATTGATCATGATACTATTACTTGGGCTTAGTTTTCTTCTTTCCCTACATTTCCAGCGGTACTTGGTGCTTTGATCAGTGGTTTACTACTTCCCAACCATCAAGGTCATGGCTTCTCGGTTGGATGGGGTAGGATACTCAAGGATCTTCTTGCACAGCCTTGGCACTTCGATTAGGGCTCATGTGTGTTGGCACAGCTTTACCATGATTTACATGAGGTTGTCTATAGGGAGAGTGCTATGTTATCAGCAGGTGCAGTGATTTTGTAGTTATGGGTATGGGAGCATCTTCCCATCACTAGACTAGTTTCAGATAGGATTCGGTAGTGTGGTTTCCCTTATGCCTTTATATATGGCAGTATGGTTGTCCAGCATCATTTGGGAAAGACTGAGTATTGGCACCATCAGATTGATGATCTTGATCAAGTTCAGTGGCGGCCATACATAGGATGTGAACACTGGAGGGAGGACAATGATGAGCTCCCCTATATGTTTTCACCTTGATGGATAATTGGTAGGTCTACTACTATTATTGAGCATTTTTGCTTTGGTCAAGTTTCTCATCAGTATGACAGAGTACAGGATATGCCTCAAGGTATAGCACTATATGCTAGAGTCCAGGCAAAGAGATCCATGTGGGATGCTCAGATTGATTATCAGTTTGCCCATGATCAGATTGCATGGTTGGATTACTACAGATGGGAGATGCTTGCAGATTTTTTTGATGCTAGTGTGTCTCATGAGTTTCAAGACTAGTGGGCTTAGAACAGATTTCCTAGATTTAGAGATCCAGTAGAGCCTATCTCAGGTCGTGATGAGAGATTTGAGGGTGATGATGATGATGGAGATGATGATGGGGATGGTGGGGGTGGTGGTAGGAGGAGATTTTGGAGATGATGAGCATAGAGAGCATAGAGAGCTCCTCAAGTCATTGGGTGAGGAAAAGATGGGCCACGCGTGAGGGTGGACATGCTAGGGATAGAGCTAGGGATGATCATGCAGCTAAGATTGTACATCCTAGAGCAGCAGGTGATAGGTAGTAGAGATGCTAGAGATAGCAGAGATAGCAGAGATAGGTTCATGTATAGGCTTCTAAATAGATTCTTGGTGGTTTGGATCCCTTGGTTCAATTACAGTGAGTTGCCTTAGCACACCAGGATCAGGATCAGGTACAATAGGATCAGGTTATGGCACAGCAAGTGCCTCCACAGGTTTAGTAGTCACAGGATATGGGCCAGAGTTCATAGTCTACTCCTAGTATTCATAGTGTAGCACATGATGTTTAGTCATTGAGGACAGATATATCTACTATTGTAGGCAGACTAGATCAGGTAGCTCTTTTGATGCAGCAGTTTATGACTTTTGTGACTCAGAGACCTAGCATAGCGAGCACTTCTCAGGCTCCTCCTTCACAGGATAGGAAGGATGGCAGAGGTCCAGATGGATCAGGTGTTGGAGATGGATCAGGTGCTGCTATGGGTTCTTGATGATTTGATGATAGATCTATTATTTTGTTAATGTCTCTTGTATCATGTTTCATGATATTTTTTATCAGAACATTGATGTACCACTTTCATGATATTGTATCTTGATATATTGATGTACTGGATCATTTGATGGTGATGAACACTTATGATGATATACTTCCTTGATTATCTTTATGAGTTTGTTATGAGATTATCTTTATATGCAACTATATGGTGTTTATGATGCATTTTACTTTTGATTATGCTATGGATGCAGCATATCTTATTTATGACATAGATAAATGAATGAATTGATGTATGACTTTTTGATATGTTTTGTTTTGTTTTGCAATGTATGGATGCAAAATCTTTTATGGAAATATGAATGTGAATGCCCCTATGTTTTTTATTTTTTAATGTAAGCAATTCTATCCTTAATTATATGTATGCAAATGATGTATGAGTAATGATATTTTTCTTTCTTTTTTGATATATGGATAATGAATAATAATTAATGCTATGCATGAATGCAAAAGATAACCTCACTTTTTATTGATTGATATTCAAGGAAAAAGATGTTTCATTTGAACCTCCCATTCCTTTAATGTTTTGACTAACCAAGATTATTAATATACCCCCTTGTCCTTGGAAAATAACCATAGATAAATGCAATTAATCTAACATGATAATGCAATTAATGTAACATGATAATAAAATGCAATGCAACTAAGTATCACTAGCTTTTAGGAAAGAAATGTCATAAAGATAAATTTTCATCATTGAGCAAGTTGGGACCGGAAAGCAAGTACAATGATCACTGACCACATCATGATGATATGAATACCACTTTTATATCACTTTTGGTAACCTTTTTGGAAATGAGTACAACCCTCACTAGTTGGATGACCAAACTATGGGAGTATGAATACTGGTTTCAAGGGATTCAATGTTGCAAGTGCATTTTGGTATTAAGATATAGAAGATCTAAATAGCCAAGGTATCTATTTGCGTAAACAAACAAAGGTTAATCCTTCATCTTATGGGATAGTCCTTGATGGTTTTTTGATGACCATGTCGTTAGATGAATTCTCATAGGTTGATGAATCTTCCTTAAAATAGTCACTCAAAGTCAAGAAAATATCATGTCTCTATCATGGCCAATCTAGTCAAAACATCATCGATCAGCTAAAAAGATGTGATAAAAGTCAATTCCCTAAAGATTATCAAAAAGAAAGCTTCAAGTGTTTTACAATGTTTCATGATTTTCAAAAGGAATTTCAAGTATTCTGATCTTTAAAGTGTTTGTCAATTTTTAATCCCAAATAATAAAGTCAATGAAGGCTCAAGGATCAAGTTGTAGGATCATATACTTAGGTGTGAACAATGATATCTATCAAAGGTTCATGAAAATTTCTCTCTCTCTGAAGCTCTGATAAGTATCTCTCTGATGTGACCAAATATAGCACTATTGAATCCATTTGGTACCAAATTTCCAATCCTCTTCTACCCCCAAGTGATAAATGTGATCGTGCGTTGAACTTAGGGCAAATAGGTAATGCAATGATGTGACTGAAGGCTTTATTATGACTATGCACAAATGATGGATGCAATGAAGGTTTACAAGTGAGATGATGGAAATGCAATATGTACACATGCAACTTGGAATGACTTAAGGGAACAAAAGGTGCTTAATTGCCAGTTTTCACCTTGTGGGTCTTTTTCTTCTTCTTTTTTCTACCAAGGCGCCTATTGCTAGGTTTTCACCAAGGTGCTTTTTTTTTCAATTTTTTTGTATTTTCTTTTTTTCATTTTTTTGTATTTTCAAGATCTATTTTGACTATGTACAATAAATATGATGCTCCTCATCTGATACTCTTTATACTCTTTCATCTACCTCATGTATGGAACCTCTTTAGAGGTATGCTATTAATAGGTTCTTGTATCTCCTCTCCTTCACAATCTACTAATTTATAGGTTCGCATTCCAAATGAAGAAACAATGATAAACGGACCAAGCCAATTTTCCTCCCATTTGCCTTTCTTCTCTCTTTCAACTTGATTCTTTGGGTTTTCTCTTAACACTAAGTCTCCTACTTGAAAGACTCTCAGTTTGATATGCTTATTGTAGTTCCTTGAGATTTTGCTCTGATAGACTTTCAGGTGTTCATATGCTTGTGTTTGGTGTTCTTCTAACAACTCTAATTATTGAAGCCTGGCAACTCTATAGTCTTCATCTATTATCAACCCTTGCAATGACACTCGTAAAGATGGGATTTCAACCTCTAATGGTAGACTGGCTCCAGCTCCATAAACTAATGAAAATGGTGTAGCTCCTATAGGTGTTTGAATGCTAGTTCTATAGGCCCATAACACCAGGTTAATTTGCACATGCCAATCTCTTCCTGAATTATTTACCGATCTCTTCAAGATTTTCAAAATGTTCTTGTTTGTAGCTTTGGCTTGTCCATTTCCTTGAGGATAATAGATGGATTAAGAGTGATGTGTGATATGGAATGTGCCACAAAGTTCATCCACATCTTTTTTTTTGAATTGCTTTCCATTGTCTGTGATTATGGCATGAGGGATACCATATCTGCAAATGATGTGGTTCAAGATGAACATGGAAATTTGTTTACCCATAGTCATGATCAAAGGAACCACTTCTACCCACTTAGTGAAATACTCTATTGTGGTTATGATGTACTTGTGCCCATTGGAAGATGGTGGATATATGATGCCAATCAAGTCAAATCCCCATTGACAGAATGGCCATGGTGTAACAAATGGGTGCAATTCTTGTGCTGGTGCATGTATCATGTCGCCATGGTATTGACATTTGATGCATGTTTTGACAAAGTGACAAGCATCTTTCTCTAAGGTTTTCCAAAAATACCCTAAGCAAAGGATCTTCTTGGCTAGGTTTAAACTGCTTGAATGCAACCCACAAATGCCCTTATGAACCTCATGTAAAGCTAACTTAGACTCCTCTTCCTCTAGACATCTAAGTAATGTCTTGTCAAGACCCTTACGATACAATGTTTCAGAAAGGATTATGTAATGGGTTGATTGGCGTATGAAATTTCATTTTTGGGCTCGAGATTGGTCTAAAGGTAACACTTGGTCTTTAAGATAAGTATATATAGGGCCATACCAAGGTGAGTCATGTCCATGAAGTAGGGCAACAATTTGGGTTTCGGAAAGGTCAAATGTCAATAGTGCTAACTCTTCCACCAAGAATTCATACTTCTCATTTTGATCTGGTTTTTGAAGTAAGGAAGCCAAGGTTTCCATTGCATCAGCTGCTCTATTCTTCTCTCTTGGAATTTGCTCAAATGTTATCAAAGAAAAGTACTTTTTCCAAGCATCAATCATAGCCTTGTATGGCATTAATTTTTCATCTTTGGTATTATATTTATCATTGACTTGATTGATTATTAGTTAAGAATCTCCATATGCTTGTAGCTCGGTGATGTTCTATTCTAAAGCCATCTTAATGCCAATGACTAAAGCCTCATATTCTGCTATATTGTTTATGCATGGGAAAAAAAGCTTGTAGGACCTAGGAATGGTATACCCTTGAGGGGTAATCAATAATATGCCAGCCCTGGAACCTCCTTATGTATATGAGTCATCGAAGTACAACTTCCATGTCTTTGTTTCTATGTTTACAATTGCGGAATCTGGAAATTCCACTTGAATGGTTTGTGTAGAAATCAATGGGTTTTCAGCTAAGTGATTTGCTATCACTTGTCCTTTTATTTCCTTCCTATCCACATACTCAATGTCGAATTCACTTAATATCATGACCCATTTTGCTATCCTACCTGTTAAGGCAGTTTTGCTTAGCAAATACTTTAGAGGATCAATTTTTGCAATTAGTTTCACCTTATGCATCAACATATAATGTCTCAATTTTTGGGATTCAAAGACAACCGCTAGAAAATCCCTTTCCATGAATGTGTAGTTAACTTCGTATTTGATCAATGTTCTACTCAAATAGTAGATGGCTCTTTCTTTTCCTTGCTCATCTTCTTGCGCCAAAAGAACTCCTAGAGATCTTTCGGTGGTGGATATGTACAGCAGCAATAGTTTTCCCTTGATTGGGTGGCATTAAAATTGGTGGATTTATTAGATAAGTCTTTAATAAAGTGAAGGCTTGGTCACATTCTTCATCCCACATGAAAATAGTATCTTTGTGTAGCAACCTTGTGAATGAATGACATTTTTCAGCCAATTGAGAAATGAACCTTCTTATGGATTGTATCTTGCCTTGTAGAGACCTCATTTGAATTATGTTCTTTGGAATTTCCATATCCATTATAGCTTGGACCTTCTCCAAATCTACTTCAATCCCTTTTGCTGAAACTATATAGCCTAACAATTTGCCGGATTGGACACCAAAGGCACATTTTTTCAGATTAAGCCTCACTTTAAATTGTTCCAACTGGGTGAATATCTTTTTAAAAATGTGTAGGTGATCTTCTCTTTTCTGTGACTTTGCCAATATGTCATCCACATAATCTTCTAGAAATGTGTGCATCATATCATGGAAGATAGTTGTCATTTCCCTTTGATATGTGGCTCTGGCATTTTTAAGGTCGAAGGGCATGACGTTCCAACAAAAGGTACCCCAAGGGCATGTAAAGGTTGTCTTCTCTTGGTCTTTGGGTGTAATTTTTATTTGATTATATCGCTAAAACCATCCATTAATGAGTACATGGAGTGACCCACTATCAATTCAACTATTGCATCTATGCTCGGAAGTGGGAAGTCATCCTTAGGACATGCAAGATTCAAGTCTCTAAAATTTGTGCATACCCAAATGGATTTATCATGCTTGGTGACCAGTACAACATTAGATATGCTCTTATAAATCCCACCTTCAACAATTTCTCTAATTCCACCTTGACTAGGAGAGCTACATGTGGTTGCATCTTTCTCAACTTTTGCTTGACCAGCTTAACCCCTGGTTTAACATTCAAATGGTGCATAATGAAATCAGGATCCAATCCAGGCATGTCGGCATAGGACCATGAAAATTTCACTTGTTGTTCTTCGAAGAACTTGATAAAATCCTTTCTTTCTAAAGGTGTAAGTGATGCCGCCAAGTGTATAAATTTTGGATCCAATTTTGTCCCAATTTTGACCTTTTTTGTTAGCTCTATGAGAATAGGTGACCTTTCTTCCTCATGCTCAGGTAAGGTATCCAATCTCTCTTCCTTTGGTGCCACAGTTGGGTTTTCACCATAGGAAACATCCTTTATCTTTACTTTTTTTGGTTCTAGTGCTGCCACATAGTGGTTTTCATCACTAGAATTTTTCATTTTTTTATTTGTTTTCATTTTTTCCTTTGGATTAAGAGATTGGACCCCCGCTGCTTCTACCATGTTCAGTTTGAATTCATTGGTGAAAGAGGGCTCAACCACATTAAGGTATTGGTTCATTGCTTAGTCATTTGGGAAATAGAATAAGTCACTCGGCTCATTTAGGTCCCAATCAATAAGGTCAAGGTTTATCAAAGATAAGGTTTCATTTGGAAAAGTATTATCAATTGGGTTTATGGACATGACTTCATTGGAGGGTTCGTACATTGTATCATTTAGATTTATAACGTGAGCTTCCTCAAGATGGTCCATGGAAGAAGGATCAAAGTCCTCTTCACTTGAGTCCTCAATGACTTCTATGGGAAATAGCATGGGAAATACAACCCATGGATTAATCCTAACATTTGAATCATCTTCCTCTAAGGGATCCCAAAATTCCTCTATCCATGGTCGATTAACGGGTGCTTGCCCTATATTGAGTTCTTGTATGATGGGCTCTTCACACCTTGGAGCTTGTTGCTTTGGGACCTTAGCATAAGTATGTATGGTGACTACCTTTTTATCATGACATGATTCATCAGATAATGTATCCCATTCATAATCCTAGGAGTCATCACTATCCACATTAGATTCCAATGTATTCACTTGAGAATAGAAATCATGCATGGGGCTGGATCTTTCTCCTTTGTATTGGTAGCCTACCCCTGATCTTTCTTCTTTTTCCCTCCAAGCTAGTTCAATGGGCTCTAGAAAACCTCTATTTCTTCAGCCTAAGGTTCCTCTTCCCTTGTATCCCATTTTATGCATTATCTCAAATCATTTCCCATATTGATCGGTTTGAATGTTAATATGTTGGATTCTTTCTATGGGAGTACTTGAGGTATCACCTTCATCATGATAATGCCATTGAAGGACTTCATCTTCCTCTTTCTGGAATGTTGCTTTGTCACTTTCTCTCATGAAGTAAGAGTTATACTTATGAGGGAGATGTTCTTTTGATGGTTTCCCATGTGTTCTTGGAGATGTGGGCATGTCAAATAGGGAAATGGAATATTCCCCTACTCCTTTGGAACTGATTTTACATTGTTTTTTAAATGCATCCATCATCTCACTCATTTTTTTGTAGTTGTCCTTTGTAGCTTGATCCTTTTCCTCTCGAGTGGGTTTGTAAAGTACTATCTCTAATTTAGGTGCTTGATCTGAATCTTCATTTGGAGTTGGACCCTCGTAACTCATCTTCTCCTTTTCTTTAGTTGATGTCATTGAGCTAGCTTGAGGAGGGTTTGAATTAGTAATTAATGTTAACATGGGATCATCCATTTTGATATCTTCAATGGTGGCTCTTTGGATAATTCCTTCTCTGTTATGGGGAATAAATAACTCATGAAGGGGTTTAAGTTCATTACAATATTGGAATGGATTTGAGTCCCCTCCAACCGTGATTTCCTCACCCATATATGGAAATTTGATGCATTGATGATAAGTGGATGGAACCGCTTGCATCTCATGGATCCAAGGTCTCCCCAATAAAATATTATAAGTTAGTTTAATGTCCAATACTTGGCAATTTGTGTCCTTTTTGACAGGTCCCACTTGAATGGGCAATACAATCATGCCTTTGGAGGCTCTTTCAGCTTCATCATAGACCTTTATGGTGATTATTTTCATAGGATCAATGTAGGACTTAGATAATCCTAGGGATTTGACAAGACTCAATGTGCAGATGTTAAGACCAGCTCCCATATCTATGAGAGCTCTTTTGACCCTATGTCTTTCAATCAAGACCTCTATATGCAATGGTAGATTTTGGGGATGGGTAATAGACATGTCATCATGGTCTGAAAATGAAAGGCAATGAGGTGCAATGAGATGCCCTACCATGTTTTTAAACTTCTCCTCTTCTAAGTTAGTAGGAACATTAGTCTCTACTAGAGCTTTCTCGAAAATTTCCTTGTGATTGGGAGATAACTTTAATAGCTCCAAAATAGAGATTTGTGCTGGAGCCCTTTGTAGCTGATCTACCAAGCTATATAGTTTTACTGTTGTAGAATATTTCTTGATCACAATGTTGGATTGTGGAGGGCCAATAGGTTTAGGATCAACCCCTTGTAGGGTAATCCTTGAAGTCTTCCCCCTAGCGATAACATTAGATGCCTCTTTTTGGAACTGTTCTTTGATCACTATAGCATTCACAACATTATCATGGGGTGGCGCAAAATTGATGTTATTGCTGCTTTGTTTCTTGCCATTGGATGATTCACCTTTATCATGTTTATAAAAGGGTTGTTTGAAATCCATGTGGTCTTCATTTCTTTGAGGTTCATCAATGGTGATCATACCATTATCAATCAAGTCTTGCACCACATTCTTTAGCTGCAAGCAATCATTTGTCATGTGCCCTCAAATTCTATGGTATTCACAATGGCTATTTTCACTCCACCAGCTAAGCTTGTTGTGTGGCTCATAAGGTTGAATGCTAGGTAGATTAATGATGTTATTAGCCATGAGGGTCTTTAATGCTTTTTCGAGGGGTTCACCCAAAGGTGTGAAGTTCCTCTAAGGAGTTGGTACCAAGAATTTATCAGAATTTTTACTCCTTTGATTATTTCCTTGATTACTACTATTAGCATTGTTGTTGGAAGGTGCCTTGGAGGACTGGTTTGCATTATTCACCTGATTAGGTGTTTTTGTGAGGGAAAATGGAGTCACCTTCAAATTACTAGAATCCACAACCCTGTCATTGACTACTCCCTTATTGTTGTTCTTCAATCCATACCTATTATAGCTATTGGACCAATTCTTATTCTAATTGTTGTTATTATTGGAGTTATTGTTGTTGGAGTTATTGTTGTTATCTTTATACAATTTCAACTCTCCACTCTTAACCAACACTTCTTCTATTGTTACTCCATTCTCTATGAGGTCTTGGAAGGTCTTGGGACATTGCATTCTCAATCAGTAGTTCATCTTGTTGCTCAAGCTATTGATGAATATATCCATCTTCTCCTTTTCGGGCATACTCCTAGGATACCTAGTAAATACAGTCCTCCATATTTGTAAGAAAATGAGGAATGCTTCTCTATCCTTTTGTTTCATATTACATAACGTTATCATTGTGACCTCATGCTTGATGTGCTATGAGTAATGGGCCAAAAACTTTGAAGCTAGTTCTTC
The DNA here is from genome assembly GCA_027943335.1 of Chamaecyparis obtusa. Lineage (NCBI taxonomy): Eukaryota > Viridiplantae > Streptophyta > Pinopsida > Cupressales > Cupressaceae > Chamaecyparis > Chamaecyparis obtusa. The sequence goes on along the minus strand of BSBK01003092.1, from coordinate 43,884 downwards.
AAAGGTTTTAATGTCAAATGGTAGTTTAGAAAGCCACTCCATGGCCATACCTCCTAGGCTTCTTGGGAATAGTCTCATTAAATAGGTGGTATCATGCATGAACTCCAAGCTCAATGCACAAAATTCTCATAGGTGATCTTGAGGCTCTGACATTCCTTCATATTTATCATACTTGGGAAACACTACATTGATCAGGAATGGTACCATGACTAGACTTCTATCAAACAGAAATGGACACAATGCTTCGATAGAAAAGGGTTTAGGAGCCCCACTTTGCTTGATTGTATCCAGTTGCATTTGAAATATCTTAAACTGCTTGTTCATGATGTCAATGGTACTCTCTTCAACTTTTGGTAGTTTAAGTTGATTAACATCATAGTCACAGGGAAGCTTAAGACATGCTCGGGCTCGGTCCATAAAGTACTTTTCTTTATCTCTTGCCATTGATTTTTCCATGAGTCTTATGAAATAAGGGCACTAAATGGCTTCATCAACCTTGTCATTAGTTGCATCATCGGTAGTTGGTTCAGCATTAGTTCTATTGTTATTGGTATCAATCCCTTGAGTATTTTGATCCACCCCTCCACTATTGGTATTGCCTTGATTATTCATGTCAATACCTCCATTATTTGCATCACCTTAGTTGTTTGGATCAATGCCACTATTATTGTTATTACCCAAGCCACCATAGTACATCATGTTGTCTTCCACTTCTTGCTCAGGTGATTTTTGGGGTACTCTTGCGGTGGTAGAAGTGTCACCTAGGTAAGGGAGCTCTTGTCTCAAGTAAGTTTCATCTGCTTGCAAGGTTTTCTTGACGTAGTAGGATCTAGTAAAAGTAGGCATGAACAAACCACTTGGAAAACAAGATTCAATCTTTCTCGTGGTCAAATCCTTGTGAAATTTTCAAAAATTGTGTAGAACCAGGATTTTTGACTGGGCAAGATGTTGGAACAGTAAGAACACGGAAAAGGGTATCTGAATATGTGATCAAAAATTTTGTAACTCCTCAGTAAGTACTCACTATTTTCCCTTTATGTTTCTGGGCATCACTTGCCTGAGTATAGGCGTGACTTAAAATATCATACACATGAACTAGAATTGAGTTAGGCAGCACACTGCAGGTGTGCAGGCGGCACTTTACTATTGATAGGCATTTTTCCAGTGTTTTCAGGCGTCACTTAATATATATGAGGCATGATTTTACAGTTGATACACATTTTCTGAATAGTCACAGGTGTGATTTTATTGCTGACAGACATTATTTCTTTGTGCACAGGTGGCACTTTGCTAACCAAGTTGTAAATTTTGGATTTTAAAAATTGCAAGATCAATTTTTTGGAATTCTCTAATTTGAAAATGGAAGACAATCACAACACACACATCAATTTTTAATCGTGTCCCTAAAACACACTAAAGTGTATATTCTCAATTGTTTTCCACAAGTATTGCACAAGAAAGAATTCCAAGTAGTCTACCTATAGTCAAATTTGGCTTTTAACATTTTAGCTCTATGAGGTAGCTTGCTACTTATCAAGTTTTTATTCGTTCTAAACTATGCCGAGTTCTTATACCCACTTGCGGGCTTCCCACATGCACAAAAGCATGATTTGGTGCAATCCATGAGGACTACTAGAGGAAGTGAAGACACTTGTACACAATCTAGCCACTTCCCTTTTAAGGAAAAGTGTATTTTTATTATAGTGGGTTGGATATTACCGCGGAAAAGGTGGTTGTCTCCCACTTGGGTCATTCCCTCTCACAGTCATCGTAAGGAAAATCTCAGGAGGCAAGCCTTCTATTGCTCTATTTTAACTAGCATGTTCATATAAAGCAAGGAAATGGAATTAAGAGGAAGTTTTTGGGAATTTGGTTCACCTGAAAGGTGAAGAGCATATCCCTAACTTTCTCTTAGTTTCCCAAACACTCAAGCAACAATATTCTTTTTCAATGAGATTCTTATAATTGAGGTGTTTGGTCAATTCCTTATTTTAATTAATCTAGATTCAATGAATGCCACAATTTAAGCAAGTGCAAGCTTGATTCAATGAATACCTTTTCCTTTGTAGCTAGCAATGGCTAGGCGCTTTTTTGTAATTTTTGCCTTTTATCTTGCTTTTACTCACCTAGTGGCGATCATTCCCACTCCCTCCTCTAACAAGTTAGTCCAACACAACCATTCAAAATGAGGGGAAACCAAAAGAACAAAGTGAAATTGCAATTAAGTGTTATTGATAAGATTTTTCAATGAAAACTTTAACAACTTAAGGTAACAAATTTCAACTTAGAGTAGGGAATTTAAGCTTGTACACCTCTATAACTTTCATGTAATGAGCATATAATTTTTCTTCCAAGCCTAAACTCTCTAAAATTAAAGCACTATGCAATTCATTTTCACGTTTAGCTTGTAATCTTACCTCTTTGCTTGGTTGTGTAACTCTGCTCTCTGGCTTTTGCACTTTTCTGTGTCTACTTATTAATAGTAAAAACATACAGATAGAGTGTAAGATAATTGAATTTATCAATCTAACCGCAAATTAAAACAACAGACAGTAGGCATCATTATCCAGCTAATATGCGTAATTAAACTGTTAGCAAGCGTAACTTTAACAATAGCGAGTGTCACTTTCCAGTGGCTCAAGTGTTATTTAAAATTACTTAGGTGTGACAATTTATTTACTAAGTGTAACAATTAATGTAAACCGCATAAGATAAGCTATTAAAAGCGGCAATTCACAAAAATTAAGCGTCGGTTAGAAGATACTAGGCGTGACTTTCTGTGCAAATTGCATCGTAAAGGCTATGACAGGTGGTAGAAGTCAACTAACATGCAGCACTTCTCTGGTAGCAAGCATTTCTTTGTAATCCTGAGCGTGACAATTTATCTCCCAAGCACAACAATTTATCTAACAAGTGTTAGATAACTACTACGAAGTGGCAAAACAGTATGCACAGGCATCTGTTAATTCTTTGTAGGCATCATTTTACCTATTTTCTGCAAAAATTTCATGTAAAAGTGAAGATACAACACACAAAAATGATAAAAATGTTAGAAATGAGGCTTGGGGCCCCACGGTGGGCACCATTTGTGTGTGTATGCTAAACACCTTCATGAAATTAGGATATTTAACTATCAAATCAAAGCAAATACAATACAAATTTAACTAAGAATTGAAACTAAAATCCATAACATCTCATGGTTCTCTAATCAGATGTGGTAAGTGAAGCTCTCAGCTCAATCTCCACTAGTGACACTTCTAAAATGAGAAAATATGATGCTACAATGCTTAATCTAGCTCACTAACTCTCAAATTGATACAAAGATAATTCAAATACTCTCAAATGCTCTTGATTGCTATGAAATTGTCTATAATAAGGATGCTTTGCAAATGAATTTCTAAGATGATTATTGCTCTCAAAATGCCTCATACTTATAGTAAATTCCCAAGGGTAGGGGGTAGAGTGAATTAACCATGATTTACCTTTGGTTGAGTCAAAAACTTTGCAATGTTCATAAATGGGGGGACAATTTAAATGTTTGTCTCAAAGCTTTGGACAAAAGGACAAAATTGAGTGGTTGAGATTGAAACTTTAAAATGAGTGATTAAGATTCATCCTTTTTGAGTGATTTGTGTCTTTTTGTCCTCAATTTTCATTGGTTGCTCAGCTTTGTTGAAAGATATTAGGATTTATTAAATTTAATTAATTAATTAAATTCAGTCATGTAAGGAATAGGTTCATTTTGATTTTTGATTTAACAACTATACAATTAATTGATTAAAATCAATTATGTAGTGTTTTCATCCCTTTAAGCTTTGATTTAATTATTTAATATCATTATTTGATTTTTCCTTTGATTTAATTGATTTTGTCCAGCTTTATTTAATAATGTCCATTTAAATTGATTTGATCCTTTTTAATGAGAATTAGTGCAATTTGATGATTTTGAGCCATTTTCTTGATTTAAAGCACTTGTCCATTTTTCAGTGTCTACAGTTGTGAAGATTGATTATGCAAGCAGTCGGTCGTCTTGGGTCCAAAATTTTAAAATGTATTTTTGACAAATGAAACGATCTCAAATTTCAATTTTGATCCTGAAAATGGATTTAGGATGTCGAAATTAGCTAGGGGTGTTATTTTCACGCAAATTAGAGCACTTCAAAAATTAGGTCAAAACTTAAATAAGAAAAAAAAGGGATCATTTTTAAATCATTTTCATCATTGACTTTTGAGACTTGTGGAGCCCTTTGAGAGAAAAAATGGTGGTCCCTGTATCTTCACATTGATTCGAGTGATCTTGCCAGTTGCAGCGGCCTCGAAAGTACAGGAACCCAGTAAGTGGACCTCTGATCACCTCGTGTCATTTGGTTTAGCACATGTTTTAATGAATTTTTGGAATTTTATGCCTTTTTATGCATTTTTAAGTTTCTACTCAGGTTTTCATATGACAATTGGTACATTGTCATACGATAATCTAAGTCTACATCAAATGTCATATGCGTTCATGTAGAGTGTTGCATGGGAGGCACCCATCTCTCGTACGACATTTCTTCATATCCCACAGTTGTCGTACGACACTTAACACCATTTTTAAATTTCTAAAATGTCATATGAAAAATAGTGAGCATTTTTAGGGTACATAATGCAATTTTTCAAAAAATTTAATTGCTCAGCTAGATTTAATGGCATTTAATGCACCTTTAAAAATGTTTATTTTATCGATTTACGTGCATTTGATCATTGATTTAGATCAAGTTACTGATGTTGCCTTCACTTTTTTGCTTGCAGATTAGGTATCCCGATATACATGTTCAATTTTCTCATCCCTGCACGCAAAGGCTTTGCATCTCCCTTCCGGATCCGCTTAGGGTACATCTGGCTACCTGCGGATTCGAGTAGTTGATTGGTTTGCCTGAGATCAAGGAAAATCATGGATTGATTATAGTGCTAATAGAGAGATTCCATTATGAGACAGACATTCCATCTCCCCATGGGAAAGATCACCATTATACCCGAGGATGTATACTGCATCCTCCGCATCCCATTTCATGGTCCCCGCCCTGACTACATTAGCTTAGGGAACACAAGGCTATGGGATTTTCATACCATATTCAAGGTGTTAACCTACAACTAATTGAATATCTTGATGAAGATTCAGGAATTCACCAAGTTGTTAAAGTGATATGTAAGATGATTAAATCAATCAATATGTTGTCATTGATGTCAACTAGTTTTGACTATACTTACCATGATAGTTACAAACATCTGAACATCTGTAGAAGGAAGAAATGGTGAAGAAATGAGATATCTACATAAGGACAAGATGGATATGAAAAATACGGATAAGATATACATTGGATAACTTATTGATGAGTCTATAGAATTATGTTGTTGACTTGAGCATGTTTCATTATTCTATTATGAAGATGAGATTAGAATTGATCAAGTCAATGTGGTCGGTAATTGAAGATTTCCGTAATCACCTAGTCAGTCTTGTGTATACCGAGTGATAGTAATAACCGAGTTAGTTACCACCGACACATTCTGTATTAACTGAGTTGGATGAAAATATTAAATATCTATAATAGCTGACTGAAATTGATGAGTTGGTAGATGCTTATGATTTCGAGGTAAGAGATAAAGTTTGTTATAAGATCAAAAAGCTGACAAAATTCAAAGATGATCAAAAGGGAAGAGATTGAAACGTCTTATTAATACAACTACCGAGGAAGCTTAAAAAGGCAAAATAGACAATGGAGATTAAGAGGCAAAATCTAATGGATCAGATGAAAATGGTTTACATGTCTATTTAAGAGACATGAGATTCATTTTTGAATCTATCAGATGAATAGAAACTGCAAGACAATTTGTGTGAAGACATTTTTCATGCACTACTAATCAAATTGGTTATAGATAGAACTGAGATGGACTACAAGTATTACCGAGCATCAAAGATATATACACCGAGTGAAGTAAGTTAGAGGATATAATGGAGTGAATTGATTATTGATCAGAAGAGTTATATTGAGCTTAGCATGGATCTAAATACTTGCAAATTGAGTTGTATTTGAATCAGATCACTACTGTATCAGTTTAACCATTGTTACAACTAAATCTCTTAACCAAGTGGACTTAACAATCTTTTGTATTTTAATATGACATTCAAAGAATGTTAATTGTTTTCTTGTTGACCCCATAGTGAATGTTGGTCAAAGGAGAACTATTAGTGATAAATCCTCTAACAAGGTCACACCTAACAGTTTGTTTTGTAACATTTAACAGGGTTGGCTCCTAACCAAGCTCACTTCAAAAGAGTGAAATATTTTGGGTTATCGGTCCTAGGTGGTTTTTCCCTTAGCAGGGTTTCCACATTAAATCTTTGTATTATGTGTTATTCGTTGTGATTGGATTACTATCATACTTTACATATTTCATATTTGAGTAATCGGTAAACACGGTTTGGAAATTACTGGTATTCGGTAAATGAATAGAAAGATTGTCATTAACATCTTACTGAGTTGTTTGTTTTATTGAATAAGTTTGAAAAAGTACATCTGAGATTTGGGCATGTAGGATAACTAATTTAATCGATTCACCCCCACCCCCCCCCCCTCTCATTTATCTAACAATTGGTATCAAAGCTTGTGTGCTTGAAAAGGAAAGTTTGAAGGACTTGATCTAAATATCACAAGATGTATAAAAGGGAGGTTCCTAAGCTGAACAAAGACAACTTCTCGACATGGAAAAGTAGAATGAGGTTGCACATATCTGGAATTGGATAATCTTATCTATAATTCCTAGACAATGGTTACATATAATTGACTATTGTACCTTTTACAGTTGATCAGCTGAGAGACAGACATGAACACAACATGACAATGATAGAGATTGTTTCTTCTCTATCTGATGTAGAATTTGAAGATATCAAAACATGTAATACAGAAAAAGAAATGTGGGACAAGCTTGCACTAGTTCATGGATGAGATGCAAATGTACTGAGGGCCACAACTGAAAGCCTTAGAGGTAGATTTGATGATATGAATATGAAAGAAGGTGAAAACATCACACAATACTCTAATAGAATCAAGGAGGTGTTCAATGCTATCTCAGGAGTGGGCGGTGTTATTGATGAAGACACTATTGTGAGTAAAAATTTTAGAACCTTGCTTCCTGTCTACCTTATCAGAATATCTGTTATTCATGAAATGAGATATGCACCAGGTAATGTTCTTACACTTGATAGCCTAATCAGTATATTGACTACTTTTGTGCTAAATAAATATGATAACATTATTGTACCGAGTGTTCAGTCTACTTTTATGTCATCCTTGAAGATTAGTAAGTCTATAAGTAAGTGTAACATAAGAAATGAAAGTGATAGTGACAGTGAAGATGGACTTGATGACCTTGAAGCACTTATGGCTAGGAGACTTCAGAAAGGTAAAGGAAGGTATAAGGGAAAGTTACCTTTAGCATGCTTTAATTGTAAATAAATTGGCCATATTGCAACTAGATGTCCTAATAGAAAAGATGAAGATAAAGATAATGATCAATCTGGTGAAAGAAAGTCTGACATAAGAGATAATCGAGAACACAAAGGAAACTGACAGTATGACAGAAGAAACAACTGAGACTACAAAGATAAAGGAAAGAAGGCTTGTTACCTAGTTGGAGATGATGATGTTGATACTGACACTGACACTAATGAAGACATTGAGGTGGTATTCCTAGCTATGAAAGAAGATTCAGAAGAAGAAGGAGAAAGTTATATTGAAACAACACTTATATCTAAAGTTAGAAAGAATGATGCATGGATTATTGATAGTGGTTGTACGCATCATATGACTGGTGATGAGGACAAATTTGAATATCTTGAACACTATAATGGAGGATCTATTAAAATGGGAAATGATAGACCTTGTTTAGTGAAAGGAAAGGGATCTATCTTGTTGAACAATAAGATTAGATGTGAGAATGCATATTGGGTGAAAGGACTCAACTATAATCTATTGAGTGTAGCACAATTGAATAATTCAAGTCACCGAGTTGCATTTGAAATTAGAAAGGTGAAGATCTATGATGAAACCAAAAAGTTGGTCGATACTAGTGAACAATACAAAGGTAATCTATTTTATCTTGATAATGCTAAAACTTCTTTTTTGTTGGCTAGAAATTAAGATGTGTGGTTGTGCCATAAGAGACTATGTCATGTGAATTTTGATAACATAGTTAAGAACAATAAGAAGAGAAGAGTTAGAGGTTTATAGAGTCTAACTAAACCTGACCATATCATGTGTAATCAATGCCAAAAAGGGAAAATGACTAAATCTAGTTTTAAGAGAAAAGACTATTCTTCTAAAGGTATTTTGGAGTTGGTGCATACTGACTTATGTGGTCTTATGAGAACTCAGAGTTATTATGGTGACAAATATTTCATTTTATTTGTTGATAACTACTCTAGGATGATGATAGTTATGAATTTGAAAGAGAAATTTGAAGCTTTCAAACTATTTAAGTGGTATAAAGCTAAAGTTGAAAAGGAAACTGGGAAAGATTTAAAATGCTTAAGATCTGATAGAGGAGGTGAGTTTATTTCTGATGAATTCACTAACTTTTGTAATGAGCATGGAATTAAAAGACAAGTTTTTGCATCGAGGACACCATAGAAGAATGGCATTGCAGAAAGAAAGAATAGATCTATAGTTAATTGTGTCAGAACACTGATGATTGAAAAATATGTTGCACAAATGTAATGGAGAGAAGTTGTTAGCACTTATTTTTACATCTTAAACCGAGTTAAACTGAAGAAAGATACAAATAAGACACCTTATGAGCTATGGTTTGGCTACACACCGAATGTAAGTTATTTTAGAATTTTTGGAAGCAGATGTTACATTCTGCAAGATGATAGAAATGGTAAATTTGACTCTAAAGGTGATGAAGGAATATTTCTAGGATATTATACTAAGAGCAAAGCATACAAATGTTTGAACAAGACTACTAATAAAATGATTGAAAGTGCTAATGTGAAATTTGATGAGTTTGCTAAGAAAAATGATGAAGAAAGTAGGAAGGAACTAGAAGACTATGGTAGATTTACATATATTGGGCATCTAGACTATCTACCCCCAAGCTTCAGGCTGAGTCTACCGAGCAATAGGAAAATGCTACCGAGAATTAGCAAATGCAAACTGAGAACTAGGAAAATGTTACCAAGGAAGAAATTGAACCTGAATCGAGAGAGGAACAAAGAAGAGAACAACTACTAGTGAGATTTGTGAGAAGACACCATCCACAAAACCAGATTATTGGAGACAAGCAAGTTGGCATGATGCCATGAAGTAAGTTAAGAAATAACACATGTTTAGTTTGTGAACTTGAGCCTAAAAATGTTAAAGATGCACTTGAGAATGAAGAAAGGATTAAGGCCATGAATGAAGAAATTGAACAAATAGAGAAAAATAAAACATGGACTATGGTGAAACTTTTGTACCAGTAGCAAGACTTTAGGGAGTCATAATATTACTTGCATATGCTCCTTATAAAGGATTTAAGGTTTATCAAATTGATGTTAAATCAACAATTCTAAATGGGATACTTGAGGAAGAGATTTACATAGAACAACCTAAAGGTTTTGTTGACCGGGATAAGAAGAACATGGTATGTAAATTGCACAAAGCAGTGTATGGACTGAAACAAGCACTGAGAGCATGGTATGAAAGATTGCATACTTATCTTATTAGTATTATCTTTGTGAGAACAAGTGACAACATAAATTTATATTTGAAAGATGGAACTGATGATAATATACTTATTGTTGCAATTTTTGTTGATGATATAATATTTGGAGGACATGATAATCTTTGCAAATATTTTGTAGCTGAAATGAGAAAAGATTTTGAATTGTCATTGTTTGGAGAAATTAAATTATTTCTTGGATTGCAAATACTACAGCAGAATGAAGGCATATTCATCACACAATCAAAATAAATCAAGGAAGTATTGAAGATATTTGGAATGGAAGATTCAAAACCAGTTGGAACACCTATGGTTACCAAATGCAAACTAACTAAAGATGATGAATCAACCAAGGTAAATCAGACACTGTATAGATCAATGATTGGAAAATTAATGTATATTGTACACAGTAGGCCTGATATAGCACATGTAGTTGCGATCATAGCAAGATTTTATGCTAATCCTAAGGAATTGCATATGACTGTTGTTAAAATAATTTTGAGATATCTGAAGAATAATGAGCATTATGGGTTATGGTACAAAAAGGAAGGAAAATTTAAACTACAAGTTTACACTGATGCAGATTAGGCTAGAAATATTGATGATCAGAAGAGTACTATTAGTGGAGCATTCTTTTTGGGAGAAAGACTTGTGACATGGATAAGTAAGAAATAAGCATCTATTTCTTAGTCTACTGTTGAAGCAGAGTATGTTGTTGATGTTGCTAATTGTTCAACTATTGCATGGATAAAATAATTGTTGCGAGGAATGAATGAGGAGATCACTAATCTAGTGATTATATATTGTGATAACACAAGTGCCATAAATATTTCAAAGAATCTAGTGATGCATGCAAAGACAAAGCACATATCAATTAAGTATCACTATTTGAGGGAACAAGTACAAGAAAAGCAAGTGAAACTGGAATTTATGAAGTCTAAAGAACAACTTGTAGATATATTTACTAAGACCTTATCGAAGGACACTTTTGACTACTTGAGGACTAGACTAGGGGTCCATCCCCTGTCTATCTATCACTAAGGTAATTGGGAGGATGCATCAACATGTACTTTATCAAAAAAATAAAAAATGTTGATGCATGTAGCTCACACTTTAGGATTCCTTAGGTTGTGAAAGTTGTGAAGGAAGTGAAGATTATAGAAGCCAGAATAGAAAATTGTATATCAGTACATGAAGGTAATTGATCTGGACTGAACAACAAAAATTATATTTGGCTAGTGAAGAGTTGTTTATTTTCTTTTGGCATTGTTGTCAAAGGGGGAGAGATTTTAATGAAATGTCTATTGGAAAGAACATGAAAAGGATGAGAGAATGGAAAATGAAACATCTATGCACTACAAGGAGAGAATGAATCAGAGAACTAAAGAAGATCAAATCCGTAGGGAGAGTCTGCATGAAATGTTGTTATGGTAATGTAGTAATTAAACATATTAAATATCAAGCTAGGGAGAGCTTACTGATCTACAAAATTTATCTATATAGCTATAGAGCTGATGGTTGGTATTCTATGACATATTTAATATTGTTTGTGTTGCCATCAATGCCAAAGGAGAGATTGTTAACCTACAAATGATTGAATATCTTGATGAAGATTTGGGAAGTCATCGAGTTGTCAAATTGATATGTAAGATGATTAAATCAGTCAATATGTTGTCATTAATGTCAACTAGTTTTGACTATACTTATCATGATAGTTACAAACATCTGAACATCTGTAGAAGGAAGAAATGGTGAAGAAATGAGATATCTACATAAGGACAAGATGGATATGATAGATATGGATAAGGTATACATTGGGTAACTTATTGATGAGTCTATGGAATTATGTTGTTGACTTGAGCATGTTGCATTATTCTATTATGAAGATGAGATCAAAATTGAACAAGTCAATGTGGTCGGTAATTGAAGATTTTTGTATACACCGAGTCAGTCTTGTAAATACCAAGTGATAGTAATTACTAAGTTAGTTATCACCGATGCATTATGTATTAATCGAGTTGGATGAAAACATTAAATGTCTATAACAGCTGACTGAAATTGATGAGCTGGTAGATGCTTATGATTTTGAGGTAAGAGATAAAGTTTGTTATAAGATCAAATGGCTGACAAAATTCAAAGATGATCAAAGGGAAGAGATCGAAATGTGTTATTGATAAAATTAACAAGGAAGCTTAAAGAGGAAAAATAGACGATGGAGATTAAGAGGCAAAATCTAGTGGATGAGATGAAAATAGTTTACACATCTATTTAAGAGACATGAGATTCATTTTTTTAATTTTTTGGATGAATAGAGACTATAGGAGAATTCACGTGAAGACATTTTTCATGCACTACTGATCAAATTGGTTATAGACAGAACCAAGCTAGACTGCAAGTATTATCAAGTGTCAGAGATATATACACCAAGTGAAGTAAGATGGAGGATATAATGGAGTGAATTGATTATTGATCAGAAGAGTTATATTGAGCTTAGCACATATCTGAATACTTGCAAATTGAGTTGTATTTGAATTAGATCACTAATGTATCATTTTAACCATTTTTACAGCTAAATCTCTTAACCGAGTGGACTTAACAGTCTTTTGTATTTTAATATGACATTCAAGGAATGTTAATTATTTTCTTGTTGACCCCATAGTGAATGTTGGTCGAAGGAGAACTGTTAGTGATAAATCCTCTATCAAGGTCACACCTAATAGTGTGTTTTGTAACCTTTAACAGGGTTGGCTCCTAACCGAGCTCACTGTAGAACAGTGAAATATTTTGGGTTACCGGTTGTGTGTATGAATTATTGACCTGCAAACATGCAACACAACACTTCAATAGGAAATTATATCAATTGTTAGCACATCTAAATCAATCAATAAGAATAACAATTGAAACCTTCCTATTGCTCTCTAACTAGTACAAGTATGAGAAGGATTGTAAATTTTCCCTCAGATTTAATCCTAAATAGTGACAATGCAATACTAGGATGAGAGATTCAAGATTACTATGCAAAGATGAAACTAAAATGACAAGATTCATCCAAATTAGTCATAAAAGCCATGAGATTCATTTACTATTAACCAAATTGAAATGTTTTCTCATTATCTATGAGCATATGGAAATAACAGCATGCATGTGAAATTCAAATTAACTCTATTATCAAAATCAAAAGCATTAGGATTAGGAGGGAAATGAAGATTTGAAAATTCTCTTTTATAGAATCTTGACATTTTGAACAGTCATGATGCATCCATGATGAGTGATTGAGATGCTTCCAAGCGTGATCCATGTAAGTGATCCATGTGATTACCTCTCATTGGTTGGAGATGTGTTTGTTGTCCCCTTTGAGGTGACATGTCATTTTAGAGGTTTTAATTCATTTCTTTTAATTAATTACTGTAGCCATGAATTTAATGCAATTAATTTAATTAATTAGGTATAGAGTTAATTAAATTGATTTTTCTTGATGCTTTGATGATAAATGCTTGAATTAGGATATTTAATTGATTTTATTGAATTTAATTAACTATGTCAATAATCAAGGATCAAATCAACATAATTAGGGTTTTATCCCGAATTAGGACAAATAGGGCCTTAGGTTCTATTAGCCCAATTTAAGTGATTACATTCACCCCTCTTTGAATTGCTTTGCGAACAACATAGGGATTCAAAGAAAATATGATTTAAAGCATGATTCACCGAAATTGACAGATTCAGGAGATTAGAGAGCAGCGAGAACTACTCTGAGCTCGAGCGATTTAGAGAGCAATGAGGACCACTCTGAAATATTTAGAGAGTAGTAAAGAGAACTACTTTAAATTTGAGAATTCTAAACTTGATCAGATGAAATCCTACTTGATTAGAAAAATATCAATTTTGAACTTGATTGGACGAGAATTGATCATACCAATTCCAAACTTGATTAAACAAAAGCTGATAAAAGATTCTAAAAAGAAATTTTAGTTAAATTTGGTTTCTAGTAACTGATCATGCTGACAAATAACCAATTTGATTTGAAGTGATGAAATTGATCAATGTCGTAAAGATTAACAGCATCAACTTGATTGAAGAAACTATCATGCCCCTGGTGTTAAAGAATTTGATTTGAAACTTTGAATTTTAGTATGATTTTGCCCCCTCAGGACCGAAATCAGAATAAATTTGGATAAAATCATTTTTTTCAAGCATTTATGAAAAATTATAGTGATTGAAATGAATCTGGATCAAGCAAAAATCGATTAGGAAGTAATTGGGATCAATTTTAGTGTTAACATAACACTATTTGACCAAGTTTGACCAAGAATATGAGAATGTTGACCAAGTTTGACTGATGTTTAAGAAATATCCTAGCATAAAAATTTGATGCCTTAGTGAGGAAATTAGTTTTTATAGCTTCTAGTAAGCTTTCTGTACATTAGTTACGCTCTATGCAGCCTTCATTAAGTGCTTTTTGACTAAACTCTGACTTTGGTTGACCATAAATCTGATTGAAATTCATTTATGAACTAATTTACCATGCTTACAATACCTTTTCTACTCATTTTGCCCCTGTTTGACTACAATTTGATCATAGTTGACTTCAGCCTTCTGAAGGTTGACTCTTCTTTGTAACTTTGTTTTTACTACATTTAAGTAATATGAATCACCTATTTCAATTTTGGTCATGATATGAAGCCTCTATGATGTCTTATTATTAATGTCCCTTAAGGCTTCGGGGTCTTTGGGAGGCTTAAATTGGTCAAAAAGTCCATTTTTACTATTCATTTTCACTTTCTATCTTGACTATTTACAACGCTCTGAGTGAAGATGGTTTACCCTGTGGAGAAGCATCGATTTGAGCTAGCGAGATGAAATGACCGGCCTCCGCACTATGCAGCACCTATGAGTATCTGATAACGATCCTTGTCAATTTTGAAAATTTGAATTTCATGCATCTTTACACATTTTATAGCAATTTTAATTTTCAATTACATCCCGTATGCAGTATCACACATGGTGAATCCCATGTCACATCCTATTTTTCACCCAATTCTAGATCATATTTGGGATTTCCCGGATCGCACCCCGTCGGGTCGCATCTGGTCAAAATTAAAAAAATTTAAAGCCAAATCATTTTTAGTCAAAATAGGGTCGCATCCGGATTCCAGATCACTTCTCGGATTTCTCGAGTCGCATCTAGGATTTCCTAGCTCACATCCTATTTAAAGATCACATCCTGTATTTCTTGGATCGTATTTGAGATTTCATGATCATTTTTGGTTTTTTGAATTTTGAGCCAATTTTCTTATTTGTTTTACATTCCTTAGGTAATTTTTTGTCAAATTTCTTTGTCTAATGCTAACGTAGTGCCCCTATTTTTTGTTGTGCAGTCCCATTTTGATGTGATTACCTTTAGGTTTCCTCGACCTACTCAGGTCTTAGATTTGCATCAGTAGCTCTCAGCAGGTGACTAGTGCACTGTTGTGCATTGTGGGCTATGGAGTTTAGCCGATTTACCTAACATTTGGGTGAATCGAGGATTGTTGACAGTGCTGGCTGAGAGGTGACATTCAGAGCATAACACCTTTTACCTTCTGACTGGTGAGATGACCATGACGCCTAAGGATATTTGGCATATTCTTCATGTTCCAATGATGGGGTCTCAAGTGCAGTACAAGGCTTTTGGTCCTACGACTATGGTGGATGCTAGGAGATTATTCCAGGATGATACTATTGCCGGGCATTATCTCAGTTGGGACCACATGGTGGCCAACTATGTGCCACTTCCTGTATACTTGGTTGGGCTCATTGGGGGACTGATGATGTTGGATCGGGGCCAGCATGGATTTATGTGTGGCTAGTCAAGGGTCATTGAGGATATGATCCGATCTCCACATAGATTTTCTTGGGGGAGCTACATTTTGGCTCACATGTATAGAGAGCTTCATGAGATTGTCTATTAGCATTCTTGCATGATGACTGTAGGAATCCTTTTTCTTCAGGTCTGGGCATGGGAGCACATCCCTGTCACATGACCGATAGTTGATAGGTTGCACAATGTCAACCTACCTTATATTTATATGTATTCTAGATTATTACAGCAGCCCCATCTAGGAAAGTTAGAGTACTAGAGATGTGTACTTGATGAGATCACTAATGTTTTTTGGATGCCCTATGTGGATTGTAAGGGATGGCCCTCAGATGTTAGGTAGATGCCATATTTTTTCAGAGCAGGTACCTAGTTGGGCATACAAAATATATCATTGATAGAATTTTGATTACTCACGTGTCCTGACAGTACAACAGGGTACAGGGTATCTCTCAAGAGATGGCTACATATGCACGTATCAGAGATGAGGAGGCCTAGTGGGGGTCTCAATTGATATATGAGGAAGAAGTACATGAGATCTCTCAAATTGCCTCTGTTCCATGGGAGTATCATCAAGAGATACTTGAGGGTTGGATTACTGATGCATATCATACATATTATACTCAGCACCTATATCCTAATTTTATAGCTCCTGATGAGGTCGCTCCTTGCCTAAAGGATGCACTTGATTATGATCCTCCCGATGATGGTTGTGGCTGAGGCTGAGCTGCTAGAGGTGGAGATAGGGGGAGAGGCAAGGATAGAGGGCAAGACAAAGGGAGAGATGGAGCCTAGGGAGATAGAGGTGGCGATGGAGGAGGTGGAGGCAGTGGAGGCAGTGGAGGAGGTGGAGGTGATAGTAGTAGATGGTGGGCCTCCGGAGGGGATGTAGGGAAGCAATGGTAGCGATGATTGAGAGTCACCCCCCGCACAGAGAGACATAGGGCCTCTTCTCCATAAAGATGAGAATGCATAGTGGTATAGGGAAATAGGAGGAGGGGGTGATGGGGATCAGTAGAAGGCATGTCAAGATCCTCCTATGGATGGTGATGGAGATCAGCTATCTTAGTGTGAGCAGGAGTGAGCTGCATTGTGGTTAGAGGTGGCCACACTCTGAGTGTGATTATCAGAGTGAGATACTTAGTTATCTCTAAATGAGAGCAGAGCAGGACATATATGCTCATACAGCTACCCACTAGGGTCAGAGAGAGACATATTATTTTACATTATATCATGCTGATGTTTTGGCTCCTCAGAGAGCTCCTCTATATTCAATGATAGCCTAGTAGTCAAATGGTGTGATGCCTCCACTGATTCTTGGTAGGGCAGATGTACCCCCTCCCGATCCTCCACGAGAGGATGAGGGAGCCAGTGAGGCTTGATATTATGTACCCTCAAATTTTCTATCTCTAATATACATTTGTCATATCTTGTATTTGTACCATTTTTTATCGATACACTCTTTTATGTCCCATGGATTGTTTATTGTTGATACTCTGATACTTGTTTCCTTTATGCTTTGATATACTATTTTGATACTCTGATACTGATGATATATTGATGCTCCTGATTTGTTGATGGTTCTGTCATGGATATCTTATCTACTTTGTCTTGTTTCATATGATGGTTTTTGATTCTGATATCTTATACTTTTGATTTCTGCACATGTGATATATCTGATATGTGTCTCATGCTTAAGATATTGATGTGATAGTCATAGTTGGTCAAAATTAGATTAGATGATGATAGGATGACATCATGATATATTTCAATGATATATGCTTATGTTTTTGCATTTTCAAAGCTTTATGTATGTATGGATGTAAACTCATGTGAATGTATGCAATCTTTATTTCATGTATGTATACAGATGTATGAGATGTATTGTGATGTGATGTATGGACATCTCATTTTTATTTATGTATGAATGATTATGGATGCAATATGAAAATGATTTTATGATATGGAATGGATTATGAATGCAAATGATATCAATGATATATACTCAATCATTTCATTTCAGTTGTTTATGATTTCATGATGTACTTGATCAAACATGGAAAATGATTAATGTTTTTAGAATTTTCAGCTCACATTAATGCTTTATATAATTGAATTCACGCATTCATGCTTATGCAATTTAAAATGAATGCAACTATATTAAAATGAATGCAATTTAAAATGAACTTCAATGAAACTAAAAACATGAAATGCATCTAAATGAACCTAATGCAAATTAATATGATATGCAACTAAAAATGAACCTTAATACAATTAACCAAATGAAATGCACCTAGACTACAACACCTAGGATAGTCACTGTTTACTCAAGGTGGATTAATTATCATCATAGAGTGTTTGTAAGGGGACCTCATTAGGATAGTACAATTTTCACTGATAGATTTAGCAATCATGAAAATATGAATACTTCATTTTATTCATCATGTCGAAAGATAACCTAAACATTAAAGCATATAAGCTAGAATGTTCTGTCAGTTACTTCTTGTTTGATATAAACTCTCTTCTTTTCTAGTGCATAATGTGTAAATATATACTTGTAATGACCTTTCATTTTATATTCATATCCTTGGGTATAGTCTTATTTACTATGTACCTTACTAGGAAGTAGTTTTTCATCTAAGTTTAAAATAGGCAAGGGAATAAATCCATCCTCACTAAGGTTTTCATAGGAAACAGGTCGAGGTATACATGGCATTCCAATAATGATGGAGGCACTTATAGTAGTAGACACTCATTCCCTATAATCACCCTAGATCATTGGATTTATCACCACAAACAAAAGACAAAGAAAATGTTATGCCCCCAGTCCTTGTTCTTCTAGTCCATACACATCATCGAGTCACTCAAGGAAACATAGCAATCAAAAATTGATAATATGAAAAAGTTCATTATCCCTCTTAAAATAATCAATGTATTTTCTTTGAAACAAACAGTTGTGATTATAGTGTTTAGGAACACTATTGATTAATTTTCCAAACACACATAGGGATTATTATCAATTATCAATTTATCTTTCATCAATAAGTGGTTCACCTGTTTAGTGTTTAGGAACACTCTTATCGTCATGACGTAGTGTTTAGGAACACTTTTAGGTCCAAGTATTTAGATATAATTTTATGGTTGATATTTAGAAATACCTTTGTTCATAGTTTATCATCTATTATGGACTAGGGTGGTATTGAAAAATACCTTTGTTTGTAGTTTATTATCTATTGCGAACTCTATTCTTAGCGACTTAACAACATGTGCGATCTTGATCATTGCCCCCTAGGGAAAATGGTTTACCTAGTACCCTAATGTGGACAAATTCCAACCTTAGAAAGACACAATTTTCTGATAGTTCATTTCAAGACTTGGCGTGTCACAAAAAAGACTGGAAGATATATACAAACTAAGATTTACATAGGCCAAATGTGCAAGTGTTGTCTTGATAGATAGAGCGTTGATTAAAAGTAGCGCCTGTTTATCAGGTTTTCACCACTTGGCCAAAATTTTTCTATTTTTGCTATCATGACACCTGTTTACCAGGTTTTCACCAAGACACTTTTTATCTTTTCAAATTTTTTGTACTTTTTTTTTTTTTTTGGACTCACCAAGGCACCTATTTGCTAGGTTTTCACTGAGATGGTCATTTTTTAGGACTTTTTCCATTGTTTATGATTTTTTTGAGGATCCATATTTGTTATTTTTTGCTTTTCTTCATGAACTTTTCTTGATTTTTTTGTACTTTTTTCAGGACTCTTTTTACTATACAAAAGTTACCTCAAGAATGTCAGGCATTAAACCTTTTCAGATGTAGAGTATTGATTGGATCTAGTAAAACATCTCCTTCAGGCATAGCCAATTAATAGGCTCCTGATCCAAATGTTACTGTGATGACAAAGGGACCCAGCGAGTTGGGTTCAAATTTTCCCTTTTGTTCTTAATTCTGTTGATTTTTAGGATTTTCTCTTATAACTAGATCCCCTACCTAAAAACTTCTTGGTTTCACTTTCTTGTTATATCCTCTTGACATTCTCTTTTGATAGACTTTAAGATGATCAAACGCCTATTATATGCGCTCATCTAGCAATTATAGCTCTTGCGGTCTAGAGATTCTATAGTCCTCATCAATGACTAGATGTTTCAATGATATCCTCAATGATGGAATCTCTACCTCAACTGGTAAGACTACCTCTGATCCATAAACTAGTGCAAAAGGAGTTGTGCCAGTTTTTCTTTTGATGCTTATTCTGTAAGCCCACAATACTGGATTGATTTGTAAATGCCAGTCCCTTCCTGATTTGTTCACTGTCCTATGGAAGATTTTAAATATAGTTTTGCTTGATGCTTCAGCCTGTCTGTTACCTTGAGGGTAATAAATCGAGGAATAGTGCTGAGTGATTTTAAATTGAAGACACAACTCATTTATGTCTTTGTTTTTTAATTGACCCCCATTGTTCATTACAATCGATGAGGGTATGCCATAATGGCAAATGATATAATTCAAGATCAACATGGAAACTTGTTTTCTAGTTGCATTAGACAGTGGGACAACTTCCACACATTTTGTGAAATACTCAGTTGTAGTAATGATGTATTTATGTCCACTTGATTAATTACGGTAAATCTAACCAACTAAATCAAAGGCCCATTGCTGGAATGGCCAATGTGTTATGAAAGGAATTAGCTCCCTAGCTAGAGCATGTATCAGGTTACCATGGATCTGGCATTTCTTGCATGTTTTGAAAAATGGATAGTGTTAGCACCTTGAAAAAATTTCATGGCTCTAGCCCTTTTCTTCTGGTCTCTGCAGTTGTTTTTAGGTCTCTGGCATAAACCCCTAGTTCAAATTTTTGAAAATCTACCCTAAGTCTACCCAGGCCCTGTTTTATTTTTAAGTTACCTTTTCAGGCCACTTAAAAATCCTAATTCACATGTGCTAAATTGTTAACCCTTTGTCACATGATCACGTGAACCTTTTTCATGTTATGCAATCTTGTGACTAAAGGTTTTATGTCAGACCCCTCTGATTTATTTCCCTAGGTCCAGCGTTTTATTTTTTCCTGTGTTTCAGCCTTAATATTTCCTAGGCCTGGTCTTTTGACAACATCTCAATCCGACGGTGGGCGTAAGTTCTCATAGATTGTGTCAGAAGCTTGAGATCTTACGCCGATCATTGATCTTTCCTGATGACATGGCATTTCAAAGAAGTGGGACCTTCTGACAAGTGTGCATGATTGGCAATCTCTCATTGGTCCACCTATTTATGATTTGGCAGTTGTTAGAGGGTCCTAGGTTGCTGTCATGTTAGAGGGTTTTGACATTTGCAGAGGATCAACAGTGGGCATATCTTTGCAAGGGATGTGTTAGATGTATGAGATTATGAGACAACCATTGATTCTTTTGTGTGACATAACCTTTTCTTTCAGCGGGTCCACTGCTACATATACTTAGTTGGCGGACTATGATTGGTCCACATTGTGTGAGCTGGACATGTTGTCAAGTGGGCCCGGTATCTCAATCAAAAGATTCAAGATCAACGGCGGGCGCATGACCTCATGGAATCTTCCAGGCCTTTGAGATCATGCACCATCTGTTTGATCTTCTAGGTAGCATAATGTTCTTAGTGGGGCCATTTGCTAGGTGGTGCAGAGTTGTTCAAATCTTATTGGTCGACGTGGATGATGTGGCAAGGTGGGGTCATTGTTAAAGAGATCAGTAACGGGGACTAAATCTACGGTTGGCATAAGTTCTCATGGGTTGTGTCAGAGCCATGAGATCTTATGCCCGTCGTCCATTTTAAAAGGCTTAGGCGGGTGGGTCCTGTGTCAGAGGTGACTGGGTGGAAGCAATGAATGATGTGATGACAAGTGGCATAAAGCGGGCCCAGGCAGGGGTCTAAAGTCTAGCGGTCCTAATAAAAGAGGTTAGTGGCCCAAAAAATTCTAAATGGGTTCACTCGTTTGCAAGGTAAAATGGTGATGCTCCAAAGTGATTGGCGATTCAGCGAAGGAAGGTTGTGCAATTGCTAAAAAATTTAGCGGTGACTTAAGGCATTTTGCCAGTTCGCTAAATAAGGGACTGAGGTTAAATATTTTCCTTTAGTCGCCAGTTCGTAGAGTTAAAGGTGGGTTAAGGATTTCATTTCATGACCAGGAAAATGCTTTGTCACATGTTCACTAGAAGTAAACCTGAGGGTAGCAGTTGAGTTAAAGTCATAAAGCCTACGAAACATGAGGATCTGACGATCAGGCTATAAAGTTGATCTAAATTCAAATTGTGACCGTTGATATATTGCAGATGCCATGAATTTTACCGTTCCAGTTCAAATTCAAATTTTTGAGGGTTTCTCAGTGATAGAAAGGACTAGAATTTATGGTTTTAGCAGCCAAATTTGATTGGTTTGATGGCGTCAATGGTTGCAGTGTGGTCCAAGTTTCCATGATCGATTGCTACAGGGTGTTTTTTTGTACTATGAGGGATGGTTTTGTGCTACGGGTGGCTGGACAGACTGGTTTTTATGGAAAATTTCTTGGTTATTTGTCCTAATCTCATAGATTTTCATGATTGCAGATCTTTCTGGATCTGTTTCTCCAAGATTGCTTGGTTTCCTTCCCTTGCAATAAATTTTGTTGTAATTTTGGTTGGTGAGGTTGTTGAAACCCTAACCCTAGTCATTTGAAGCTTGATGCATCTTGTTTGGGATTCCAAGATGACTAGGGGGTATATATTGTTGTAGTTTTGACTTTGTAAGGGTTCCACAATTTTGGAGGTCCATTATTCTGGTTCCAAGAAAGGTTTTGTCCTGCAGATTTTCTCCTCTCTGCATATAGGGTGTTCTTCCTTCCTTTGTTGGTTCAGGGAATATAATACATATTGTAATTGATTTGTCTTATGTATGAGGACTCAATATATTCTTGTTCAGCTCTAGAATTGTTACCTATATCAGGCAATAAGGTAGAACAACAATTCTAGCTGACAATGGAAACCTCTCCTAGTTGTGGGTAGACTATGATTAGAGAGGAATCTCTGGATTCTAGGCCGGTTCCTATACAATGTTGGTTATCACTTTCTAAACTTGAAGACTTGTTGGGAAAAGAGAACAGAAAAACTTAAAACTTAGAGATTAGGGTGATGCACCAACGAATAATTCAGATTCTATAAAGAAATATGAGTTCCAGATTTAACTCACACAATGAAAACTCTGATAATTTAATTCACTGCTCAACGTATAGGCTAATACATTTGAATTATTAGGGATAAACCACAAACAACTCAAACACTTAACAAACATACATTTTTCATGCAAGGCTTGATATATCTAATTAATTAGGAAGGAACAGTATATTATTCACTTCCCGAGTATAATCAAAATTCTTGCACTTACTAGAAAAGATGAACAAGAATTGAAGATTTGAACACAAGTAGACAAAATATGAGCTGCAAAACTTGGTTTATTTCCTCCAATATCTAGACAAAATGGATTTCCAAGCTTTTAGGAACTAAAAAGTTCACTATGGGCTCTCTTTCCAATAATTGTGACCCCCAAAATAGTCCATCTACCTTCTTTTTCTAACCTCTAAAACCCTAATCCAGGAATACAAGGCCTCTACAAATTGCCCTAATTTGGCCATAATTTGTGCCAAAAATATAGCCCCCTTAATAAACTTTGGCTTACAATAAGGAATAAAAATCCCTTTTTACAATAAAATGTGCCAAAATTTAAAAAAGAAATTAATATTAAAAGATTATAATATTAATTAACCTTATCTATTTTCTAACCTAATCCCTAACTTAGATAAAAATCTAAGTGTAAGTTATTACATAGTGAGGAGTCAATAAGACTTCTACCCACTTGTCGTTACACACATGAAGGGAGGTACTAGAAAGGTAAGGTGGCAATTTTATTTTTTCGAAGCAACAGCTGGCACTATCATCTGCATTAACTTCTCTGTTGCTTGGTAGACTCCAAATGTGTTTGATGTTTCATCTATTCTTGCATTTATCAATGTTTCAAAGAAAAAATTTAGGGAATGAAAACCCTTGTTTGCTGGAGATATGTGTCTTCGAAAGATGTTGGAAACAGGGTATTTGCTAGATAAGTGCTGAAACTTGGCATTTTTTATATGATTCTCAACCTTCTGATGGAGGGAGTCTCTATTTACTATGGCTTACACTTTTGAGACTGGAAGCTTAGCATATAAATAGGAACCGTAAGTCTTCTTACTCGAACTCTCTATTATCATTTTTTAGCCATGAAAGCTCATAAATCTGTAAGTTCATTCATTGAACTCTTTGTTAATGACTTCTTTGCAAGTTTATATGCTCAATATATGATCTCATACCCTTATTCTACTAAATAGTTTCTACTTGTTTGCAAAACAAACCCAAAGTTCTGAACTCGAACTTGCACTTATGGGTTTTGAAATTTGAATACACTGTTGTTTCTTTCACTCTTTGCATGAATGATGGGATTTCAAACTTGTTGTTATCATTTCTTTCTTTGCACAAGTGATGAAAAGATGCACTTATTATTTAGAAAAGATACTTCACCGTTTAAGAGTTTGAACTCGTTGTTCATTATTCCTTGCATAAATGAATGAGCTTGTAATCTGGAAAAGAACTCACATTTGTTGTCTATTTTTTCTTGAATAATGAAGAATGAGTTATGAACTATATTCTTTAACGTGCTCTTTATGCCGATATCTCTCTGTTTAAATTTCTTTTGGAAAAAATGAGTCAAAATTTTCTCTATGCTGATTTGATGCACTACCAGTCATTTATTTACAAAAGGGTATTCACGGTTCCTTCAAGAATGAGATTGAGATCATTTTGCTCAGTTTACTATTTGCTTTCAATGAAAATGTGCATTACTTTTTTGAAGTCGAGCACTCTGTCTATTTTTCAACAATGAGTTTAACTATTTGAAATGAACTTTCGAACTTAATCATGGTTCAAACTTGCAAAAGTGATTCAAAAATATACAAATATTATGTTCTCTGTACTTGTAACCAACATATGCTTTATTGTTCAAAATGTGCACTATTGTTTGAACTTGAACCCTTAGTTCAATTCTTAGCAAATGGGTTGTTATAACAAAGAGTGAACAGCAAGTTCATCTTTATTATGTCTTAATATATTATCACAGTGCTACAACTGACTCCTTTTACATAGTTCATTCTTTGAAGTGCAATCACGGTTTGAAAACCAAGCACTTGTATATATTAAACTTAAAATGGAGAACCTTGTTACCATTTTCCCTTTGCTAAAAAGAACAACTTGTAATGAATTTACTGTTCGAGATCTAGCATTCCAACTTCAGCATAAGTTGAATTGAAATATAAAAAGCTCCATATAAGCATAAACTTCAAGTAATGACAGCTATTAACACATTTGATTTCTCTGTACGAATACACCATTGAACTCTCTATTGCTGAAAAAATATATCACCATCAATACCATGCCTGTTTGGTTATAACCACAAGATTTCACTGTATATCATTTTGAACTTGAGTTCAAATTTTAAAAGTTGATCTACATTCCAGCATATAAGTCTGACAAATATCTTTGCAAGAAATTCTGAATATGAACTTAGCCCATTTTCTGACAAGATTTGTAAGATGTGATCAATTCAGTTCATACAGCATTTTTTATAGTTCCTGTAGCTCTGTTTACCATATACATCTCCTTTTGATGCTAAATTTTCAATTTTGATATGTGGAGTACAACAAGATATAAATGTTTCTTATTTGTTAATGAAGTTTGAGCACAGGCTCATGACACTCAAAAATGACAGGATGCTAATGACTGAGGTTCGAACACGAGTTCATGACACCTAGTCATAACAAACTATAAACACTTAAATCATGATGTTATCTTGAAGCACTGTAAAAATTTGGCATTTAATCATTCAGAGGTTGAAAAATGTACTTTGGAAATCATGTAATCAACATCTGTCTTGCATTATGAAGCAATTGGTTCTTTGAAAATCAGCAATTTGGTACTTCCTGTAGCAACTTTCATGGGAAACCAGCTTGCACTGCATCTTGAAAATGACTGAAAATGTAAACCAATCAACTATTATCTACAAAATAGTTGTTAATCTTTCAAATAGCATCACTATGAAATACATATTTTGAAAAAGGTTTCTCAATTAAGAAACAAACTAAGTCCCTTTCATTCAGATATCCGGTTAATCAAAAGAAAACATACACCACAATAGTCATTAGAAGCGAAAGGTTTCATGTTTCAAAACATGTCCCTTTAACACTACCTTATAGTGAGTGTTAGTTTACATTTTCTTGTTACATTTATCATTCCAGATTGATATGCAGATATGTAAAGTTAGATTTTTGATGTATGCTATTTGTTTCCCTTGCATTGCTTAGATCTGACAAGATCTAACCATTTCTTTTTCTTTCTTGCAGATGCAGGCTCTAAGGACCTAAAAGTAGATGAAGACTCGAGAGTGACCTAAATGCGAGGACCTGACAAAACAACCAGCAGACTCAAAGATAACACAAGGCAATGCATGGGACCCCTATTCCATACTTCAGTTTTCTACTTTATTCTGCAATGTACTCTGTTTATTGAAACATGAAATATGAAATAAAAGGACATTTGTACTACATTATTTATGAATGCACAATGTAATGATCATTGATGGATTTTTGAAATATGTAATAGTTGATCAATACTTATAGTACATTAATGACATTTGGAAATGAATGTAATAAGGACATGCAAATTAACAAAACCTATAAGGCAGTGTTAACTAGACGACTAAAACATGCAATCTTTCTCTACTAGTTGTCTATTGTGTTGTGTGTTTTCATTTTGAGTAAAAATTCTTATTGTTACCAAACTATCTCCATTTAAATTCTAAATTCATTAATCATACATCAAGGGTGTTTGATTTTTCTGTTTGCATTTCCTATGTGTTTGCAAGTGGAGTTGTCTTCGTAGAGATAACTGGTTTAGGATTAGTTTTCATGTATGTATGAGCTAAGGTGTCAAAGATATGTCATGCTTATCTTCCAGTGGATGCTGGTTAATGCATTATCTATTTATAGGTCTCTTCTAAGGGGAGGGTTAAAAGCCTTTGGATGGGTAATAACATACTTGGATACACAGGTGGGTTGTTGAAGTGAGGTTTGGTCATGGTGTGTGATTAATGTTAGGCATCAACACATTGAATTTATTGCTTTCTTGTTTCATAGCTGTCTATTGCAATAGGGTATTTGACTCTATGGCCCTTTGGATAAGGCACTGGTCTATGAGAGACTTAGGGTATCTCAAGAAACCTTTCAAACCTATCTTTAAATCATTTACATTTAGTTCCACCCTTTCCCTTTCATGTTGTTAGTATAGGTCTCTAGTTTTCATACCCATTCTATGCAAAAAGGGCTATTACATGAGATTTGTGATTCTATTGGGGTACAGGATACCTACAAGGGTTTGAGAACCATTCCACAGTCAGTTACCTGCAGGCGTGTAGTGTGATTCAAGTTGTATGTGTGTGCAGAAGAGGTATACCCACCTAAGTGATGTGGAGCTCAAAGTGTAGAAGGATCTCTCTTTGATCCTTGTCAGTTGGCCTTTTTCCTTGTCAGATTTGGAGTGTTGAGTGAATGTGACACTAGCCCAGTCAATCCTAATGTCAATCTGACCTTTGGGCAAAAAGAACACCAACAAGATGGTGACTCTACTGGGGAAGAAGTAAAAGACAGAAAGCTTTCCTGCTTGGCTGAATCATCCCAGAGTCTTGGTTAAAGGTCATAGAGTCAAATAAACAAAAAGGCATTTGCTACATCTTCTCACTACGTGTTGAGTGGCGACTCTGAATTCTCTGTTTGATCAGTGTAGTTCTTGATAAACAATGAGGCCTGGTGAAGTTCTTGGTTGATTGGAAGATGCAAAAGGTACAAAATTTTCCTCTTCAAGGAGGTGGCAACTCTACAAAGAAAAGAACCTGATGGAGTTTCAAGATGAGCTCTAGATCTACCCTGCCTTCCAGTCAACAAATTCTGCTGCAGAACTTCTAGGTATCATACTGTCATGTTTGGAAATGTCTCCTTATTAAGTGATCAAGCACTAAGAAAAGGATAAGGTGTGAGTAGAGGTTTGCATACTTCAAGTTTTCAGTTGCATCTCTGTAAAATTGTATGGAAGTATTGCATTAAGTCTGATGGGAAGGCTTGATGAGGAGCTTGCATTCCTTGAGCAAGGCATCCTTAGGGATTGCATGTCATTGATGAGATTGAAAATAGGATGCAGAAAGGATCTATCCATATCTCTTTTCCATGACATATTTTGGGATATATATAATGAGCTTCCTGATGATGTTGAGTTTTCAGAATCTGAGTTCATTGGTTTATTCTTGGATCTTTGTTTTCATGAGTCAACCAGTTGGTCAAACACATTGTGAGAAGAGTATTATATATGTATCAGAGATTAGATACTTAGTGATGACAGCCTTGGGCTTGATGATGCACTTGGGGTTATGTCCCTAAGTGCTGATAATTGGAGTGATGAAGACAGTGAGGTTGTGGTGTCTTCATATGATTCAGATGCAACATGGGAAGAAGAAAGTGATGATGGAAGTGAACATTCTTTGGACAGTGAAGATGTTGAGGGTGATTCATCCTCAAGGTATGAAGACAAAGAAATAATAATTCATTATGATATCAATGAGGTAGAACATGAAGATTTGAACAAAGTGTTATCTCATGGGTCTCTTTTGGATAACAAGGGCATAATCATGGATACTACATGCTTGGTAGGTGATGATGACTGT
Source organism: Chamaecyparis obtusa (assembly GCA_027943335.1). Lineage (NCBI taxonomy): Eukaryota > Viridiplantae > Streptophyta > Pinopsida > Cupressales > Cupressaceae > Chamaecyparis > Chamaecyparis obtusa. The sequence continues at coordinate 15,490 of BSBK01003092.1, read as the reverse complement.
GAATCTTCATGTTTTTCTGACTTTTCTTCATATGTTGTAAGTCTCTATGAGGTTGAAATGGGTAGTGAACTTAAAGTGTTCCTTAATGCTTTATATAATGAAGAGTTTGATGATTATCAGCCCATTTTTTGTCATGATGTTCAACAAGGTGTATTTCATGAAGTTGTCAATCCTTTGTTTGAGGGACATGTGGAGATTTCAGATTCATTTGAATTAGGATGTTCTTCTTTTTCCATCTATGATAAAGTTTTAAGTGATGATGTTGCATCCTGTTCATTAGAAGGTTGTGGAATAGTTGCATAATTTGGTAATAATCACATTTGTGAACATGAGTTTGACTATTCATCTGAGTTCCAGCTGGTTGCACCTATGGAAATGCAAGGTCAGGGTATAAATGAAGCCTTTCAGCAAGTAGAGTATGAGTTTTTTGTGTTTCCAATTGATAGCATACATGAATCAGTAGAAAAGAATAGGTTTTTATCTGATGGTAATGTTCATAGGTATGATGAATCTTTTCTTCATAGTAAGAAAAATGAAGGGAGTGCTAAAAAATTTTACATGCACTATGAAGATAGTTACTTTGTTCTGCTTGACAGGCTGGTTGGAAATATTGACATGCCTGGTGAAATAACTGAAAATAAAATATCTGGTGTGCCTCATGAAGGAAGAAATGAAAACCAAATTTTTGATAGAGGAAAAGACTAACTCAAGTGGGATGCTGAAGGTTTTTTGTAAAAATGTACACTCTATATAGTTTTTTCCTTCCAGTTGTGTATTTCCCTTCCTATTTCTCTGGTTTGGTTGCTAGTTTTTGGGGTCTCTGTGCCATTTTTCAGTGGGATGGTCTACTTTAACCAATGATTCTAGGTCCTTGATGTGCCTGCAAGAGCCACACATCCCCAGACAGAGCCACTCTTAGCACCTTGAAAAAATTTCATGGCTCTAGCCCTTTTCTTCCGATCTCTGTAGTTGTTTTTAGGTCTCTGGCATAAACCCCTAGTTCAAATTTTTGAAAATCTAGCCATTGGTGGAAATATACCCTAAGTCTACCCAGGCCCTATTCTATTTTTAAGTTACCTTTTTAGGCCACTTAAAAATCCTAATTCGCATGTGCTAAGTTGTTAACCCTTTGTCGCATGATCGCATGAACCTTTTTCATGTTATTCGATCTTGCGACTAAAGGTTTTATGTCGGACCCCTCTGATTTATTTCCCTAGGTCTAGCATTTTATTTTTTCCTATATTTTAGCCTTAATATTTCCTGGGCCCGGTCTTCTGACAACATCTCAATCTGACGGTGGGCGTAAGTTCTCATAGACTATGTCAGAAGCTTGAGATCTTACGCCGGTCATTGATCTTTCCTGATGACATGATGTTTCAAAGAAGTGGGACCTTCTGACAAATGTGCATGATTGGTAGTCTCTCATTGGTCCACCTATTTGTGATTTGGTAGTTGTCAGTGGGTCCTGGGTTGTCGATGTGTTAAAGGGTTCTAACATTTACAAAGGATCGACGGTGGGTGTATCTTCGCAAGGGATGTGTCAAATGTATGAGATTATGAGACAACCATTGATTCTTTTGTGTGACATAACCTTTTCTTTCAGTGGGTCCACTGCTACATATACTTAGTTGGTGAACTGTGATTGGTCAACATTGTGTGAGCTGGACGTGTTGTCAGGTGAGCTCAGTATCTCAATTAGAAGATTCAAGATCAACGGCGAGCACATGACCTCATGGAATCTTCCAGGACTTTGAGATCATGCACCGTCCGTTCAATCTTCCAGGCAGCATAATGTTCTCAATGGGGCCATTTTCCAGGTGGTGCAGAGTTGTTCAAATCTTATTGGTCAACATGGATGATGCAGCAAGGTGGGGTCATTGTCAGAGAGATCAGTAATGGGGACTAAATCTATAGTTGGTGTAAGTTCTCATGGGTTGTGTCAAAGCCATGAGATCTTACACCCCTCATCCATTTTCAAAGGCTTAGGCGGGTGGGTCCTGTGTCAGAGGTGACTGGGTGGAAGCAATGAATGATGTGATGACAAGTGGCATAAAGCAGGCCCAGGTGGGGGTCTAAAGTCTAGCGGTCCTAATAAAAGAGGTTAGCGGCTGGACAAATTCTAAATGGGTTCACTCAATCACAAGGTAAAATGGCGGTGCTCCAAAGTGATTGGTGATTCAACAAAGGAGCGTCGCGCAATCGCTAAAAATTTTAGCGGTGACTTAAGGTATTCTACGAACTGGTAAAAAGACCTTCGATCGCCATTTTGCTAAATAAGGGACCGAGGTTAAATATTTTCCTTTAGTTGCCAGTTCGCGGAGTTAAAGGTGGGTTAAGGATTTCATTTCATGAACAGGAAAATGCTTTGTCGCATGTTTGCTAGAAGTAAACCCAAGGGTAGTAGTTGAGTTAAAGTCATAAAGCCTGCGAAACATGAGGATCTGACGGTCAAGTTATAAAGTTGATGTAAATTCAAATTGTGACCGTCGATATATTATAGACGCCATGAATGTTACCATTGCAGTTCAAATTCAAATTTTTGAGGGTTTCTTAGCGACAGAAAGGACTAGAATTTATGGTTTTAGTGACCAGATTTGATTGGTTTGATGGCATCGATGGTTGCAATGTGGTCTAGGTTGCCATGATCAATTGTTGCAAGGTGTTTTTTTGTACTATGAGGGATGGTTTTGTGCTACAAGTGGCCAAAAAAACTAGTTTTTATGGCAAATTTCTTGGTTCTTTGTCCTGATCTCATAGATTTTCATGATTGCAGATCTTTCTGGATCTGTTTCTCCAAGATTGCTTGGTTTCCTGCCCTTGTAATAAATTTTATTGTAATTTTGGTTGGTGAGGTTGTTGAAACCCTAACCCTAGTCATCCGAAGCTTGATGCATCTTGTTTGGGATTCCAAGATGACTAGGGGGTATATATTGCTATAGTTTTGACTTTGTAAGGGTTCCACAATTTTGGAGGTCCATTATTCTGGTTCCAAGAAAGGTTTTGTCCTGCAGATTTTCTCCTTCTCTCTGCATATAGGGTGTTCTTCCTTCCTTTGTTGGTTCAGGGAATATAATACATATTGTAATTGATTTGTCTTGTGTATGAGGACTCAATATATTCTTACTATTACCAAACTATCTCCATTTGAATTCTAAATTCATTAATCATACATCAAGGGTGTTTGATTTTTTTGTTTGCATTTCCTATGTGTTTGCAAGTGGAGTTGTCTTCATAGAGATAACTGATTTAGGATTAGTTTTCATTTATGTATGAGCTGAGGTGTCAAAGATATGTCATTCTTGTCTTCTAGTGGATGTTGGTTAATGTATTATCTATTTATAGGTCTCTTCTAAGGGGAGGGTTAAAAGCCTTTGGATGGGTAATAACATACTTGGATACACAGGTGGGTTATTGAAGTGAGGTTTGGTCATGGTGTGTGATTGATGTTAGGCATCAACACATTGAATTTATTGCTTTCTTGTTTCATAGTTGTCTATTGCAATAGGGTATTTGACTCTATGGCCCTTTGGATAAGGCACTGGTCTATGAGAGACTTAGGGTATCTCAAGAAACCTTTCAAACCCATCTTTAAATCATTTACATTCAGTTCCACCCTTTCCCTTTCATGTTGTTAGTATAGGTCTCTGGTTTTCATACCCATTCTATGCAAAAAGGGCTATTTCATGAGATTTGTGATTCTATTAGGGTACAGGATACCTACAAGGGTTTGATAACCATTCCACAGTCAGTTACCTACAGGCGTGTAGTGTGATTCAAGTTGTATGTGTGTGCAGAAGAGGTATACCCACCTGAGTGATGTGGAGCTCAAAGTGCAGAAGGATCTCTCTTTGATCCTTGTTAGTTGGCCTTTTTCCTTGTCATATTTGGAGTGTTGAGTGAATGTGACACTAGCCTAGTCAATCCTAATGTCAATCTGACCTTTGGGGAAAAAGAACACCAACAAAGAGCATCTTTTTCCATTGTGGGCCAATAATATCTAACCCTTAAAAGTTTCTTGGCTAATCAAAAACCATTTGAGTGTGATCCACACACACCTTCATGAACTTCCTTTAATGCATGATTAGAATATTCATGTTCTAGACACCTAAGAAGCATACCATCTATACCATGTCTAAACAAGTCATTAGCGATGATTATATAATATGATTTCACTCTTATGAGGGATCTCGTTTCATTTCTGGAATAGCCTTCAGGGATTGTTTGGTCTTTAAGATATGAATAGATATGGGCATATTGAGATAACACTTGGGTTTTAAGGGCACAAATAATTTGGGATTTGAGTGAGTCATAGGCAGGAAATGGGATTTCTTCCACTAGGAAGTCATAGAGAAATTGATGTTCTTCAAGTTGTAACATGGATCCTAAAGTAGCCATCGCATCAACTGCTCAATTTTCTGATCTTGGAATTTGTTGAAATGTGATGAAGACAAAGTATTTCTTCAAGTCATCCACCATTCTTTTGTAAGGCATGAGCTTATCAACTTTTGTCTGATAGTCACCATTCACCTGATTGATAATGAGTTGTGAATCTCCATAGATATGTAATTCAACAATTTTCCATTCTATTACATATTTAAGTCCATTCACAAGAGCTTCATACTCTGTTGTGTTGTTGGTACATGGAAAGATAATCTTATATGCTTTTGGAATCTTGTATCCTTGTGGTGTAATGAATAAGCATCTAGCTCTTGATCCTTGTTGTGTGAAGGAGCCATCAAAATACATCTTCCAGGGATGATCTATTAAGTGCATAATAGATTCATCTGGAAACTCCACATGTAATGGCTTGTCATTTTTTAATGGTGTTTCTACAATTTGATCAGGAATCACTTGTCCTTTAATGGCTTTTCTGCCAAACATATTCAATGTCAAATTCACTTAGAATTAGGACCCACTTTTCTAGTCTTCCTCTCAGTATTTCTTTACTCAACAAGTATTTGAGTGGATCAATCTTAGCCACTAGCTTCACCTTGTGTGCCAACATGTAATGCCTAATATTTTGGGATGCAAACACCACTTCTAAGCATGCTTTCTCAATCATTGAATAGTTCAACTCATATGTGACCAAAGTTCTGTGAATATAGTATATAGCTCTTTCTTTCTTAGTCCCATCTTCTTGTGCAAGAAATACTCCTAATGATGTGTCCTTAGCTGATATGTAGAGAAATAGAGTTTTTCCATAAATTGGTGCCATTAGGTTTGGAGGATTCATCAAATATTTCTTGACTTGGGCAAAATTTTCTTCACATTGCTCATCCCAAGTGAATGTAGTTCCTTTATGCATCAACTTTGTGAAAGGTTGTGCCTTATCTGCCAATTGAGATATAAATATTCTTATGGATTGTAGCTTTCCTTGTAGCATCCTCATTTGACTAATGTTTCTAGGTGGTTGCATTTCAAGAATAGCTTTCTAGATGACACACCAAATGTGCACTTCTTAGGATTGAGTCTTAATTGAAACTGTTCCATTCTATCAAATATTTTCCTTAGGTCTTCTATATGTGTAGTCCTTATCTTTGATTTTTCCAATGTGTCATCTACGTAGTCTTCTATGTTTCGATGCATCATGTCATGGAATATTATGGTTATTTCTCTTTGATAAGTTGCACCTACATTTTTTAGACCAAATGGCATCACATTCCAGCAGTATGTTCCCCATGCGCATGTGAATGTGGTCTTTTATTGATCTTCAAGAGCAATTTTGATTTGATTATATCCATAAAATTCATCCATTAATGAGTACATCTCATAGCCTGTCGTCAAGTCTACAATCATGTCTATGTTGGGAAGTGGAAAGTCATCTTTTGGACAAGCCTTGTTTAAATCCCTAAAGTCTATGCAAACTCTTATGAATTTTTCTTCCTTAGAAACATGAACTATGTTTGAAATCCATTCTACATAATCAATAGCCCTAATGAATCCAACTTTCAATAGTTTTTCCAATTCTTCCTTGACTAGCAATGCCATATGTGGATTTATTTTTTTGAGTTTTTGTTTCACTGGTTTCACATCAGGTGAAATGGACAAGTGATGCATGATTAAATCTGTGTCTAATCTAGGAATATATAAATAAGACCAAACAAAATTGATCTTCTTTTCTTTGAAGAAATTGGTGAACTGGAGTTTTTCATCTTCTGTTAATGACTAAGAAATGTGTACTATTTGATGAGATTTTGTTGTTCCCAAATTAATGGGTTATGTAGGTTCAATTAGAACTGAGGATATTTCTTGAAAGTGATCTGGGAGGATATCAATAATCTCATCCTTTGACACCTTTAGGAGGTTTTCACCATCAGCTACGTCTTTTTCTTTTTCTCTTTTAGGATCTGATACTGCTACTAGGTGGTTTTCACCATCAGATCTCTTGTTCTTTTTGTTTTTCATTTTGAGACTAAGAAACTTGATATCCTCCTTAGTCATAGTTTCGCTCTTTACATTGGTGGAAGAAAGGAAGGGTTCACAATCAATTAAATAATAGGCTATGGAATAGTCATTATCAAAAGATAATAGGCTTGTGGATATAGGCTCATTTCAATCTATCAGTTCAAGATGTAATAAGGACAAAGATTCAGTAGGTTCAAGAGATATCACCATGTTATTATCAAAGACATTAACTTAAAAGATGTTTTCTATTAAGTTTTCTTCTAAATAATAAGTGTTAGGATTATTAGAGTCATGTCCATTATTATTAGAGTTCATGATAGTGTTATGAAAATCTAACTCTAGTGATCTAGCATTAGAACTCTCTCCTTCTTCAATCAAGACTCTAGGAGAAAAATTGTGTATCACGTCCACCTCTATGTCCATAGTAGCATCAGAAAGAGCATCCCATTAATATTCATGTGAGTCTACTTGACTATAATCTGAAACCCCCAAGAAGTGGGCAATAGTCATAGGCACTCCATCTTCTTCATTAGCATAGTTTTCTTCTTCTTGCAATGTTTCTTTTTCAGTTATCATCTCTGGTTCTTCATCAAAGTGAGGTTTGTCAAAAATAGGAATCTCTTGTTCATGTTCTTCTTCAAGTTCTTCTGCTTTTTATTCTTTCGGTTCTTGTTCAAGATTGGTACCAATTTATGATAATGGATCTCCTTGTAAGAGCATAAACCTTTCATAGGAATTAGGTTGTCCTTCTACATCTTCTTCATCATCTGAGTCCCCTGATCTATCAAATACAAGACCACTTTCTACTATAGGATGAGATGTTTCTTCTTTGTAGCCTAATCCAGTCTTGTCTTTAGGATTTCTAAAATCCATATGTCGAGGTTCCACAAGTCCTTGTTTGTTTTGTCCCAAGGGTCCTTTTCCTTTGTAACCCATTTGTCTCATGATCCCATATCCCTTTCCATATTTATTTGTAGCTATCTCAACATGTTTAATATTTCCTTCTTCTTCATTTTCTTTATAAATCCACTGTAAGACTTCTTTTTCTTTGTTTTCTTCTTCAAGGGATACTTTTTCTTTAACCATTACAGTTCCTTCATGTATTGTTAGAGCACTACCATTAGATTGTGTAAATATTGATGAAGGTCTTCCTTGTGTTCTAGGAGATATGGGAAGATCCATTAGGGATATTGTAGGATCTATCTTGTATTCTCCCATACTTGTCTCTTGAATGTTGATCTTTTTATCAAAGCTTCTCAAAACCATTTCTTTGGATGTCTCTGCCTTATTAGAGCTTTCCTCATTGTGAGGAACCATGCTTTCTGTTTGTTTGAGATTTTTACAAGGATATTTTGTATATGATGGAATAGTTACCTCAACTCCATTATGAGGAAATTTTAGGCATTGATGGTAAGTAGAAGGCACAACTTGCATTGAGTGTATCCACGGCCTTCCAAGAATAATGTTGTATGTGAGTGGTAAATCAAGAACTTGACATAGGACATCTTACTCTACTGGTCCCACTCTGATAGGTAAAACAACTAATCCTTTGGAGGATCTTTCTTCTTCATCATAAGCATTGATTGTTATCTTTCTTCTAGGATAAATTGCATGTTCTGAGAATCCCAATTGTTTTACAAAGTTATACATGCAAATGTTCAAACCAGTGCCTCCATCTATCAAGACACACTTGACTCAGTGTTTATGAATAAGGACTTCTAAATGCAGAGGTTGGTTGTGTGGTTGGTTCAATGATTTGTCATCCTCTTCAGAAAAAGATAGGTAATGTGGGGAATTCAAGTGACCAACCATAGCTTGGAATCTATCCACATCTAGATTTTTTGGTACATTAGTGCTAAGTAGGGATTGATCAAGAACTTCCCTATGACTAGGAGATATTTTCAACAACTCTAGAATAGATATTTGAGTAGGTGTTGTTTGCAACTGATCCACAAGATTAAACTTTGGAGGTAATGCCATTTTTTTAGACATTGTTTTTGTTGTTGTTGTTGTTGTTGTTGTAGCTGGTGTGTTAGATGTTGAAGCTCCTTTGAGAGTGAGCTTAGCTTGATTTCTTGTTATAGAATTAGAAGACTCAGTTTTTCTTTGGACTCCTCTTAGAGTGATTACATTGATGGAAGGTTTGCATGGTTCCACCATATGGATTACATTATCATCATCATTGTATGTATAGTTAATCTTGTTACTCTTAAAGATTCTCCTTTTTCATAGCTAGGTAATGGAATTTGAAATTCCTTATTGTCATTGTTTGTATGATGTCTATCTACCTTGACTTTACCTTCTTCAATTAGGTCTTGAATAACATGTCTTAACTTCATACAGTTGTTGGTCTTGTGTCCTTTATTGCAATGAAAATCGCAGTAATCATTATCGTTCCACCACCTTGGTTTTACTTATGGTTCCCAACATTTGGAAAAAGGATGTGTAAAGATTTTATTGTCTAATAGTGACTTCAAGATTACTTCCAATGTATCTCCTAATGGTGTAAATAGTCTCTTAGGTCTTGCTACCCAAGGCTCTGTTCGAGTAGGAGGTTTATTGAAATTCTTGTTAGCCATTGGTGTCACTGTAGAATTTGAATTCTTGTTATCTTGAAGACTCATTGTGAGATTGAAGACATCTGATTTAGGTTTTGTATTAGGAGTATCAACCACTCCATTGTTGATGACATTCTTGTTCTTGTTTCCGTATTTGTACTTATCTTTGGTGGGATAGTACTTGTCTTTGTTTTCTTTGTTGATAGTGATTTCACCTTTCTTGATCAAGACCTCTTCAATCTTGATGGCACTATCTATCATCTTATCAAAACTTGGTGGACCTTGTAATTGTATAGGAAAATTCATTTCTAGTACCAAGTTGTTAATGAAGATGTCCATTTTTTCATTTTTAGGTATCTGTCGAGCATATCGTGCAAAGATTTTTCGTCCATCATTGTAGGAAATTCAAGAATGATTCTCCTATTTTTTGTTTAGTATTGCATAGATCCAACATTGTCACTATGTGTTGGATGTTATAGGAATATTGTTGTATGAACTTTTGCACTAGTTCATCAAATGTCTTAATTCTTATAGGTAATTTCAAGAACCAATCCATAGCTTGTCCATCTAAGCTTTGTGGAAATAATCTCATGAGATATGTTTGTTCATGCATGAATTCCATACTGGTTGTGCAAAACTCCCTCACATGATCTTGAGGGTCAGAATTTCCAGTATATTTGTCATATTTAGGAATTGTGACATTCTTAGGAAATGGAATCATCTTTAGTCTGTTGTCAAAAGGGAAAGGACAAATGTGCTCCAAGGAATATTGCTTTGTTGGTTTGTCCTTCTCTTTCTTGAGTTATTTGATTTCATTTTGCATAGCAAGTAGTTGTCTTGTCAAAATAGACATAGGACTAAGTTCTTCTTTTTGCTTAAGTTAGTTTACATCATAGTCCTTTGGTAGTTTCACTCCTTGAGAGGTGAGTTATAGGAAGTATTTCTCCTTGTTTTCTTCCAAAGTTCTCTCAAGGATTTTATTGAATCATTTTCTTCTTATATCTCTTTGGTATTCTTGTTCGGCAGGATCTTCATCATCTGAATCGTAATGGGCTTCTTGTTATTGAGCCTCTTCTTGATTGTTTTGGTTATCTTGTTCATATTGTCTTTCATCCCAATGGAATTCTTCTTGATTATTCATGTTTGTCACTTCAAGTGTTACTGTATATGTAGTGCTTGGTGTTGTTCCAAATAAAGGATTAAGTCTTGAAGTTTCTCCTTTTTCAAATGTGAGCAATGGTACTTCATTCGAGAATAGGTTATTTTCAAAATGGTAAGATTTGTGTCATGTGTTAACCATGAAAACTCGATTAAGGAATCAATGAGTGTCTTGTATTTAAGTGGGTCTGAATGTTTGCAATGTCTGATTGTGAGTCCAAAGGATGCAATAGTAGGTTTGAAAATATCTTTATGGATCCAACGTCAAAGGGTGTCAAAGTGCCCTAATAGTGAGTTGGGAACCAAGAATGTAAGTGTGTCTGATAATGTGAAAGTTCCAGTGTCAAAGGGTGTCAAAGTGTCCTGATAGTGAGTTAGGAACTCGATTGTACCTGATAGGGTAGAACTGACTCCATAATTTGGACAATGCAGATTGGACTATGCAAGGTGACAAGACTTTCTAAAAATAGTTCTTTCAGGTTAATAGATGGATTTGTTTCGATAGCAAAATCTTACTATTGGCTGAAATGAGTATCTCAAAATGCAAAATTTTTGGTTTTGATAGGTACAAAAATGCTCTCTATCCTAGATGTGATCCTTTACAAGTGACTGACAAATTTTGGTCCCTAGATGCAACCCACGAAATATGGGATGCGACACAGGATATGTAGTAGTCACCAGATGCGACACAGGAAATTTTGTGTTTACCATATGCGACTTGGGAAATATAGGTTGTGACATAGTATATGAGATGTGATATAGGATTACCAAATGTGATTCAATGATGTCTGTCAATTGTCAATTTCAGTGATTTTTGTGAAAATGGGTCATCTATGTTAGATTCCAGTGACTTGTAGGTGTTTGTAAATGCTCTGTGTTTGTTCATTTAGGGGGAATTATCTAAATTTTTACTTAGAACACATCAAGAAATCATTTTAAGCAGATGCACCTAACCTACCTTATGCTAGGTAGAGATTGAAACCACTTGTTCACTGACTTAGGAACACACTCAAAGACTCCTCAGAATATGGTAGTCCAATAACAAGCAATGGATATTAGAGGCCATATTAGTTGAGTGCTAATGTCAATGAGGGCTCGATATGGTGAATGTCTTGGGGCAATTACTATTTACCTCGCACAAGTGATAACAACCTTTCAGAGGTGAACCAGGTGGCATCTAATATAAGGTTTTTAATAAAGGCTTCCATTCCTAAGCACCCCCCATAGTCCTGCAAGTAGGATTTAGGCCTATAGCCCTATGAGTACTCAAGATTGTGTAGTCTTGCAAGCAAGATTTAAGTGGCTCCACTCTACACAAATCTCAAGAATATCCTTGGAAGAAGATATTCAAGATTCCAAGGCCAAAGTAAATTGTGTCTTCTGAGGCTTTCACCTCAAGGAAGCATCAAATTTTATAGTGGGGTGGAAGAGTCAGCTTAAGACTTGTCCCCACTTGGGTCATTCCTGGGAGCTTTTTTTTATCAACCAGAAGGCCCTCTAAAGGTATGCAATAAAGAAATTAGATAAGTGATAATGAGGTCTAGATTTCTGATTCTCCATCAAGGAGAAGAGAATAATCTCCTAACTTACATCAAAAATCCAAAACACATCATGCAATCTTTAACATCATTTCCCAATTCAATTAAAATGCAATTCAACTTCAAAATGCAATTCAACTTTTGAGTTTCTAATTTTCCTCAAGGGAAAAGAGCATAATCCTCTAATTGATTTGCAAGATGAATTTAAATTGCATTAAATTCCTAAACATCAAGCATGAAGTTTTTGTTTTTTCTCCAAGGCAACCTACAAACAACCATTAGTAGTTTGGAATATTTCTGTCTCTGTCATTCGTCCTCCAAACCACAGTTAGGCTGCTTAAAATCATAGAAAACAACAAATCAAATCATTAGGGGTCACAAAATCCAAAATTCAAGAAAATATCTCTAAATGTGATCCTGAATTTAACTAGATGTGATCCCCTTTCCCACATGTAATCTATTTCCCAGATACGATCCATTTCCCATATGCCATCCTAAATTCAAACAGATGTGATACCTGACTGGATGCGATCCAAGAAATCCTAGATGTGATCCAGGAAATGCGGGGGTGCGATTATTATTCCCAGATGCGATCCAATTTCCTAAATGTGATCCCTGATAGAAACAAACATGGCAAAAATCAATGAAAAATGATAGAAATCCAAGGCTTGGGCCCCACGGTGGGTGCCAGAAATGTGTGTGTGAATTATTGACATGCAAACCTACAACACAACACTTCAATAGGAAATTATATCAATTGTTAGCACATCTAAATCAATCAATCAAAATAACAATTGAGAGCTTCCTATTGCTCTCTAACTATTACAAGTATGATAAGGATTGTAAATTTGCCCCTCAGATTTAATCCTAAACAGTGACAATGTAATACTAGGATGAGAGATTCAAGATTACTATGCAAAGATGAAACTAAAATGACAAGATTCATCCAAATTAGTCATAAAAGCCATTGAGATTCATTTACTATTAACCAAATTGAAATGTTTTTCTAATTATCTATGAGCATATGGAAATAACAGCATGCATGTAAAATTCAAATTAACTCTATTATCAAAATCAAAACCATTAGGATTAGGAGAGAAATGAAGATTTGAAAATTCTCTTTTATAGAATCTTGAGATTTTGAACAGTCGAGATGCATCCATGATGAGTGATTGAGATGCTTCCAAGCTTGATCCATGTGATTATCTCTCATTGGTTGGAGATGTGTTTGTTGTCCCCTTTGAGGTGACATGTCATTTTAGAGGTTTTAGTTCATTTATTTTAATTAATTACTCTAGCCATGAATTTAATGGGATTGATTTAATTAATTAGGCATAGAGTTAATTAAATTAATTTTGCTTAATGCTTTCATGATAAATGCTTGAATTAGGATATTTAATTGATTTTATTGAATTTAATGAATTATGTCAATAATCAAGGATCAAATCAACATAATTAGGGTTTTATCCCGAATTAGGGCAAATAGGGCCTTAGGTTCTATTAGCCCAATTTTAAGTGATTACACCGGTCCTAAGTGGTTTTTCCCTTAGTAGGGTTTCCACTTTAAATATTTGTGTTATGTTTATTTGTTGTGATTGGATTACTATCATACTTTATATATTTCATATTTGATTAATCAGTAAACACAATTTGGAAATTACTAGTATCGATAAATGAACAGAAAGATTGTTGTTAACATCTTACCGAGTTGTTTGTTTTATTGAAGTTTGAAAAAGTACCTTTGAGAGTTTTGGGACTATAGGATAACTAATTTAACTGATTCACCACCCCTCTTAGTTATCTAACATGAGGTAGATGAGCATATCACATAGCAGATCCCTTAGAGTCACTAGTGTAGAGGTATGAGAAGATGCACCGTCTAGAGTGCATTATAGCTGGCATGATAGGAGGATTCATTATGTCTGACCGTTAGTAGAATAGTTTTCTCATGGGTTGGGCGATGGTGCAAAGATTGATGGCACAACCAGAAAAGTTTGGGTGGGGACAGTGTTTATTGGCCCACATTTTTCTGAGATGCATGAGGTTGTTTACCATGAGGGTAAGAGCTTTGTGAGTGGGGTTATTGTTTTACAGGTTTGGGCATGGGAGCACATCCCTATCTGTAGGCCCATATGCAGAGATGAGAGGTAGCCATAATAGCCTCTGATATATAGGTACGTTGGCTATGTTACTCAGGCTAGGATGGGATAGACTAAGTACTAGAGGAGAGTGCTCGATGACATGACAGTGGTCGTATGGAGGCCATATTTATAGATTGAGGCATGGACCACCGACAGGGCATAAATAGGTTACTTTTTCCAGAGTCATACTTTGATTGGTCGATCAACCAACAGTTTGGAGTGTGTTTTTTTATTACACAGGTGTGGAGGCAATATGACCTCATACAAGATGTACCTCAGTATTTCACATCATACATGAGACAAGTACGGGAGATGGGATTGGGATGGGGTTTGCGACTATCCTACACCATGTGTATGTAGGAGTATAGCAGGCTTTAGAGCTGAGACTGGGACTACCAAGTACAAGTGGCAGCCACAAGGATGAAAGATGCTTATAGGGAACACTTGGTTGAGCACCCATTTTTAAGGATTTCTGATCCCACCGAGCCGTTCCCAACCATGGAGGAGGCTGAGGATGTTACAAGTTCACCCTGGGGTAGGGACAAAGGAGGAGAACGTATAGATGCCTTTGGCACAATAAATTCCTCTAGTATAGAGAGCATTGGGTGCCTCAACACAATAGGTACCAGATGATAGACCCACCCTAAGACCATGAGTAGTTCCTTAGTGAGGCCTTCATTTTTGCAAAGGTGGTATACCAAGGGTGAGGGTGGGTCACTAGGTGTCATGGGTAGCACCATAAAAGAAGAGGAGGTGTTGGAGATGAGTAGGATGTAGCCATGGGTGAGGTGGAGGGAGCACCCAATTTGTATCTTAGAGTAGAGGTTAGATGTTGTAAGGCGAAGGGTAGAGGCGGGAGGTGAAGATAAGGCAATGGGAGGGGAGGACATGGATGAGGAGGCTGACCCTGGGTTAATACATACTCCATAGGATGTGATACGTCATCTACGTCATCAAATTAGGGATCTTAGAGCCCAGAGACTCTCTCTAGAGATCATATTGGTGAAGTGGGACAAGCATCTACGAGAGTCCTAGGTAGAGACCCATTCCTTGAGAGTTGAGATCGTGCATCAGACCAACAAGCTAACATACTATGTGTCAGTATATTTTGTGGTCGTACCACTAATCTAGAGGTCACATCTTACTCCTAGTACATGCTAGGGTTGGAAGGAGTGAGAGTACCACGGGTAGATCCACCATTTGATGTCCCACCTGGAGGAGGAGGTGTGGTTGACGTAGAGGACCAGCCTGAGAGCTAACATGAAAGTAGCCTCTGATTTTTTATCTTTTTTTTGTATTGATAGCTCATTGTATCTCATTCTTTGTATTGTACGCACATTGTGCTCCCACATGTATTATAGATTTTTGTGATGTATGCCATGTACTCTTTCTACTCACACACACACACACACACACAGATATATATATATATATATATATATATATATATAATATATATATACATATATATATATATATATATATATATACATATATATATATATATATACATATATATATATATATACATATATATATATATACATATATATATATATATACATATATATATATATATATATACATATATATATATACATATACATATATATATATA
This sequence comes from Chamaecyparis obtusa, assembly GCA_027943335.1. NCBI lineage: Eukaryota > Viridiplantae > Streptophyta > Pinopsida > Cupressales > Cupressaceae > Chamaecyparis > Chamaecyparis obtusa. Next base: position 72 of record BSBK01003092.1, on the reverse strand, counting down.
TATACATACATACATATATATACATATATACATATATACATATATACGTATATACATATATAGATATAGATA